>BLBF01000003.1:27030344-27071514 GCA_015471245.1 Laticauda colubrina | reverse complement strand
ATCATATCATATCATATCATATCATATCATATCATATCATATCATATTATATTATATTATATTATATTATATCATTTTATATCATATCATATCATATCATATCATATCATATCATATCATATCATATTATATTATATTATATTATATTATATCATTTTATATCATATCATATCATATCATATCATATCATATCATATCATATCATATTATATTATATTATATTATATTATATATAAAAATTAACGAGTCCCCTTAACAAACTTGCTCAGACTGAAAAAGCTGTTAAGATAAGCAGCAAAACATTTCAAACCAAAAAGAAAAAGAACTCCAGTTGCCATGACTCATCTTTCAGATGAAGAAAATAACAATAAAAAGGTAGGCAAATAACCATATCCAAAGCATTGCAAGTGCAGACCGCTTTCCATTCAACTTCACTTTAGCCTCCTAAGATGCTCCCCATAGAGCGGCTTCTATTACCTTCTATTACCTACTCCAGCAATCAGAAATCAATCCAAATAAAAAATCTGACCTGAAAAAATATGTATCTCCATTTAAATTACCCTTGGTAACTCTTGTCAACTGTGCCCAATTTTTTTTTCATTCAGAAGCAAAATGTCTATACTACATACCTCAGTTACTGATTTAAGAATATTATGCAAGGATCAACACCTTTTGCTCTGAGTGAATGATTTACTCACTGAAGCAATATAAATATTACTTTTATTCTTTTGGCATATGGAAGACAAAGAAGATAATTATGAGTCCCTAAGCACTTTTTACCTGATACACACTGGCTGCACCAATGGATTTGCATCATTCCTCATCCCTGAATATATTTACTTGCCTTCAGCAACCTAAAGCCCATGTCACACTGCACCAATAGATAGAAAGAGGATGTAAAATGGAGAAAAACATTTGCCATCCGTTGGTTAACACGATGCATCCGTTCTGTACTCACTGAGTGCGTGATTCATATGTTCTATCCGTCCAGCATCCATCTACTGAGATTTAATCCGCTCAAAAGGTTTTGAGCTGCACAAAACTTTTTGAGCAGATGAACTTTCCACCGCATCCGTTCTACATCCATGACACATATGGGGAACAAACGTTCTACGTCCGTCATTCTCTGTTACACATCCGCTGTATCTGCTCGGCATCCGGTGCAAATCCATGCAACTTGCATCCGCTCCAGCGGAAAACGGAAAGAGGGAGGAAATGAAACAGATGCGGAACATCTGCGCAGTGTTAGTAGCACAGACACAGAAAGGATGAAAGCGGATGCAGCTCGTATATAAAGCATTAAAATGGAAAAAACATTTGTATAGGGGACATATCTCTGATATTTAGGATATCTGGAGGATGTCTAGAGGATGCAGAAGGACACCTAGTGGAAAACCAATATTTCCTATAAAAAAAGGGGAGGAAATCACCTGGATCTCACTTTCAGTCCAGCAGCCCTGCTGTGCAGACCTCTTCAGCCTTGCTCTTGCTCTTGCTCTTCCATATCATCCAGTCATCTCCACCATGGATCGTCTCACACTGCTTTAGGTAGCCGCCACCATTCTACAGCAGTGTCAAGCCCTCTTCAGGCTCTTTCACCTGTTCTACACAAGGAAAAGGAGGCATCCAAGAAGTGTGTGGGTCTGAAGATGGATCACAAGAAGAGTGGAGTACGGACTGTATGACAAGCTGATGGTGGAGCTGAGGAACGAAGACCCTCGTGCATTCCAGAACTTCATGAAGATGCCCCCAGCCATGTTTGATGAAGTTGTGGAGTTGTGGTTTGACGAAGTTGTGGAGACCCAGGTTGACCAAGACAAACACCAACTTACAGCCCAGCCTGGATCCTGGGCTGAAGGTGGCACTGACTCTGCGCCACCTGGCCTCTGGGACCACATACAGGAACATGCAGTACGCCTGGAGGGTACCACACAACACCATCAGCATTGTGGTCAGAGAAGTGGTGCAAGCCATCATCGAAGAATACCTGGAGGAGCTCCTCCAGTGCCCCACCACAGAAGAAGGCTGGAAGAAAGTTGCAGAACAGTGGTATCAGGAGTGGAACTTCCCCCACACCTTTGGAGCCATAGATGGCAAGCACGTGGCCTGCAAAGCTCCAGCCAACTCAGGGTCCACTTATCACAACTACAAGGGCTTCTTCAGCATCATCCTCTTTGCCATGGTTGATGCTGACTACAAGTTCATGTACATCGATGCTTCAGGCAACGACTCATGTTCAGATGCCCAGGTATACAATGCCAGTCACCTCAAGGAGGTGACACAACCTCATCATGGGCTTCCCAGATCCAGACCCCCTGCCCAACAACACACAAGATGTGCCCTACTTCATCATGCGGGATGACACCTTCTCCCTCACAACCTACCTCATGAAGCCCTACACTTCCAGATGCCTCACCCGTGAAAAGAGGATCTTCAACTACAGCTATCCAGGGCAAGACGGGTGGTGGAGAACGTCTTTGGCATCCTGGCCAACAGGTTCCAGGTACTTCTCACCACCATGCAGCATCGCCCAGAGACTGTGAGGGACATCGTGGAAGCTTGCTGCATCCTGCACAATCTTATGCGCACCCGCTACCCAGTGTTGCAGACCAGGCTCGTGGACCACCAACAAGGCAATGGGGACATGGAGCCTGGTGAATGGAGGCAAGGACTAAACCTGATAGACTCTGTGGATATGCAAGGCCCCAACAGAGCTTCACGTGAAGGGAAGAAGCAGCGCAACCTCTTGAAACACTGGTGAAACTCCCCAGCTGGAGCAGTGGAGTGGCAAGACAGGATGGTAGATGCTTAATGGATGCTTCCTTCAGCCTGTCTCATCACACTGATGAGATTGGGCCATGCATGTTGAGTGGCCCTACAATGAACAGGGCATTTAATAAAGAGTTGTGTTTATGTTGAAATGTGTGGATCAATGATTACATTGTTACTGATAATAAATAGCCATAGGTGTGGCACCTGGGAGGGTGGACCATGCAGTCCCACTATGCTTGCACTGGAGGCTTATCTATTCCACAGCTATTACCCATCCCACAGCTATTACCCATCCACAGCTATGACCCATCCCACAGGTATCCCTGCCCATCCCATTGCTATCCTTACCCATCCCACAGCTATCCTATTCCATCCCACAGCTATCCTTACCCATCCCACAAGCATGCAAAGGCTGAAACCATTTCTAAAAGTTTCCACCAAGACTTTATTAAGTAAAAGAACTGAACCACACAAAGATAACCTTTATTGATAACAAACTGTAGGACTTTATTAAAAAAGCAAAATGAACCAAGAAAAGTGTCCCGAGCAAAGATAAAGTCAACAGGTAACAACTCTCTGGCACTCTTCTCAGTCACTCTGAGGCATGCCCATGGTCTTAGGGGTGAAGGGTCCAGGGGCTGTGGAGGTGGCAGTGGCTGGAGTGCTGGTCTGAGGCACCATTGGGGTGCCTGGCCCCAAGAGGACAACAGGGGATGGTGTGTGCAGGAAGCTCTCAGAGAGCTGTTTCAGTCCCATGATGTTGAGAGGCCCTTCCTCCAGGACATGGAATGTCAGTCCCAACACCGATGACAGATGTTCTGAGGTCGGGATTGGCTGTGGGGTGGAGGAAGGAGGAGTGTAGTGGGGCTGTCTGGTCTGAAGCTGAGCGAGGTGAGGCGTCAATGGCATCTGTGGCATCGGTGGCATCGGTGGCATCGGTGGCATCGGTGGCATCAGTGGCATCTGTGGCGTCGGTGGCATCTGTGGCAGGTGAGGAACCTGTGCCTCGACTGGGAAGGGCTGCCTGTGCTGCTGGAAGTCCTGGTATCCATAGCCTTGGTAGGTGAGGGGCTGTTGAAAGCCTTGGAAGGACTGTGACATCGCCTGGGGTGGAGGAGCAGACCTGGACTAGGTGGGAGCAGGTTCAGCTGGGCCTGGAGGGTGGTGCAGAAAACCTGTGATCCTCTCCTTGATCACCTGGTACTGGGCTTTGGGCATTTCCATGAGGGTCTGGTTCACGTAGGTGAGGAAGGGCTTTCTGTTAGAGGATGGAAACTCGAAGTGTACCAGCTGAGAGAGGAGACCTACACTGCTCTTGATGTTGTCCCTGATCTCCAAGAGGACAGTGTGGCTCTGTCCTTCTGGTCTGGCTCTCTGCCTGCTTTCTGTGGATGTGGAGCTGGGTGTGGGTATGGGTTGGTCTCTGGTGGCCGCGGCCTTTTCTTGCTCCATCTGCATCAGGGGATCCTCCATGTGCTCTGGCATGGGGTGTGCAGCTGTCGGGGGGGGGGGTCTCCGTCATGGGGCACTCCAAAGATATCTTCCTGGACACAGGAGCTGACTCTTGGCCAGAAGAGGACTGGCTGTCTGTGGGCTGCCTGAGAGAGAGGGTTGACAGAGGGGCTGTTCCTCGGTGGCAGATCTCACCCTCCAAGAAGCTGCACTTGGCCATCACATAGGTGTCCCAGTCCGTCAGCTTGACCGCGGCCTGGCCAGACTTCTTCAGGTGTAGCTTCCCATACCAAGTGTGCATGTGCTTCCACCACCCCAGGAGGACATCCGAAGTGTAGCCCAGGCTCTCCGCCTTCTCTCTCCTAGCTGCCTGCTTCCATTTGGTATCTCCATAGAGCCTGTGTCCCTTCCTCCAGAGATACTCGTTCTCCCTCAGCCATTCGAGCACCTCCTCCTCATGTTCCTCTGCAATGGAGTACTGTCTCCTCTCCCCCTTTTCGCGCAATTGCATCTTCCTTCTTCTGGCAGGGCCTTCTGGGCCCTCATCACCAGGGCTTTGAAGTTCTAGGGGCTGGTCCACCACACCACCACCTCCACCAACAGCAGCAGCAGCAGCAGCAGCAGTAGCACTACCAGCAGCAGCAGCAGAGTCAGCACCAGCAGAAGCACCAGCACCAGCACCAGCAGCACCAGCAGTAGCACGAGCAGCAGCAGCACCAACAGGACCAGGAGCAGCACCAGCAGAAGCACCAGCACCAGCAGAGTTAGCACCAGCAGCCAAAGCAGCACCCGCAGCAGCACCAGCAGCAGAAGCCCCAGCAGAAGCAGAGTCAGCACCAGGGGGTGGAATGGTGGTCCTGTCCTTCTTGCCAGGGCTGGCAGGAGTAGGCACAGGCTTCCTTTTCTTCCCCATGGTTGTTGGCTGAAGATGTGTCTGGCAGCAGGTCTTTCCTCTGAATGGTGACCTGCTTGCGAGCTGCTTCCCTTTATATCCACGGGGCTGACGCAATGCATCCTCCCCACATGCGCAGTGAACGCTTGGCATCCTCTATGCATCCGCTATGCATCCGCTATGCATCCGCTATGCATCCGCTATGCATTCGCTATGCATCCGCTAGGCATCCGCTCCTTCCGCTGCGTGTCTGCTTCACTGTTATCCCATGGAAGCCCTGCAGATATGTCATCCGCATCCATCTGCTTCCATCCGCTAGGCTTCCGTTGAGCATCCGCTTAACATCCTCGCTATGTCATTCCCACGTCCATTCCTTTCTGTTGTTGTCCATTCTCTTTATGCAAATTTGGGGCACTTTTGAGAGCAGATAACAATGGATGGAAAATTTGCTCGTCCGCTATGTCCTTTTTACATACGTTTTGCATCCGTCGGCTGATGTGACCTAGCCTTAACAGTTATGAAAGTGCTGATGTCTCACTCTTTTCTTGTGTGGCAAGAGAAAAAAAAGAGCTTGTTTG
Organism: Laticauda colubrina; assembly: GCA_015471245.1. Taxonomy (NCBI): domain Eukaryota; kingdom Metazoa; phylum Chordata; class Lepidosauria; order Squamata; family Elapidae; genus Laticauda; species Laticauda colubrina. The sequence goes on along the minus strand of BLBF01000003.1, from coordinate 27,065,820 downwards.
CTCATGGGTGATTCCTAGTTCAGAGCTGCTTTTGTTCTCTGTGGAATATACCTGGTAAGGGGATGCTCACTAATAACCTGACTATTCTTCTGCAAGAATGGCTTGTGCTATTCAAAAGTCAGCTAAGATTGCACAGTATTATTATTTTCAGCCCCATTATTTTTAAGGTGAACTTATGCACCCCTCTTCTCCTCCTTTGCTCATTTTGGAGTCAATTAAATATAACCCCATGATTAGTAATTTTCTCCAAAATTTCAAGTTGTCAAGTTCATTCATTGCTCCTTATGCTTTGAACCATCTCTCTTGACATCCCTGAAGCAAGGTGCAAGAGATAATACAATACAGTCTTTCAGATAGCCTTCATTTACATAAAAAAAATCATATCCTTTTCTCCTTCAATGTTTCATGTAAATGTCAGATACCTTCTGGAAAATGTGCAAGACTTTGGCTGCTATACACAAAAACTCATTCCAAAAGTTAGTGTCTCCTTGACAACTCTTAGATTCCCTCCCTCTGTCATAGGACATAGACTATTTGTTTGAAAAGTTTGGGAAGAACATGGAATTAATTGAACAATTTCATATTTAAATCTGTAAATGGTTCCTCCTTTTAAAAATTAAACTCACACTATATTATTATTTATAATACATAGAATTGTAACTCAGATATGTCTGCCGTTCCTAAAGCCCATGTCACACTGAACCAACGGATGCAAAGAGGATGTAAAATGGACAAAAAACCTTGCCATCTGTTCGAAAACGCGATGTACTCACTGCCTCCATTTGGCTTGCTCTCTATCCGTCCAGCATCCGTTTATTGACGTTTCATCTGCTCCGAAAGTTTTGGGCTGCCTAAAACTTTTGTGCGGAAAATGTATCCAGTTCGTCCATTCTGCATCCGCTACGCATCCGCTATGCATCTGTTACACATCCACTATATCCACTTGGCATCCGCTGCACATCCGCGCAACTCGCATCCACCCGGATGCAGGGAGGAAGCGGAACGGACATGGAATGGATGCAGAACGGATGCCTAGCAAATGCAGAATGGAAACAAAGCATTCAAAACGGAAAAACATTTTGCAGAGGGGACCTATCTTGGATATTAAGGATGTCTAGAGGATGCCTAGAGGATGCCTAGAGGATGCCTAGAGGATGCCTAGCGGAAAACCTATACTGCCTATCAAAAGGGGGAGCAACTCGCCTGCATCTCACTTTCAGAACAGCAGCCCAGCAGTGCAGACCTCTGCAGCCTTCATCTGCCTCTTCCTCTTCAACAGCATCCAGTCATGTCGACCATGGATTGTAACAAAGTCTTTTCGGCAGCCACCATCGTTCTGCAACAGTGCGAAGCCATCTGCAGGCTCTGTGAACACTACTGCGAGAAGAAAAAGAGGCAGCCAAAAAGAGTCTGGGTCCAAAGATGGTTCGCCAGAAGAGCAGAGGACGGACTGTACAACAAGCTGATGGTGGAGCTCAGGAATGAAGACACTTGGGCATTCCAGAACTTCATGAGGATGCCTCCAGCCATGTTTGACGAAGTTGTGCAGCGGCTGACACCCAGGTTGACCAAGGCAAACACCAGCTTCCGGCCCAGCCTGGAACCTGGGCTCAAGGTGGCACTCACTCTGCGTCACCTGGCCTCAGGGACCTCCTACAGGAGCATGCAGTATGGCTGGAGGGTGCCACCCAACACCATCAGCATTGTGGTCAGAGAAGTGGTGCAGGCCATCATCGAAGAATACAAGGAGGAGCTCCTCCAGTACCCCTCCACTGAAGAAGGATGGAAGAAAGTTGCAGAGCAGTGGTATCAGAAGTGGAACTTCCCCCACACCGTTGGAGCCATAGATGGCAAGCACGTGGCCTGCAAAGCTCCAGCCAAGTCGGGGTCCACTTATTTCAACTCCAAGGGCTTCTTCAGCATCATCCTCTTCGCCATGGTCGATGCTGACTACAAGTTCATGTACATCGATGCTTCAGGCAATGGCTCATCTTCAGATGCCCAGGTATACAACGCCAGTCACCTCAAGGAGGGGCTGGAAGGCAACCTCATCGTGGGCTTCCCAGATCCAGAACCCCTGCCCAATGACACATAAGATGTACCCTACTTCATCGTGGGGGATGACACCTTCTCCCTCACAACCTACCTCATGAAGCCCTACACCTCCAGACTCCTCCCCCGTGAAGAAAGGATCTTCAACTACAGGCTGTCCAGGGCAAGGCGGGTGGTGGAGAATGCCTTTGGCATCCTGGCCAACAGGTTCCGGGTACTTCTCACCACCATGCAGCATTGCCCAGAGACCATCAGGAGGATCATGGAAGCTTGCTGCATCCTGCACAATCTCATGCGCACCCACTACCCAGTCTTGCAGAACAGGCTCGTGGACCTCCAGCAAGGCAATGGGGACATGGAGCCTGGGGAATGGATGCAAGGGCAAAACCTGATAGACACTGAGGATGTGCAAGGCCCCAACCGAGCCTCATGTGAAGCGAAGAAGCAGCGGAACCTCCTGAGACAATGGTGCAACTCCCCAGCTGGAGCAGTGGAGTGGCAAGACAGGATGGTAGATGCTTAATGGATGCTTCCTTCAGCCTGTCTCATCACACGGATGAGATTGGGCCATGTATGTTTGGTTGGCCTACAATGAACAGGGCGTTTAATAAAAAGTTGTGTTTATGTTGACATGTGTGGATAATTATTACATTATTATTGATAATAAAGGGCCATAGGTGTGGCACCTGGGAGGGTGGACCATACAGTCCCACTATGCTTGCACTGGAGGTTTATCTATCCCACAGGTATCCTAACCCATCCCAAATCTATCCTTACCCATCCCACAAGCATGCAAAGGCTTAAACCATTTCTAAAAGTTTCCAGCAAGACTATTGAAAAAAAGAAATGAAGCAAGTGTTTGAATCATAAATAGACTTTATTAACAACAGGCTATAAGACAAAAATGAATCTCTGGTACTCCTCTTGGTCGCTCAGTCCCAGGGGTGAAGGGTGCAGGTACTGTGGAGGTGGCTGGTGCTGGAGTGCTTGTCATTAGCTCCTCCAGAAGTAGAAGCAGCAGAAGCGCCAGCCCCAGAAGAGCGAGCCCGTGCTGCAGAAGCCCCAGCAGAACCAGAATGAGGGCCAGGGGGCGGGATGGTAGCCCTGTCCCTCTTGCCAGGGCTGGCAGCAGATGGCTGAGGCTTGCTGTGCTTCCTCATGGTTGTGGGGTTGCTGGCTGTCAGGGAGGCTGGCAGGAACCAAGGCTGGCAGGGAGGCTGGCAGGGAGGCTGGCACCAAGGCAGGCACCAAGGCTGGCAGGGAGGCATGCACCAAGGCTGGCAACAAGGCTGGCAGGGAGGCTGGCAGCAAGGCTGGCAGCAAGTCTGGCAGGCAGACATGCAGGCAGGGCAGGCAAGGCAGTCGATGTGTCCGGCAGCAGGTCTTTCCTCTGAATGGCGACCTGCTTCCAAGCTGCTTCCGTTATATCCACGGGGCTGATGCAATTAATCCTCCCCGCATGCGCAATTAATGCCAGGCATCCGCTGTGCATCCGCTGTGCATCCACTTCATCCGTTCGGCGTCCGCTGTGCATCCTCTGTATCCGTTCTGCGTCCGCTTTGCTGAGGCCCCCCAGAAGCCTGGCGGATGTGCCATCCGCTCTCATCTGCTTCCATCCGCTGGGCTTCCGTTCCGCATCCGCTTTGCATCCGCCCTGCGTCCTTCCTGCGTCTGTGTTATCCGCTCTGGTTATGCAAATTTTTGCCCCTTTTGAGAATGGATAACAATGGATGGAACATTTTGCTCATCCGCTGTGTCCTTTTTGCATCTGTTGGCCAGTGTGACATGGGCTTAATGCTCTGAAAACAGTTTTTAAAAGAATAAAATGAAGTAAGGCTTCTCTACAAGTTATTATTCTTTTTATTCAATTCCTTTGGTAGCCAAGATAAAACAAGTAAAAGGAAAATGTTAGCTTCTTTTACAATCAGGTAAGTCAAAAATTGTTCGCAGAGGAATTCCTAACATCATTATTATTATTATTATTATTATTATTATTATTATTATTATTATTATTATTATTATTATCATTATTTCAAAACATACTCGGGATTTTATGTATGCTGGGGTGGAAAATAATCCAGTTCAGACATTTGGGTACACTGGTAAAGGTTATAAATTTTGTAGAACAATAGACTTGTAAACCTGGCATAAGCCCCTACTAGAACTACCTATTAAGTTTTCCGTCCAAGGACTGCACACCTCCATTAACTCAGCTGACATCACAACGATGTTGTTGTTTTTTGCCTCCTTGGTTCTGTCTTCTTGCTTGCAAAGCCAACTTTCTTGTCATTAAAGGCTCAAAAATTCAATGCTGCTGCTGCTACTCTGCTGATGGACATTTTCCTGATCCCATTTATCTTTAGAGGTACATTATTTCTATACTGTATAAATCCTAGCACTTTTCCTCACAAATATCTTCTTTCTGCATCTTCTGAGAAATCCCTCTGGGACTTCAGAATTTTTTTCTTTCTTTTTTCTTTTTGGATGGATTTACGAAATAGTGAATCCAGTTTCTGAAGATGGGTCTTTTTGTTTAGGCAGCATAAAAAGCAGAAATGGGATGAACTACTTGTAACTTCATGTAACCTAATCCTTATATAAGGACTGAAATGAGAGATACCAGGGACGGTTTACACAATTTGTACAATGAAATGTCCCCATTGATCAAGGGACAAGCTGAAAATATAAAACACAATGTAGCTTTCAAAGCAAATGCTCTTAATCAAATTGGGTAAGAAAAAATAGGAAAATACTTTTTTCCTCATGATGTTAACTGCAATATATATAATGTACATGAAACACATAAAATGTATCATATTAAATTCATTTAAAAGGTACATCTTAGGGTGCAAACATATCCGTGTGCATTTTGAAAATAATATGTTAAAATAATGCACTCATCTGGCTTTATTTATTTATTTAGTGTACAGCATACAATGTCAGGAAAATCTACAAACATTAGATACCATGCAGTCCTGACAGCCTAAATTGCTAATTCATTGACTCATTGGCTGAGATTGTCTCAGCCTTCCATTTTTCTGAGGTTGATAAAATGAGGAGCCAAATTGTTGGGGGCAATATGCTTACTCTGTAAACCACTTAGAGAGGGCTATAAAGCACTGTGAAATGGTATATAAGTCAAAATATTATTGCTATTCTGTTAAGCCCTTGAGTACCTAGACAGAGTGCACTGCAGGGGGTGAAGGAGCTGGCACATGGTGCTTAGGTTGCTGGCTCTTCTAGGCTCCTCTGCCAGATGCATCTTGCCTCGCCTCTCATCAGCCAGGTCCAGTATGGCTTCCTTCTATACACATGAACATAGCTAGGTTTCCCCAGTGAAGTGGTACCTATTTATCTGTTCACAATATTACATGCTTTCAAATTGCTGCTGAGCAGGAACCAATGATCAAGTGACTGGAGCTCACTCTGTCTTTTACAGCCAGGCTCGAACTGCTAGAGTGAAGGTCATTTCTGGCTGGCAATTCCAGCCTCATTAAGCCATTGCACCACTATGTCTCCTTCCAGGCATATTAACGCAGAAATGGAAAAGGTCAAAGATACAATAACCATTTATCACTACTTAAACTCCTTCTCCCTGGTCAATGTTTGATTCAGAATAAGCTTTGCCCAGTAAAGTTGCCTTTAGGGCCCCATAGGCCCCATCCTTTTGGAAAGGATACATATCCACCATTTATTTATATGCCCCTAATGTTTGTTGCATAGCTCTGAATTGTAGAACTATCAAAATGGCTAATGTGATACAGTATAATGCAGTCATCTTCATACAAAATAATATAATAAACAATTAAACTGCCTTTGCCATGTTTTTTTAGTTACTGTAATTCATTTATCATGGGTTGAATATGAGTTTCAAATATTCTCATTTTGTTTTGTAACATTTGCTGTAAAGGAAGAGTTTTTTTTCCCCTAAACCAATAATTAGTATAAGTTACAACTTAGTAAATTATGAAGTTTACTGTACCTCTGCAAATGACTTTAGGAATTGTGTAACAATGAGAAAATCACTTTGAATTAACCTGCTGATGGATTTTTTAATATAACTTACTGCATAAAAGGTATATTTTTGTTATATTTTAGAGATTTTAGAGAAATCTATCTTATTTTATATAATATTCTTTAAATATCATTATCATCATCATCATCCAAGATTCTGTTGGCATTTAAAAGAACATGTAGCAAGGAACATGGTAATAAGGTGCTTTTCTGGCAGAGCACTTCAGTAGTTAATGAATAATGCAACAAATTATGTTATGATTCATGTTTAAAAAGAGCGATACTCCTGTTACATTGATGTTATATTTGTCAAACAAAGCTGTCCATATAATTATATTTTCTCTTTCTCAGTTTGTTTTGCCCATTCTATTATTTATAACTGATGTTACATTAGCAATGCAAACATTTCAGAATGAAAGGTTATTATCTATGTATTAATTTATCAAATTTAAACACTCCCATCTCACTGACAGAATGACTCTGGGCAGTTGACAGATTAAAGCATGAAAGCCTTATAAAATTTAACCATCTCACCTCTAGGGAGAGAGTATTCCAAAGGATGGAGTCAATAGTAAAGAAAATTGTTGCATTTAACTGATGGGGTCTGCAACGTATCTTTTCTGGTGGGACATCTTGATGGGATGAGGGTGGCATGGTTCCTCCAATAATGTGTCCCCATGCCATATAGGGATTTAAAGGTATAACCAAAATTTTGGATTGCACCTAGAAGCAAACCAGCACCCAAAGCAACTTCTGCAGCAACATGCATCATTTTGGGACATGCAAAATTGCTCAGGGAGCCACATTCTGCACCAGTTGCAGCTTCTGGATACTCTTCAAAGAAAGGCCCTTGTAGAACACATTGCAATTGTCCATACTGAAGATAATCAGGATGTGAATGACCAAGAGAAGGGCCACCAGATCCAAATGATGATTTTTTGAGAATATTATAGTTACTAATTCTAATACTTGAGAACATTGTGAACAATTTATATCTTCTTGATAAACTCCGGTCTTAAGATAGTCTTTATCCAATCTGATGTCCTCTAGCTGCGTTACATTGCATTACATCTTTCAGAATTCCCAGCAAGGATGTTACAAGTATATATTAAGTAACAACAGAGAAGCTATGCCTGTATTTAGTTTGGAGTATTTTTATTCTATTTTATAGGTTCATGTATGATTAGAACAAGAATTATTATGTGAGATAGATTGGTTAAGGCCAGGCCAAGGGAAGAAAGAAATCAATGAAGGCTGGAAGCTAGAAGTCTGTATTATTTCACTCATATTTGTTCATAAAATTGTGGAATATTGTACAGGTTGAATCAATATGCAGAAAATAATGTTAGCAATAATAAAGGGGATACATATAATTTTTCCTTTGAAGGAGAATATAGGGACCTTTTTCATAAGTAAGTTAATTTTTGCCAGAGACATTGATGCAGATAAAATGTTTGTGATTCATCCCTGATTCACCACATCAGTTGGTATACCCTACTTTAGAATGTCAAACACAAATTTACACTCATTTTTTGATTGTTGTTCTAACTTTTCTCCCATACATACAACCTAAGGAGTGGGGTTGGGTGAGTTAGCAAACTGAATGCATTTACAATGAAAACTTTGCAAGAACACATCAACAGATGTTCAGACCCCAGTTAAACCCCTCACAGAACTTTTCTGTTCAGAACACGGATGTCAAACTCACATCATCATGGCAGCATCAGTGATGTATCAGGACTTTTTCCCCCTTTGCTAAACTGGGTGTGGGTGTAGCCAGCGTGTGATGCATACAGCCTGTGGGCTGGGAGTTTAACAGTCCTGGTTTAGAAAGATATACAACAATTTTTAAAATTTATTTTCTTAGATTTTTTTAATCCCACCTTTGTTACTTTGGAGGTGTGAACAGACAAGGAAAAAAAATCAGCTTAGCTTCATGGGTGTTGCTCTATATTTCATCCCTATGTGGAAAGTGTATAAGCATGGGGGCATATACAAAGTTGTGCAAGTTTTTCTAAAGTGATTGCTTTAGAACTTAGAGAAAAATATGAAGTGAGGGGGATTTTGTGGTGGCAATCTAGAAGACACTTGGAGAAGTGATATATTTTGATTTCTCCTTCATATTAAGAAAAGTCTAAAAAGCTCATTCTGAGCTAACATGCTTGATTTTTTTTTCACTCTTGCTTGTTTAATAAAGAAAAGGGAGAGGAAATCTGTTAATGTATTGGGATTTAAGAGCTGACCAGCAGTGAAGTTGATGCAAGATAAGGCTGATGCAATATAAGGCTGATGCAATGAAGATGAATCAGCATTGGTAAGGAGGTGTTTGTTCCGTCCGGAAAAAGTGTGTGAGACCGGGTTCCAAACAACAACTCTTTATTTCAAACCGCTAGGTAAAGAAATGGAACATAGCCCAAGCCGCGGCAGCCCTTTATATAGCGGCTAGCCTGCTGGCTTGTGGCCAATGACAGTTATTTAATTCTTCCCGCCATTTGGTGGCTTCCTGGATTGGTTCCTAGCAAACCAATCTGTAAGTGGCCTTTTTGGCCAATCAGAATGAAGTACTTGGAACCTACCAAGTTCCATACAGAACACCCTCCCCCTTCAGTTCAGTCCAATGTGAGTGACATAGTCGCACAGGTAGGTGGGGCTTTTCCTAGCTCTAGTTGACCTGCGCGACTCAGTCTTGTTTTGGTCTTCAAGTGGTTTGGATGGGATCGCTGCTTCTCTCGACCTTCTCCATGGAACCTCCTGGAAGGGTGAGTCGGCCATGCTGCTCCCGCCTGAGTTTCTCTGGCCGGTTGAGATGGCTCCGTTGCTCCCTCCTGGTTTGGCTGGGTTGGTTGAGCTGGCCTGGATGCCACCTTCCAGGAAGGCCTCACTTTGCTCTCCTGTCTGGGGGGGGGGGGTGCCACATCTTTTTGGACTATAGCTCTTTTTGTTGCGGCAGACCCTTTCGATGTGCACCCTTTTATTACAATCCCAGCATATTGCATCGAGGAACCTGCTGTCAGGCGGAGCTCCATTCAAAATCCAGGAAAGAAATACTTAGACTCTTTAGTTTAGAGAAAAGATATCTTTTACTGAAAGTGAAGTGGTAGCAACCAAAGAATTCTGAATCTGAGAATTTAGGCGCGCAATTCACATATAGAAAGTGATGGAAATGTTCCCACCCCCAATAGTTCAAATGACACTTCCAATTAGAAGTTGTGGATATGATCATGTGGGCATCTTCAGGTGATGATGAGGCCTCTGTCCATTGACCTTGGCATAGTTTGATAACGGGTTGCAGTTGCACAGAAAGAAGAAAGCTAAGCGAGAAATAGAAACCTAACTCTATTTTATGCTCCCCCCTGCCATTTATACAACAGACAAATGTAACATCTCCAGCTCACTTCCCCAACTATTCCTACCTCCCTTTTCCACCCCCCGTTACTTATGGCAGTCGAAAAGATGCAAAGCAATAGCAGAAGTTCTTGAAGACTGACATTCGGTCCTCCTAGAAAAAGGGAAATCATCAGTCCAAGAAGTCCTAGGAGAGAGAGAGGAGAAAATATAAAGACAATTATTAATCATTAAACAATTTCAAAACAATACACTCCTAAGGTTTATCAGGATACTTGGAACGAAATGCTTTTATCAACTTAGGGGCTTTAACATCGGTTTCATTAACCCATTTCGGCTTGTGAAGAAGTGAAATGTTTCCAGGCTACAAGATACTGGAGTCGACCCCTCCATTTGCGAGAATCCAGAATTATGTCAGGCGGAGCTCCATTCAAAATCCAGGAAAGAAATACTTAGACTCTTTAGTTTAGAGAAAAGATATCTTTTACTGAAAGTGAAGTGGTAGCAACCAAAGAATTCTGAATCTGAGAATTTAGGCATGCAATTCACATATAGAAAGTGATGGAAATGTTCCCACCCCCAATAGTTCAAATGACACTTCCAATTAGAAGTTGTGGATATGATCATGTGGGCATCTTCAGGTGATGATAAGGCCTCTGTCCGTTGACCTTGGCATAGTTTGATAACGGGTTGCAGTTGCGCAGAGAGAAGAAAGCTAAGCGAGAAATAGAAACCTAACTCTATTTTATGCTCCCCCCTTCCATTTATACATCAGATGAATGTAACACCTCCAGCTCACTTCCCCAACTATTCCTACCTCCCTTTTCCACCCCCCGTTACTTATGGCAGTCGAAAAGATGCAAAGCAATAACAGAAGATCTTGAAGACTGACACCTGCATTCAGACCGTGGATGATTGCCTCCGCAGCCCGCACAATGAAATTCCCGCCGATTCTTCCTCTTTTCACGCCATTTTCTATCTGAATAGAGTCTATGGACATCTTCGTCATTGTCTTCGGTGTCACTCTGGGTTTCGACGTCCTCATGGTGGGTTGTCGCTGTGGGCTGTTTCTTTCCTCCCTCTGCCTTCTTTTCCCTGGTTTGGGTTGGCAGGTCTGGAACTGCGTTCATTTTCCGCATGGTGGCTGCTGACTTTTTCGCTGCTTCAGCAGCAGTTGCCTCAGCAATGGCCTCAGCCATGGTTATGTTCAGCCTGTTGAGTAGTTTGCTCTGAAGGGTAGAGTCTTTCAGGTCGAGGACTATGCGATCTCTCATAGTCTCTTCCATGTTTTGAAGCTCACATACTCCTCCAATGTGTCTCAAGGTTGCCACAGTTTTCAAATCTCACAGTGCTTTGGTTAAACCTTTTTTTTCCTATTTACCAATTGCTCTACCCTTTGCTGGTGGATGAGCATGTATGATCACAGCCATTCTGTTCATCAGCATCTTTATAAGATATCAGAGTTAGATGACTGACCGGTTTTATTGGGTATATATTAGTATGCTAGGTGAGCGTTCTTTTTTTGCCTCAAGACTATAGAACTCAGTTCAGTATGGTGTTTATTAATGGAGGCGACTAGAAAACTGTCAAAAGTGATTTAGCAAGGATGGTTATAAGTATCTGAACCCATTTGAAAACAGGTCTTGCATTACATACTTAATCTTTCAACTAACCCAGTGTGGAGTCAAACTAATAAGGCAAAAAAAAAGAAATCATTCTCTTTCACTTGGATTCTGTAGCTTCTTTTCATATTAGTCTAAAAGAAAACTAGAAACAAGGAGAGTCAAAAAAAAAAAATAGAAATAAAAATATATATTCCCAGTCAGGTGCTGGGGGACCAAATTCAGCAAGTTGCCAAACTATGATAAATTAATGGCATTTTATCCTATATAAAAGGATAACATAGCTCTGCTGAAAATATATTAAAAAATGTATATATGCTTATTTTTCATTTTATTTGCAACAAATAAGAAAAATGTTTAGATGCCAAGCTATATACGATGATTTTATGATTTATAAATGAAATACTATGGTTTATTGGATTTAAAAAGAGGGAGGAACATTTTCCAATATGTCAAAGAAAATTGGGGAAATCAAGAGATCCAGGCAGTTCAAATGAATATAAAGATTTATTTCAAGCTTAAGCTCACTACAAGAATCTGAACTACTAATGGTCAAGGAAAATTAGTGTGTGTTAAGAATAGAAAGGAATTCAAGGTGGGCTGAGTCTCTTGTGGGAGCGCAGGAACTCATGACTAATGATGCATTTGACTGCTCTCTTGGGCTCAGTCTAGTCATCTCCTACAGGACATAACTTAAGATTTGCGACCTTCAATGCATTCAAATCTCAAGGGCCAGCCAAACTATTTCACATGATGCTTGGTTTAACCTTCGAAAACTGCAAAACTGCAAAAGAAGAAGATTGAAAAAGAGCTAACTTTATGCTAAAATTCAAAAGAAAGATGATCTGAGAAAGTGCCGATCACTTAATTTATGTATGCGCTGGTCAATGTTCTATATTAAATTATGAAGAAGTAAGCATACACGCATTTAGAAAGGAATACTATTATTCTTGCATCTCTCCAGAGCATGTTAATTCTTTTTGTGATGGAGAACTATAAATATAGTGTGGCTTGATCTCACATAGTATTTGGCAAGATCTCTCATGATACCCTTGTAGCCAAAATAAATGGTACTGCAGTTCAATATACTTGCGATTGGTTCGACAACTGAACAATAGAGGCATTGCATACAAAATACAACAAATTAATGACTTGACCATTTGTGACATTACAATTTAACAAAGTATGAAGGAATGGAATGGATTCAAACAGAAAATATTAAGGAATCTGAGGAACAGTCAAAGAAGCCAGACATCTTTTGAATTCAAAACAGAAAATTAAAGAGAGATGTGACACAAATGTAAAATTACTGAGAAAGCTGTCATGTGGGGGGGAAGGGCAAAAAAATTAGTTTCTGTGGAAATTAGGAGATGGACAGGACCAATACCAAGACATTTATTAATCTTGTTTATATCAGCATCCATCTCACTAAAGATGACTCTTGGCAGTGCACAACAGTGGGATACAGCAAATATATAGCAAGTATAAAAATAATAGATACAAAAAATTAAATATTTAATACAAAAATATGTAAAAAAATTATAAAAACAAATACATAAACTGTAGGCAAAGGAACAATAAGAATAACTACCACAACAATGGAGCCATCTAAGCATTTGCTCCCTGGGAGCCCCAGACCTAATAATATAACCAGGTCTTCAAGTCCTTCTAGAATATCAAACGTGATGGAGCTATTGTAATTTCAAGGGGAAAAATGTTCCACAAGGCAGGTGCCATGGCAGAGTTGGCATATTTCCTGGGTCCCATGAAATGTAGGTCCCCAGTTGATGGTAGCCACAGTATGCTCTTTCTGCCAGATATACTGGGTCAAGCTAATGTAACCAGGAAGAGATTTTATAAGTTAAGAGATCCAGACAATAAAGCAGTTAAGCACTGTTAATCACTGATATATTTTTTATAATAATAATAATGATTTCATCTATTGTAAATGCCAGTTTTCCAAAGGTGACTGTTAGGGATGTTTTAATAGATTTTTGCATTGAGTAGAAGGATGGACCGGATGAATGTGAGATTCAATTTAATTGTATGGTTCTATGACTTACTTAAAATAAATTGCAAATCTGGTCCCTTAGCCTTTCCCTCCTTTTTTGCCCTTTCATTTTATTTTCTATTATGTATGGTAGTTTTTGTTTGTTATTTACTTTTTATTTTCTAGCCTTCATTATCTTTCATATTTTCTTGCATTTACTGTAAATGTATAATATAGTTCATTTTATATTTTTAATAAAAAAAGAAAATATTGTAAATAAAAAAAATAGATATATAGAGTTTAGCTTGATTTTTAAATCTGCTGGAAATTGCAGATTTCTGGTATTACTGATGATTATTTCTTATGCCATAATTGACCTATGTCTGAGCCCAGAGAATTCCATTGCAAAAAGATCCAGAGAAAATAAAGGAGCAAGCAATTCAATCAGCCCAGAGAAGGCTGAGTTCCTTCTCTAACATTAAACATGACCAGAATGGCATAAAAGCCAAGGAAGGAAGGAAGATAGCAGGCAATTTTTAAAATAGTGATCAAACAAAAAGAAGGGAAAAACTGTAGTTGAGCTGTGCCAAAGTTCCTTAAGGCACATAAGTGGTATGCTATATGTATCAAAAACATGAAAGGATTGTATTTTAACACACACAAAAAGCAACATTAATTATTGAATGATAATTCTGTGAATCCATATACACATTTTTTGTGAGCTAGATAATAAGCTAAAAGTTTTAGAACTGAGACTTGATTCATTTAGCATCCAAGTTAGGAGAGTGTCAGTGCTGATCTCACCCACTGTATGCTTACATACAGCAAAAAGTTTCATTTTATATAAGAATAAGGACAAAAATAGTCATCTACCTAAATAAAAGCTAGCATTCTTTCAACAATTCATGACTGTTGCAGAGCAAATTGTTCATTGGGGCATAGTTTCAAGTTTTAGGATTTAAAACCTAGGAAAAAAATGAAGGGAAATATAGAAAGGTTTAGCCTAGTCTTGTAATATGTCAGACTTTAAATGGCAAAATACTGCATATGAACACCATATTGATATATGTACAAATACTGTATAACTAAAAACAGAATCAGCCAGTCAAGTTGAATGCACTTATTTAAATAAGTATTCCTACCAGCCTGTGCCATACACATTTCTTAAGTTATTTAGTTATTTACAATCACTGTGAAACCAGAGATGGTATTTAGCAGGTTCTGACCAGTTCTCGAGAACTGGTAGCAGAAATTTTGAGTAGTTCAGAGAACCAGTAGTGGAAAATTTGAGTAGTTTGGAGAATCGGCAAATACCACCTCTGACTTGCCCCGCCCCATCTATTCTCTACCTCCTGAGTCCTAGTTAATCGGTCTTCTTTTGTTGTCGTGCATAGGAGAACGGAGCTGGAAAGCAGGTTAGTGGGGTGGGGAGGGAATGGACATTTTACAGTATCCTTCCCCTGCCACACTCACCAAGCCACACCCACCAAGCCACACCACAGAACCAGTAGTAAAAAAATTTGAATCCCATCACTGTGTGAAACAATCTGAAGAAGAAGATATATCCATGCTTCTGAGACATACTCTTTTGACCTGAAGGATGGTCCTCCAAAAATCTTCAATATGCTTTGAAACAGAAAAGGAATTTCATTCAAAAGTTGTGGTTATGAAAGTACCGGTAATAAATACTCCCACCCCTTATTATTGACTAACTGAGAGCTACATTGTACACTTGTAACAAACCAAAATAAAAGTGATTTCTCAATCACTTGTGAAATAAATGTTTCAAATCTGCCTGTACAAGAGGTTTTCATGAAATGAAACTCTTATGGAGTTTAATGGACCTGTTGCCTTGGGGCTTTCTATTCCCTTGCTTTTACTGATTATCTGCAAACTGCCTTGAGCTTACACCTAAAACAAAGTAGAACACGCAGACATCTGCAAGCATTCCTCACAGAAAGCAGAAAGATATGCAGTCAGACATAAGCAAAGAAGGATGATAGTGGGAAAATACTATAAAAATGAATCTTACAGTTGAACAATTCAATTGACCACAGACCACTTCTCAGTTCCTATGCTTTCTGGCTGATGGTTTGGTCACTTCTGAATGGTGGTGGTGCTTTCACTCTAGTGGTAACATGAGAGGGAGTTTACAACCCACACAAGTGGCTCAGGTAGAGCAGCACAGCCAGGATGGCACATCAATGCGAGCTGTGGCAAGAAGGTTTGCTGTGTCTGTCAGCGTAGTGTCCAGAGGATGGAGGAGCTACCAGGAGACAGGCCAGTACATCAGGAGACATGGAGGAAGTTATAGGAGGGCAACAACCCAGCATCAGGACTGCTACCTAGCCTTTGTGCAAGGAGAGACAGGAGGAGCACTCCCAGAGTCCTGCAAAATGACTTCCAGCCGGCCAAAAATGTGCATGTGGCTGCTCAAACGGTCAGAAACAGATTCCATGAGGGTGGTATGAGGGCCCGACGTCCACAGGTGGGAGTTGTACTTACCAACACCATGCAGGATGTTTGGCATTTGCCAGAGAACACCAAGATTGGTAAATTTGCCACTGGCACCCTATGCTCTTCACAGATGAAAGCAGGTTCACACTGAGCATATGTGACAGACGTGACAGGGTCTGTAGTCACTGTGGAGAATGTTCTGCTGCCTGCAACATCCTCCAGCATGACCAGTTTGGTAGTGGGTCAGTAATAGTGTGGGGTGGCATTTCTTTAGGGGGCCACACAGCCCTCCATCTGCTCATCAGAGGTAGCCTGATTGCCATTAGGTACCAAGATGAGATCCTCAGACCCCTTGTGAGACCATATGCTGGTGTGGTTGGCCCTGGGTTCCTCCTAATGCAAGACAATGCTAGACCTCATGTGGCTGGAATGTGTCAGCAGTTCCTGCAAGATGAAGACATTGATGCTATGGAATGGCCCACCCGTTCCCCAGACCTGAATCCAATTGAGCACATCTGGGACATCATGTCTTGCTCCATCCACCAATTGCACCACAGTCTGTTGCACCACAGACTGTCCAGAAGTTGGGGGATGCTTTAGTCCATGTGTGGGAAGAGATCCCTCAGGAGACCATCCGCCACCTCATCATGAGCATGCCCAGGCATTGTAGGGAGGTCATACAGGCACATGGAAGCCACACACACTACTGAGCCTCATTTTGACTTGTTTTAAGGACATTACATCAAAGTTGGATCAGCCTGTAGTGTTTTTTTTCCATTTTAATTTTGAGTGTAGCTCCAAATCCAGACCTCCATGGGTTGCTACATTTGATTTCCACTGATAATTTTTGTGTGATTTTGTTGTCAGCACATTCAATTATGTAATGAACAAAGTATTTAATAAGAATATTTCATTCATTCAGATCTAGGATGTCTTATTTTTGTGTTCCTTTTATTTTTTTGAGCAGTGTATTTGATTCAAAGTCTTTCTTTCCCCCAGGAGAATTCTGCGTAGCACTCTTTCCTCCAGTTTTGCTCATAATCAGAAACTGTGAGATAACTTGAGTTGAAAGATAGTGGTTAGCTGAAGTTAATTCCTGGGCTTTCATAATAAAGAATGGAACAGGATAGAAGTTGTGCCAAAACATGCCCAAGATTTAACCATCATTCAGCCAAACCAAGCAGGTTCTTAAATTTATTCTAATTTTAAGGAATTTGACATTACACAGTCTTAGACTGAGACTGCAAATAGATTCCTACAAAAGAGATGTTGTATACCCACTCCCCCTGTATCTCTCTCTTGCTTCCATAAAATCGTAACAGGTGACAAATGGAATAAAAGAAAAGGAAAGACTATCTTGGTGCTTCTAGGGTCACCTAAAAGTTGGAGTTGCAATTTACACAGATTTTTGTAAGGCTTTTGATACAGTAATACATGATAAACTCCTGTTGAAACTAAATTCTTATGGCATTTCTGGATTTTTGCACAAGCGTATTGCTGCCTTTAGTCTGACAGACTGCAGAAAGTCAAAATAGGGAACTTGCTGTCTAATCCTGCATTATTAAACAGTGGTGTTCCACAGGGCAGCATTTTAGGACTTTTCCTGCTCTATATCAACAATTTGTGTGATCAACTTAAAAGCAATTGTGTCCTTTTTGCCAATGATGTAAAATTATTTAATACTACAGATAATTCTGCTGTTTTGCAAAGTGATTTTGATTTTGTGTCTGAATGGTCATCTACTTGGCAACTTGAAATTTTGATTAATAAATGCTCTTACATATTGGTAAACTTAATCAGAATGTCAAGTATGAACTAGCTGATGAGCCACACTTTGTCAAGGACCAAGGTGTACTTATCTCTGAAGATCTATACTCCAAAGTTTATTGTAAAAGCACTGCAAACAAAGCATTGAGTTCTGAACTTAATTCAATGAAATTTTTTATCTGGAAACATTGTATTGCTAACTGGAGCTTATAAAACTTATGCTAGACCAATCTTGGAGTTTGGAAACTTATGCTAGACCAATCTTGGAGTTCAGAAGTACTTTATGAGAAAAAATTTGTACTCTTTTGTATATAATGAGATTCCCTATGCTACTAGAGTTGAAATTCTTGATTTCAATAACCTGGAACTGTGTCACTTGTGTTTACACTAAAGCCCATATCCAACTGCACCAACGGATACAAAGAGGATGTAAAATGGACAAAAAAGCTTGCCATCCGTTGGAAAATGCGATGCATCCGTTGTGTACTCATTGCATACATGTTTCATACGTTCTATCCATCGAGCATCCATCCACTGAGATTTCATCTCCGCAAGAAGTTTTGAGCTGCACAAAACTTTGTGAACAGATGAACTTTCCGCCATGTACGATGTACATCCGTGACATATACGGGCAACAAACGTTCTATGTCCGTTATCTGATTCAACATCTGCTGTATCCTCTCGGCATGCTCTGGCCATCCTCGCAACACACATCCGCTGCAGCTGAAAATGGAAAGAGAGAGGAAACGAAAGGTACACGGAACGACCACACAGTGTTCGTAGTATGGAAATAGAAAGGATGTAAGCGGATGGATCTCATACATAAAGCATTAAAACAGACAAAACGTTAGTATATGGGATATATCTTGGATATTTAGGATGTCTGGAGGATGTCCAGAGTATGTGGAAGGACACCTAGTGGAAAACCGACATTTCCTATAAAAAGGGGGAGGAAATCACCTGGATATCAGTATGAGTCCAGCAGCCGTGGTGTACAGACCTTTTCACCCTTGGTCTTGCTCTTCCACATCATCCATTGTTTTCCACCATGGATCATGACACACTCCTTATGGTAGCTGCCATCATTCAACACCAGAATCAAGCCCTGTTCAGATTGTTTCACCTTTTCTACACAAGGAGAAGAAGGAGACGTTCAAGAGCTGTGAGGGTCTGAGGATGGATCAGGAGAAGAATGGAGTTTGGGGTGTATGACAAGCTGATGGTGGAGCTGAGGAATGAAGACACTTGTGCATTCCAGCACTTCATGAGGATGCCCCCAGCCATGTTTGACGAAATTGTACAGTGTCTGAGACCCAGGTTGACCAAGCCAAGCACCAACTTCTGTCCCAAAGTGGACCCTGGACTGAAGGTGGCACTCACTCTGCACCACCTGGCCTCTGGAACCACAAAAAGAAACATGCAGTATGCGTGGAGGGTGCCACACAACAACATCAGCAAAATGGTCAGAGAAGTGGTGCAGGCCATCATCGAAGAATACGTGGAGGAGCTCCGCAAGTGCCCGTCCACTGAAGAAGGATGGAAGAAAGTTGCAGAGCAGTGGTATCAGAGGTGGAACTTTCCCCACACCGTTGGAGCCATAGATGGCAAGCACGTGGCCTGCAAAGCTCCAGCCAAGTCGGGGTCCACTTATTTCAACTACAAGGGCTCCTTCAGCATCATCCTCTTCGCCATGGTCAATGCTGACTACAAGTTCATGTACATCGATGCTTCAGGCAATGGGTCAGCTTCAGATGCCCAGGTATACAATGCCAGTGACCTCAAGGAGGGGCTGGAACGCAACCTCATCATGGGCTTCCCAGATCCAGACCCCCTGTCCAACGACACGCAAGATGTGCCCTACTTCATCATGGGGGATGACGCCTTCTCCCTCAGAACCTACCTCATGAAGCCCTACATTTCCAGACTCCTCACCCGTGAAGAGAGGATCTTCAACTACAGGCTGTCCAGGGCAAGGCAGGTGGTGGAGAACGCCTTTGGCATCCTGGCCAACAGGTTCCAGGTACTTCTCACCACCATGCAGCATCGCCCAGAGATCGTGAGGAGGATCGTGGAAGCTTGCTGCATCCTGCACAATCTCATGCGCACCCGCTACCCAGTCTTGCAGAACAGGCTTGTGGACCTCCAACAAGGCAATGGGGACATGGAGCCTGGGGAATGGACGCAAGGGCAAAACCTGATAGACACTGGGGATGAGCAAGGCTCCAACAGGGCCTCCCATGAAGGGAAGAAGCAGCGCAACCTCCTGAAACACTGGTGCAACTCCTCAGCTGGAGCAGTGGAGTGGCAAGACAGGATGATAGATGATTAATGGATGCTTCCTTCAGCCTGTCTCATCACACTGATGAGATTGGGCCATGTATGTTGGGTGGGCCTACAATGAACAGGGCGGTTAATAAAGAGTTGTGCTTATGTTGATATGTGTGAATGATTATTACATTATTATTGATAATAAAGGGCCATAGGTGTGGCACCTCGGAGGGTGGACCATAGAGTCCCACTATGCTTGCACTGGAGGTTTATCTATCCCACAGCTATTACCCCTCCCAGAGGTATTCCTGCTCATTCCACAGGTATCCCTGCCCATCCCACTGCTATCTTAACCCATCCCACAGATATTCTAACCCATCCCTGCCCATCCCACAGCTATTACCCATCCCAAAGGTATCCCTGCCCACCCCACTGCTATCTTAACCCATCCCACAAGCATGCAAAGGCTTAAACCATTTCTAAAAGTTTCCACCAAGACTTTATTTACAAAAATAAATGAAGCAAGTGTGTGAAGGAAAGATTATCTTTATTGATAACAAGCTGTAAAAGAAAAATGACCCAAGTCAAGTGTCCAAAGCAAAAATAAGTCAACAGGTAGCCACCCAGTCTCTGGCACTCTTCTTGGTCACTCTGAGGCTTGCCCAGTCTGAGGGGTGAAAGGTCCAGGTGCTGTGGAGGTAGCTGTTGCTGGAGTGCTGGTCTGAGGTGCCACTGGGTTGCCTGGCCCCAGAGGACAACAGGGCATGGTGTGTTAGGGAGCTCTCAGACAGCTGGCTCAGCCCCGTGATGTTGAGAGCCCCTTCCTCCATGACATGGGGTGTCAGCCCCAATACCAATGACAGATGTACTGAGGCCGGGCTTGGCTGTGGGGTGGAGGAAGGAGCAGTATAGTGGGGCTGTCTGGTCTGCAACTGGGTGAGGACTGGCATCGGTGGCATCTGTGGCGTTGGTGGCATCTGTGGCGTGGCTGGCATCAGTGGCATGGCTGGCATCGGTGGAATCAGTGGCACCGGTTACGTACGATGTACCTGTGCCTGGACTGGGAAGGGCTGCCTGCCTGTGCTGCTGGACATCCTGGTAGCCATAGCCTTGGTAGGAGAGGGCCTATGGAAAGCTTTGGATGGGCAGTGACATCACCTGGGGTGGAGGAGCAGGCCTGGACTGGGTGGGAGCAGGTTCATCTTGGTCTGAAGGGTTGTGAAGAAGATCGGTGATCCTGTCCTTCACCACCTGGTACTGGGGTTCTGACATGTTCATGAGGGTCTGGTTGACATAGGTGAGGAAGGGCTTGTGGTTGGAGGATGTGACGTCGGTGTACCAGCTGAGAGAGGAGATCTAAGCTGCTCCAGATAGTGTCTCTTATCTCCAGCAGGACAGTGTGGCTCTGCCCCTCCAGTCTGCCTCTCTGCCTTTCTGTGGAGGTGGAGCTGGGGGTGGATGTGGGTTGGGCTGTGGTGGAAGTGCCGTCTCCTTTCTCCCACTGCATCAGGGGGTCCTCCACGCGCTCCGCCACGGGTAGTACAGCTGTCGGGGGGGGCTCCATCATGGCACGCTCCACAGATACCTGCCTGGACACAGGAGCTGACTTTTTGCCAGAAGAGGACTGGCTCTCAACAGGCTGCCTGAGAGAGGGGGTTGTGAGAGGGGCTTCTCCTCGGTGGTGGACCTCACCCTCCAAGAAGCTGCACTTGGCCATGACGTAGGTCTCTCTGTCCATCAGCTTGACCACGGCCTGGCCAGATTTCTTGAGGTACAGCTTCCCATACCAGGTGTGCATGTGCTTCCACCAGCTGAGGAGCACCTCCGAAGTGTAGCCCAGGCTCTCAACCTTCTCTCTCCAAGCAGCCTGATTCCTTTTGGTGTCTCGATAGAGCCTGTGTCCCTTCCACCATTGATACTCGTTCTCCCTCAGCCACTCCAGGACCTCCTCCTCATGTTCCTCTTCTATGGTGTATAGCCTCCTCTCTCGTTCACTTGTCTGCCTCTTCCTCCCTTTGGTAGGGCCATATGGACCCTCATCAGAGGGGCTTCGAGATTGTAGGGGCTGCTCCTCCACACCAGCAGCAGCAGCAGCACCAGCAGCAGCAGCAACAACAGTCGCAGCAAAAGCAGGACCAGCAGGACCAGCAGCTGCAGCAGTAGCAGCACCAGCAGCACCAGCAGCACCAGCAGGACCAGGAGCAGGACCAGCAGGACCAGGAGCACCAGCAGGACCAGGAGCACCAGCAGGACCAGGAGCACCAGCAGGACCAGGAGCACCAGCAGGACCAGCAGGACCAGGAGCAGCGCCAGCAGAGTAAGCACCAGCAGAAGCACCAGCACCAGGATCAGCTCCAGCAGAGTAAGCCCCAGCAGAAGCCCAAGCACCAGGAGCATTGCCAGCAGAGTAAGCACCAGCAGAAGCACCAGCACCAGGAGCAGTGCCAGCAGAGTAAGCACCAGCAGAAGAACCACCACCAGAAGCAGCATCAGCAGAAGCCCCAGCACCACAAGATCAAGCCCGGGCAGCAGAAGCCCCAGCAGAAGCAGAGTCAGGGCCAGGGGGTAGGAGGGTGGCCCTGTCCCTCTTGCCAGGGCTGGCAGCAGATGGCAGAGGCTTCCATTTCTTCCCCATGGTTGTTGGGTTGCTGGCTGGCTGGCTGGCTGGCTGGCTGGAGAGCTGTGTCTGGAAGCAGGTCTTTCCTCTGAATGGTGACCTGCTTGGAAGCTGCTTCCCTTTATATCCGCAGGGCTGATGCAATGCATCCTCCCCGCATGCGCAGTGAATGCTAGGCATCCGCTAGGCATCCGCTAGGCTTCCACTCTGCATCCGCTTCATCCGCTCGGCATCCGCTCTGCATCTGCTTCATCCACTCGGCATCCGCTCTGCATCCGCTCTTTCCATTCTGCATCCGCTTTGTTGTACTCCCCCGGAAGCCTTGTGGATGTGCCATCCGTTCCCATCTGCTTCCATCCGCTAGACTTCCGTGGAGCATCTGCTTTCCATCTTCCCTTCATCTTCCTCCTGTCCATTCCTTTCCGTGTTGCCCGCTCTGGTTATGCAAATTTGGGGCATTTTGAGAGTGGATAACAACAGATGGAACATTTTTCTTGTCCGCTGTGTCCTTTTTGCAAACGTTTTGCATCCGTTGGCCAGTGTGACAGGGCCTTAAACTGTATGACTTTATTAAAAAAGCAAAATGAACCAAGTAAAGTGTCTTAAGCAAAGATAAAGTGAACAGGTAAGAACTCAGTCTCTGGCACTATTCTCAGTCACTCTGAGTCATGTCCATGGTTTCAGCTGTTAAGCGGGCAAGGACTGTGGAGGTGGCTGTAGCTGGAGTGCTGGTCTGAGGTGACATTGGGGTGCTTGGCCCCGAGGGTACAACAGGGGATGGTGTGTCCAGGAAGCTCTCAGAGAGTTGACTCAGTCCCGTGAGGTTGAGAGGCTCTTCATCAAGATGCAAAGTCCTCATGCAGAAATGGGGCTACAATAGGGATGGAGAAACTGCTTGCGATTGTGGGCAGGATCAGACAATGCAACATCTTTTGGTCTGCCCCCTCCTACCAGAGCCATGCACTGTCAATGACCTGGAGACTTTCAACACCAAAGCCAGATCCTGCGCTCTGCACTGGACAGGACTTGTGTAGTGACTCGAGAAGAAGAAGATCAAGTACCTGGGATGTCAGGCACAAGACTGATGACAGATTGTCCATTGAGGGGCTTGGCTGTGGGGTGGAGGAAGGAGGAGTGTAGTGGGGCTGTCTGGTCTGCAGCTGTGTGAGGTGTAGTGTCTCTGGCATGCAATGAACCTGGGCCTGGACTGGGAAGGGCTGTTTCTGCTGTGGGAAGTCCTGGTAGTCGTAGCCTTGGTAGGTGAGGGGCTGTTGAAAGCTGTGGAAAGGTGGTGTAGGAGCAGACCTGGGGTGTAGGAGCAGACCTGGACTGGGTCGGATAAGTTTCAGCTGGGCCTTGAGGGTTGTGCAGAAGTGCTGTGATCTTTTGCTTCATCACCTGGTATTGGGCCTCAGGCAGGTCCATGAGGGACTGGCTGATGTAGGTGATGAAGGGCTTCCAGTCCAAGGATGGTATGTCACTGTGGACCAGCTGAGAGAGAAGTTCTGTGCTGGTCTTCATTGTGTCCCTGACCTCCAACAGGACAGTGTGGCTCTGGCCCTCCAGTCTGCCTCTCTGCCTGCATCCTGTGGAGCTGGGGGTGGGGGTGGGGGTGAGTTGGTCTCTGGTGGCTGCCGCTTCTTGCTCCATTTGTGACAGGAGATCCTCCAAGTCCTCCAGCAGGGGAATGCAGCTGTCGGTGGGGTCTCTGCCGTGGGGCCCTCCGAAGACACCTGCCTGGACAGGGTAGCTGTCTCCTGGCTGGAAGAGGACTGGCTCTCTGTGGGCTGTCTGAGGGAGAGTGGTGTCAGAGGGGCTGCTCCTCAGTGGCGGACCTCACCCTTCAGGAAGCTGCACTTGGCTATGATGTACATCTCCTGGTCAGTGAGCTTGACAGCAGCCTGCCCAGATTTTTTTGAGGTGTAACTTGCCATACCAGGTGTGCATGTGCTTCCACCATCCCAGGAGGACATCTGCAGTGTAGCCCAGGCTCTCTGCCTTGTCTCTCCAAGCTGCCTGCTTCCTCTTGGTGTCATGATAGAGTCTGTGACCCTTTCTCCAGAGGTACTCGTTCTCCCTCAGCCATTCCAGCACCTCCTCCTCATGGTCCTCGGAAACGGTGTACTGTTTCCTCTCTCCCTTCTTCTTGCCTTGCCTCTTCCTCCCTCTGGCAGGGGCTTCAGCAGCAGGGCCTTCAGGGGCTTCACCAGCAGGGCTTTGAAGGCCTTGGGGCTGGTCCACCACAGCAGCAGCAGCAATAGCAGTAGCAGCAGCACCAGCAGCACCAGCAGCACCAGTAGCTTCAGAGTCAGTGCCAGGGGGTGGGATGGTGGTTCTGTCCTTCTTGCCAGGGCTGGCAGGAGTAGGCATAGGCTTTCTCTTCTTCCCTGACTGATGAACCATGGTGTTATTTGAAGATGTCTGTGGCAGCACGTCTTTCCTCTGAAAGATGACTGCTTGGGAGCTGCATCCTTTTATATCCATGGAGCTGACGCAATTCATACTCCCCGCATGCGCAGTGAATGCTTTACATTCGATATACATCCGCTATGCATCCCCTTTGCTTCCTATAGGTGTCTGTGATGCATCCGCATCATCCACTATGCATCTGCTCCTTCCGCTATGCGTCCGCTTTGCAATTCTCCCCCGGAAGCCCTTCAGATGTGTCATCCACTTCCATCCCTTCCATCCACTAGGCTTCCTACAAACATCTGTTTAACATCCCTGCTACATACTGCCCCCGTCCATTCCTTTCCATTCTTTTCCGTTCTGTTTATGCAAATTTGGGCCACTTTTTCAAGCAGATAGCAACGGATGGAGCCACCCCCGAATTTTGCTTGTCCGCTGTGTCCTTTTTGCATACATTTTACATCTGTCGGCCAGTGGGACCTAGCCTTTAGGTATCTCATACACAATTGTAGGTAGTAATGTTTTACTTGTAAATGACTTTTTATGTTTTAATCCCAATAATACGCTTGGAAACAGCTGCTTTAAACTCAATGTAAACCATTCTAAACTTGACTGTAAAAAATGTGATTTTTGTAATAGAGTTGTCAAAGCCTGAAATGCCCTACCTGATTCAGTTGTCTCAGCTACACATTTCCACAGTTTTAGTCATAAATTTACTTCTGTGGACCTCACTTCACATTTAAGAGGTCGGTAAAGGGGGCATGCATAAGTGTACTAACATGCCTATTGTCCCTGTCATTTTATTTTTATATTATTCATGTTTTTGTTTTTGTTTCATAAATTATGAACAAATAAAATAAAAGAAGCAACACCCTCTCTACCAGAAGGTGTGAGAGATCCTAGGGCAAGAGGCTTCTCATTCTCCCCTTGCACTACTTCTTCAGTCTAACAGGTAGGTTATGGCAGTGAAACAACTGAGCTGTTAACAACTGTGTGTGTTAAAATACCATTGGAAAAGAGGACATGAGGAAAGAAAGGCAGGTAGTGGTTTTGAAGGCACCTCTACCTTTAAAAAGACCCTCTAATAAAAACAGTATTTTTCATCAAACCTATAAAGATGAGTGATTATATTTATGTTTTTTTCTGACACTTCCTTGTGAAAGTGTCATTTCTTTTGTTTCTAATATCCACATCAGAACAACACAGATTGCAGAATACAGGCTGATTCAATCTTTCTTTTTTTCCTTCTTTCTCTCTCCCCCTCTCTCTCTCCCTTCTCCTCTCCCTCCTCCTCCAACTTCTTCTTCTTCTCCCCCTCTCTCCTTCTCTCTTCATTCAATCATTCTGAATTAAATGAAGTCTTTTGTTTTGGCCTTCTAGGGAAGCTAGCTAATGCAATTTTTTTAAAAAATTGCCCTTAGATTCTAAGCAAAATACTGTAATATATTTTGTCAGGGTAAATGTCAGGGTAAAGATGTGTATTTTCCTTGATGGGTAGTTTTGCAGAGAAGTTCCTGATGGGGCATAGTTACTGAAGATGACTGATCATGACAGACCCTTTTATTTAGAGCACCAAAACCAAACTAAATATAAAAAACCCACAAAAGGACAGCAAACAAAAATGAGAATTTCTCTCTTACTTACACTTAACCCAGCCTTATTTAGCAACAATCACCATCACCGTTCCTGTGCTCTCATGCCCTACACTGCACTTTCTCAGGGGTGGGATTCAAATATTTTAACAACCGGTTCTGTGGATGTGGCTTAAGGCCCTGTCACACTGCCCAACAAATGCAAAACGTTTGTAAAAAGGGCACAGTGGACGAGAAAAATGTTCCATCCGTTGTTATCCTCTCTCAAAAGGGGCAAAAATTTGCATAACCAGAACAGATAACACGGAAAGGAACGGACGGGGGGAGGACGCAGAGAGGATGGAAAGCAGATGCAGAACGGAAGCCTAGTGGATGGAAGCGGATGAGAGTGGATGGCACATCCGCAGGGCTTCTGGGGGGCCTCAGCAAAGCGGATGCGGAACAGATACAGCGGATGCACAGCAGATGCACAGCGGATGAAGCGAACGCAGAGTGGAAGACTAGCGGATGTACAGCAGAAGCCTAACGGATGCCTAGCGTTAATTGCGCATGCGGGGAGGATGCATTGCATAAGCCCCACAGATATAAGGGAAGCAGCTTGGAGCAGGTCACCATTCAGAGGAAAGACCTGCTGCCGGACAGATTGACAGCCTTGCCTGCCCTGCCTGCATGCCTGCCTGCAAGCCTTGCTGCAAGCCTTGCTGCCAGCCTTTCTGCCAGCCTCCATGCCAGCCTTGCTGTCTGCCTGCCTGCCAGCATTGGTTCCTGCTTTCCTGCCAGCATTGGTTCATGCCTGCCTGCAAACCTTGGTGTCTGCCTGCCTGCCAGCCTTGGTGCCTGCTTGCTTGCCAGCCTTCCTGCCAGCCTTCCTGCCAGCCTTCCTGCCAGCCTTGGTTCCTGCCAGCCTCCCTACCAGCCCGCAACCCCACAACCATGGGGAAGAACAGAAAGCCTCAGCCATCTGCTGCCAGCCCTGGCAAGAGGGACAGGGCCACCATCCCACCCCCTGGCCCTCACTCTAGTTCTGCTGGGGCTTCTGTAGCACGGGCTCGCTCTTCTGGGGCTGGAGCTTCTGGAGGAGCTGATGATGCTCCACAGAACCTGGACCCTTCACCCCTGAGACTGAACAACCAAGAGGAGTGCCAGAGACTCATTTTTGTTTTATAGCTTGTTGTTAATAAAGTCTATCTTTGATTCACACACTTACTTCATTTCTTTTTTTTAATAAAGTTTTGTTGGAAACTTTTAGAAATGGTTTAAGCCTTTGCATGCTTGAGGGATGTGTTAAGATAGCAGTGGGATGGGCAGGGATACCTGTGGTATGTGTAATAGATGTGGGATGGGCAGGGATACCTTTGGGATAGGTAAGGATAGCTGTGGGATAGATAAACCTCCTGTGCAAGTATAGTGGGACTGTATGGTCCACCCTCCCAGGGGCCACACATATGGCCCTTTATTATCAATACTAATGTAATCATTCATCCACACATGTCAACATAAACACAACTCTTTATTAAATGCCCTGTTCATTGTAGGCCCACCCAACATACATGGCCCAATCTCATCAGTGTGATGAGACAGGCTGAAGGAAGCATCCATTAGTCATCTATCATCCTGTCTTGCCACTCCACTGCTCAAGCTGGGGAGTTGCACCAGTGTCTCAGGAGGTTGCGCTGCTTCTTCCCTTCACATGAGGCTCGGTTGGGGCCTTGCACATCCTCAGTGTCTATCAGGTTTTGCCCTTGCATCCATTCCCCAGGCTCCATGTCCCCATTGCCTTGTTGGAGGTCCACGAGTCTGTTCTGCAAGACTGGGTAGCGGGTGCGCATGAGATTGTGCAGGATGCAGCAAGCTTCCATGATCCTCCTCACGGTCTCTGGGCGATGCTGCATGGTGGTGAGAAGTACCTGGAACCTGTTGGCCAGGATGCCAAAGGCATTCTCCACCACCTGCCTTGCCCTGGACAGCCTGTAGTTGAAGATCCTCTCTTCACGGGTGAGGCATTTGGAGGTGTAGGGCTTCATGAGGTAGGTTCTGAGGGAGAAGGTTTCATCCCCCACGATGAAGTAGGGCATATCTTGTGTGTCGTTGGGCAGGGGTTCTGGATCTGGGAAGCCCACGATGAGGTTGACTTCCAGCCCCTCCTTGAGGTGACTGGAGTTGTATACCTGGGCATCTGAAGATGAGCCGTTGCCTGAAGCATCGATGTACATGAACTTGTAGTCAGCATCGACCATGGCGAAGAGGATGATGCTGAAGAAGCCCTTGGAGTTGAAATAAGTGGACCCCGACTTGGCTGGAGCTTTGCAGGCCACGTGCTTGCCATCTATGGCTCCAATGGTGTGTGGGAAGTTCCACCTCTGATACCACTGCTCTGCAACTTTCTTCCATCCTTCTTCAGTGGAGGGGCACTGGAGGAGCTCCTCCAGGTATTCTTCGATGATGGCCTGCACCACTTCTCTGACCACAATGCTGATGGTGTTGTGTAGCACCCTCCACGCATACTGCATGCTCCTGTAGGTGGTCCCTGAGGCCAGGTGGCACAGAGTGAGTGCCACCTTAAGCCCAGGTTCCAGGCTGGGCCGGAAGTTGGTGTTTGCCTTGGTCAACCTGGGTGTCAGCCGCTGCACAACTTTGTTAAACATGGCTGGAGGCATCCTCATGAAGTTCTGGAATGCACAAGTGTCTTCGTTCCTGAGCTCCACCATCAGCTTGTTGTACAGTCCGTCCTCTGCTCTTCTGGCAATCCATCTTTGGACCCAGACGCTTCTTGGCTGCCTCCTTTTCTTCCCGTAGTAGAGTTCACAGAGCCTGTAGATGGCTTTGCACTGTTGCAGAAGGATGGTGGCTGCCTAAAGGACTTTGTTAAGATCCACGGTGGACATGACTGGATGCTGTGGAAGAGCAAGAGTCAGATGAAGGCTGTGGAGGTCTGCACCGCAGGGCTGCTGGTCTGAAAGTGAGATCCAGGTGAGTTACTCCCCCTTTTTATAGGCAGTATAGGTTGTCCCCTAGGTGTCCCTTTGCATCCTCTAGGCATCCTCTAGACATCCTTAATATCCAAGATAGGTCTCCTCTGCGAATGTTTTTTCCATTTTAAATGCTTTGTTTCCGTTCTGCATCCGCTAGGCATCCGTTCTGCATCCGTTCTGCGTCCATTCCGCTTCCTCCCTGCATCCATTTACCGCTGGAGCGGATGGAGTTGCGAAGATGTGCAGCGGATGCCTAGCGGATATAGCGGATGCGTAGCGAATGCAGAACAGATGGATTGGATACATTTTCCGCTCAAAAGTTTTGAATAGTTCAAAACTTTTTGAGCGGATGAAACGTCAATAGACGGATGCTGAATGGATAGAGAGGATGAAAAACGGATGCAGTGAGTACAGAATGGATGCATCGCGTTAATCAACGGATGACAAGTGCTTTTCTCCATTTTACATCCTCTTTCCATCCGTTGGTGCAGTGTGACAGGGGCTTTAGGTGGTAGGCATGGCTTGGTGGTCATGTGACTGGGTGGACGTAGCTTGGTGGTCATGTTACTGGCTGAGTGTGGCCAACTCAATATCACTCACATCAAGGCACGTATCTCCTCACCTGGCCTCTCATGATTGTGGGTATTCTGCAATAGTCATAAGTGTGAAAAATGGTCATAAGTCACTTTTTTCAGTGCCACTGTAACTTTGAAATGTCACTCCACACAAGCAAAGTACCAGCAAAAGAGGGGAAAGAAAACTCCAGAGAAGTTCCTGAGACAGAAAGTCTAGTCCTGCCATGAATGTAATAAGGGATAACAGAGAGGTAGTTTCTGTAAGCAACACCAGAATATTTCCTTCCTGCCTTACTTACAGGATTTTCTTACTTACTTAAAGTAATTTCTTCCAACAACCAGTTCTCCAAACTGCTTAGAATGTTAACAACCAGTTCAAGTGAATAGGTACGAACTGATAGAATCCCACCCCTGCTTTTCTCTGTTGCCTGGTTCACCATCTGCATTCAGGGAGGGTGGCAAGGATATGCACAGTTGCTAGCTCTGTTAC
The DNA here is from genome assembly GCA_015471245.1 of Laticauda colubrina. Lineage (NCBI taxonomy): Eukaryota > Metazoa > Chordata > Lepidosauria > Squamata > Elapidae > Laticauda > Laticauda colubrina. The sequence continues at coordinate 27,035,650 of BLBF01000003.1, read as the reverse complement.
TCCCCACCTCTCAAAGTTCCTACAGTAAAACAAGGGCAACAAACCTTTTCCACCTCTTGCTCGACACAGAAAGGGAAGCAAATGCTTATGAATGCAAATGAATGCAAATTACTGCATTCCTTGATTATACAGGTAGTCCTTGACTAACGATAACAGTTGAGCTCAAAATGTCTGCTGTTAAGCGAGACATTTGCTAATTGAATTTTGCCCCATACTACGACCTTTCTTGCCACATTTGCTAAATGAATCATTACAGTTGTTAAATTAGTAGCATGGCTACTAGTAACTCTGGCTTCCTCACTGACTTTGCTTGTCAGAAGGTTGCAAAAGCTGATCATGTGACCTTGGGGCAGCACAACGGTCATAAGTATGAACCAGTTGTCAAGCAACTGAATTTTGATCACATGTTTACGGGGAGGCTACAAAGGTCATAAGTGTGAAAAACTGTCAGAAGTCACTTTTGTCAGTGCTGACAACTTTGAACGGTCACTAAATCAACCGTTGTAAGTTGAGGACTTTCTGTAGACAGTGTGGATTTCTCTGACTCATAAAACATCTGAGCAATCAATAAAAGGAGAACCCTGCTTGCCTTTCAAGAAAACCTACTTTCAGCATATAATTCCCCATGAAATGTTAGAATCATCACGTGGCATCTTAGATTTACAGTTTCCCCAACAGCTGCAACTAGATTGGTAAGCTGTAATGTAGAACTTCTGCGTTTGCGGGGCTGGGGAAGTGATGGTTCATTTTAGCCCAGAGGCAGGGAATTTGGGAAAAGAAGCAATAGTTTCATCCCCCATATTTCTGGTAGAAAGGAAACAAAGGGAAGCTGCCAGTATTGCTGTTTTGTTTGTTTGCTGTATTGCTGTATTGCTGTTTTGTTTAAGAAACCAGCTTGTGAAGGTTAACTGTGAAATTTACAGGAAAGATTTGTATTATGGCAATGGACAGTGGGATGAGGCATGGATTTCCATGCATGGGAAAATAGTCCACTGCATAGAAATCTTCAGAGATTATAGATCATAGACACTTTGATCACAGATCATAAGAGATTTTGGAAAAAATGCTGAGAAGAGCAACCAAGATGATTAAAGAGTAAAAGCCATATCCAATTCCTGCAACCCTTCTATGTAGGTTTTAATCTAAGAGAATGCTTACAGGAATTGGGTATGGCTAGTCCAAAGAAAAGAAGGACTGGGGTGATATGATAGCAATATTCCAGTATTTGAGGGGCTGCCACAAAGAAGAACAGTTCAACTTATTAGAACAATGGATGGAAATTACTCAAAGAGAGAAGCAACCTGGAATTAAGGAGAAACTTCTTAACAATGAGGATAATTCACCAGTGGAACAGCTTGCCATCGGAAGTTTGTAAGTGCTTTGTTACTGGAGGTTTGTAAGAAGAGACTGGAGAGCCACTTGTCTGAAGTGGTTTGGGGTCCCCTGCTGGAGCAGGGGATTGAATTAGAGGCTGTCCAAGGTCCCTTCCAGTCTATTCTGATAATAGAGTTTCTGAAGATCTAGTTACATGTCGCAGAACATAACCTGGCCATTTGAGAGCCAAGCTGAAAGATAATAATCTCAGTTGTCCCAAGAAGATAATACATCTTGAGAACATACTGATGCAGCCCTAATGATTGGCCTGTGCAATGGAGATACACATTCTAGAAGATACCAGTTCCTTATTAAAAGGAAGAAACCTGATGAAAACTAACAAGATTTGTGGAATCTTTAACACGTCTCTGTGTATGTGTGTCTCTGTATGCGTGTATGTACAGTTTATATCAGAGATGGTATTTAGCAGGTTCTGGCCAGTTCTGGAGCACCAGTAGTGGAAATTTTGAGCAGTTTGAAGAACTGGTAAATACCATCTCTGACTGGCCCTGCCCACATTTATTCTCTGCCTCACGAGACTCAGCTGATTAGCTGGGTCTTCTTTTGTTGCCCTGCACAGGAAAACAGAGCTGGAAAGCAAGTTAGTGGGGTGGGGAGGGAATGGAATTTTTCAGTAACCTTCCCTTACCACACCCACCAAGCCATGCCCACCAAGCCATGCCACACTCACCAAGCCATACCCATAGAACCGGTAGTAAAATATTTGAATTCCACCACTGGTATGTATATTAAATATAAGATTGTCCACACAAAATCTTCTCAGGTTCTCAAGAATGTCCTGATGTTAAAGAATGTTGTTATAATTTACAATTGTCCCTATAGGCTTCAGAACCTTGTCATTTCTAATGTTAAATTTCTGTCACTTCTATGTCAAAAATGGCTAACAGCCAGTATGAAGGGTATATTATAATATATACCACACTGGGAAATATTCCTGTGTTAATATGTAGATTGGCAACAAGGTTTGGTTTCTGATGTATCTATCACTGTGTCAGTCTTTTATTTGGGATATTTGGCCATTTTAGGCAGTCTACTGCAGGCTCTCTCGACCACAAGGTGCTAGGACTCGAACCAGCAGAACAGACACCATCTCCAGCATCTTTAAGCCACTGAGCCACCGTGCCTCTTCCATTTGGGTAGGGGGTTACATTAATGCATACTTCAATTCAAATCAAAAGTCATTACAACTAGTCTGGAGCATTTGATGGTGTTGCTTTTGTTCACATTATGACTTGTACTTAATAAATGCAAGTTCTTCTTATAATAGGTACAGCCAAACCAATCTTACATAAATGCTCTACATCATCCAAGTAGTTGCTCTCTGATCTTCAAATTCCAAAAGAATTATTTATAGTTTTTTTTATGAAATATTCATAAAGAAGTGTCCATGGCTTGCAATTTCTGCTAAAAAGTGTCTTAAGTTTTCAATTTCTTTACCTCCCCACACCATCTTCTATCATATTAATTTTGGCCAGCCAGGGTACTCAAAAGCATTAGTTAAAAATGGGGTGGGGGGAATCTTCCTTTTTTATTATCTTTAATAAAGGCATGTTGTTTCTTCCTTTCTTTTTAAGGGGATCTAGGTAAATGCTTGGATATAAAATACATAAGGCTTAATGGGATTTCAAAATATTGATATTAAGACAACACTTAGAAAGCTGAATAACACATAGAGAAATATATCATTCCTAATAATAATTTCTGTCTGAGGCCTACAAAACAGCCAGCCTTAAAACCTTGGACATCAATAAATTCAATGCATTATATTTGCTCACAGAGTAAATTATGCTGAGTATGCTGGGTTTCTCTTTGTCCCAAATAAATTTGAGTAGTGTAGGATTACTCTGCAAATAGAAGATGGAGTAGTTAGTGCTGAGGTAATTCCCCATAGGAGAATGAGCGTATACAGGGAGACGTATAGAGAGTAGTGTTGGAATAATATACACAGAGCACACAGATACACTGTACAGTAAATGTAGGTTTTTACTTCCAGAAAGGTTTAAGCAAAGTCCAAAATAAGCAGTCCAAAATCATTCACAAGTTAATCAGTCAGTTTTTCAATCCAGGGATAATCCAAATATCAAATTCCAGTGTCAAAAACAGTTCAGTGTCAGACTTACATTGAATCCAGAAATATCAGTCAATTAGGAAAAATGGAGCAACAGTAATACTTTCCAACAGAAAGAAACAAAGACACACTCACACTCTCTTCTGAGACTTAGACTAAGACTAAAACAACCCAGGTTTCTGGCTCCATCTTATGGCCGTTTGAGAAATCACACCCAATTGCATGCTCTTGCATTCCTTTAAAGAGACAGTATTAAAATGTCTTTCCTGGTTTATATATTTCTAACCAAAATACCTGTTAGGTGACATATATTCCTAACAGTTAGGATCGCTTTTGACTGATAATGTACTATTGAGATGATGTTCACAGCAACCAAGTAGATGTATAATAGGACAAAACAGAACATATTTCAATGTCTGTGTGTGTGTGTGTGTGTTTGTGTGTGTGAAAGAGAGGGAGAGAGACAGAGAGACAGAGAGAGACAGACAAAAACAAAGACAGAGACAGAGATGGTTGTGATTGTTTTTACTCCAGAGAACTGCTGATGAAATATTGTTCTCCCTGAATGCAAAACGTAAATGTAGCACTTAATATACTCCTTTTTTTTCACAGTTGCAATGTGCCAAACCTATCCCCAGGGTAAACTCAAAAGTAGTCAGCATTACTGAACTAGGATTACAACCATTTTGTTAGTACGTCGTTCACCCAGAAAGAATGAAAAGCAAAATGATTGGAGATGCTGAATCTATATTTTTATAGTTGATTTTGCATATTCTATTGAAACCCAAGTAAATAAAGGCCCTGTCACACTGGCTGACGGATGCAAAACATTTGTAAAAAGGACACAGCGGATGAGAAAAATGGTCCATCCGTTGATATCTGCTCTCAAAATGGGCAAAAATTTGCATAACCAGAGTGCACAACACGGAAAGGAACGGACGGGGGGAGGATGTAGGGCAGATGGAAAGTGGATGCTTCACAGAAGCCGAGCGGATGGAAGCGGATGGGAGCAGATGGCACATCTGCAAGGCTTCCAGGGGAGCGCAGCAAAGTGGACATGGAACGGAAAGAACGGATGCAGAGCGGATGCTGAGCAGATGAAGCGGATGCACAGCAGATGCCAAGCAGATGAAGCGGACGCAGAGCGGAAGCCTAGCGGATGCCTAGCGGAAGCCTAGCGGATGGCTAGCGGATGGCTAGCGTTCACTGCACATGCGGGGAGGATGCATTGCATAAGCCCCACAGATATAAAGGGAAGCAGCTCCCAAGCAGGTCACCATTCAGAGGAAAGACCTGCTTCCAGACACAGCTCTCCAGCCAGCCAGCCAGCCAGCCAGCCAGCAACCCAACAACCATGGGGAAGAAATGGAAGCCTCTGCCATATGCTGCCAGCCCTGGCAAGAGGGACGGGCCACCCACCCACCCCCTGGCCCTCACTCTGATTCTGCTGGGGCTTCTGCAGCCGGGGCTCGCTCTTCTGGGACTGGGGCTTCTGCTGATGCTGCTTCTGGAAGTGGTGCCTCTGCTGATGCTGCTTCTGGAGGTGGTGCTTCTGCTGGTGCTTACTCTGCTGGCACTGGTCCTGGTGCTGGTGCTTCTGCTGGTGCTTACTCTGCTGGCACTGCTCCTGATGCTGGTGCTTCTGCTGGTGTTTACTCTGCTGGCGCTGCTCCTTGTCCTGCTGGTCCTGCTGGTGCTTACTCTGCTGGCGCTGCTCCTGGTCCTGCTGGTGCTCCTAGTTCTGCTGGTGCTCCTGATCCTGCTGGTGCTCCTGGTCCTGCTGGTGCTCCTGGTCCTGCTGCTGGTGCTGCTGGTGCTGCTGGTGCTGCTGGTGCTGCTGGTG
>BLBF01000003.1:27001080-27030334 GCA_015471245.1 Laticauda colubrina | reverse complement strand
TGCTGCTGGTGCTGCTGGTGCTGCTGGTGCTGCTGGTGCTGCTGGTGCTGCTGGTGCTGCTGATGCTGCTGGTGCTGCTACTGTTGTTGCTGCTGCTGGTGGTGGTGGTGTGGAGGAGCAGCCCCTACAATCCCAAATCCCCTCTGATGAGGGCCCATATGGCCCTGCCAAAGGAAGGAAGAGGCAGACGTGAGAACGGGAGAGGAGGCAACACAACATAGAAGAGGAACATGAGGATGAGGTGCTGGAGTGACGGAGGGAGAACTAGTATGGCGGAAGGGACACAGGCTCTATCGCGACACCAAAAGGAAGCAGGCTGCTTGGAGAGAGAAGGCAGAGAGCCTGGGCTACACTTCGGAGGTGGTCCTCAGCTGGTGGAAGCACATGCACACCTGGTACGGGAAGCTGCACCTCAAGATTTCTCGCAAGGTCGCGGTCAAGCTGACGGACAGAGAGACCTATGTGATGGCCAAGTGCAGCTTCTTGGAGGGTGAGATCCACCACCAAGGAGCAGCCTCTCTCACAACCCTCTCTCTCAGGCAGCCTGCTGAGAGCCAGTCCTCTTCTGGCAGAGAGTCAGCTCCTGTCTCCAGGCAGGTATCTGTGGAGCGTGCCACAATGGAGACCCCCCCCGACAGCTGTACTACCCGTGGCAGAGCACATGGAGGACCCCCTGACGCAGTAGGAGAAAGGAGACGGCACTTCAACCCGCATCCACCCCCAGCTCCACCTCAATAGAAAGGCAGAGAGGCAAACCGGAGGGGCAGAGCCACACTGTCCTGCTGGAGATAGGAGAAACCATCAGGAGCAGCGTAGATCTCCTCTCTCAGCTGGTCCACACCGAACATGGTGGAACCCCAGTACCAGGTGGTGAAGGACAGGATCACCGATCTTCTTCACAATCCTCCAGACCAAGATGAACCTGCTCCCGCCCAGTCCAGGCCTGCTCCTCCACACCAGGTGATGTCACTGCCCTTCCAAGGCTTTCCACAGGCCCTCTCCTACCAAGGCTACGGCTACCAGGAGTTCCAGCAGCACAGGCAGCAGCCCTTCCCAGTCCAGGCACATGTACATTGGATGCCACCGGTGCCACTGATGCCACCAATGCCACCCACGCCACCCACGACACTGATGCCACCCACACCACAGATGCCACCCACACCAGTCCTCACCTAGCTTCAGACCAGACAGCCCCACTACACTGCTCCTTCCTCCACCCCACAGCTAAGCCCGGCCTCAGTACATCTGTCATCGGTATTGGGGCTGACACCTCATGTCATGGAGGAAGGGGCTCTCAACATCACGGGGCTGAGCAACTGTCTGAGAGCTTCCTCAACACACCGTCCCCTGTTGTCCTCTCGGGGCCAAGCACCCCAGTGGCATTTTAGACCAGCACTCCAGCAGCAGCCACCTCCACAGCACCTGGACCCTTCACCCCTGAGACTGGGCACACCTCCGAGTGACCAAGAAGAGTGTCAGAGACTGGGTGGCTACCTGTTGACTTTATTTTTGCTTTGGACACTTGACTTGGGTCATTTTTATTTTAAAGCTTGTTATTAATAAAGATTATCCTTGCTTCACACACTTGCTTCATTTATTTTATTAAATAAAGTCTTGGTGGAAACTTTCAGAAATGGTTTAAGCCTTTGCATGTTTGTGGGATGGGTAAGGACAGCAGTGGTATGGGCAGGGACACCTTTGGAATGGGTAATAGCTGTGGGATGGGCAGGCATACCTTTGGGATGGGTAATAGCTGTGGGATGGGCAGGGATACCTTTAGGATGGGTAATAGCTGTGGGATGGGCAGGGGTATAGGTAAGGATAGCTGTGGGATAGATAAACCTCCTGTGCAAGCATAGTGGGACTGTATGGTCCACCCTTCCAGGTGCCACACCTATGGCCCTTTATTATCAATAATAATGTAATCATTCATCCACACATGTCAACACAAACATAACTCTTTATTAAATGCCCTGTTCATTGTAGGCCCACCCAACATACATGCCCCAGTGCCACTTTTAGCCCAGGTTCCAAGCTGGGCCGGAGGTTGGTGTTTGCCTTGGTCAACCTGGGTCTCAGCTGCTCCACAACTTCATCAAATATGGCTGGAGGCATCCTCATGAAGTTCTGGAATGCACGAGGATCTTCATTCCTCTGCTCCACCATCAGCTGGTTGTACAGTCCGTACTCTGCTCTTCTCCCAATCCATCTTTGGACCCGGACACTTCTTGGCCACCTCCTTTTCTTCCCATAGAACAGTTGAAAGAGACTGTAGATGGCTTTGCACTGTTGCAGAACGATGGTGGCTACCAAAAAGACTGTGTTACGATCCATGGTGGACATGACTGGATGCTGTGGAAGAGCAAGAGCCAGATGAAGGCTGCAGAGGTCTGCACAGCAGGGCTGCTGGATTGAAAGTGAGATCCAGGTGAGTTGCTCCCCCTTTTTATAGGCAATAAAGGTTTTCCACTAGATGTCCTTTTGCATCCTCTAGGCATCTTCTAGACATCCTTAATATCCGAGATAGGTCCCCTCTGCGAATGGTTTTTCCATTTTAAATGATTTCTTTGTGAGCTGCATCCGCTTTCATCCTCTCTCCGTCCATGTGACTAACGCTGTGCGTCTGTTCCACGTCCGTTTCACTTCCTCCCTCTGTCCACTTTCCGCTGGAGCGGATGCGAGTCGCGAGGGTGTGCAGCAGATGCCTAGCGGATGTAGCGGATGTGTAACGGATGACGATGGATGCAGAACGGATGTTCCCTGTATGCATAGCGGATGCAGAATGGACGTATTGGATACATTTTTCGCTCAAAAAGTTTTGAGCAGCTCAAAACGTTTTTAGCGGATGGAACCTCAGTCGACGGATGCTGGATGGATAGAGAGGATGAAAAATGGAGGCAGTGAGTACAAAACGGATGAATTACATAACCAACGGATGGCAAGTGTTTCTCTCCGTTTTACATCCTCTTTCCATCCATTGGTGCAGTGTGACATGGGCTTCAGGAGATAACATATGTTGCCCAGTACAGTTGCTATTTTAAAGAGTAGCAAAAAATAAGGACATATAGTCTTATGCAGCATTGCCCAGATCGAATTTCATCAACATTTTACTGTATTTTAATAGGTTATTGGAGAAACAGGAGAGACAAACTTTTGAGACATTGTTGCAAAGAAATGGCATCATGAATATTCTCCATGACAAAAAAAAAATTGCATTCACTTCACCAAAGTTGCCCACAAACCTTGACTTTAAGTCTAGGTCCCACTGGCCGACGGACGCAAAATGTATGCATAAAGGACACAGCAGATGAGCAAAATTTCAGGGGTGGCTCCATCTGTTGTCATCCACTCCAAAAAGTGGCAAAAATTTGCATAAACAGAATGGAAAAGAACGGATGTGGGTAGTATGTAGCAGGGATGTTAAACGGATGTTCATAGGAAGCTTAGTGGATGACAGCGGATGGAAGCAGATGCACCTCCGAAGGGGATCTGGGGGAGAATTGAGAAGCGGACACATAGCGGAAGGGGTGGATGCATAGCGGATTAAGTGGATGCCTCACGGACGCCTATAGCAAACAAAGCAGATGCCGCGTGGATTTATATCAGATGCAAAGCGTTCACTGCACATGCGGGGAGTATGAATTGTGTCAGCTCCGCGGATATAAAAGGATGCAGCATGCACACAGTCAGCATACAGGGGAAAGACGTGCTGCCACAATCATCTAGCAGGAACACCATGGTTCGTCAGTCAGGCAAGAAGAGGAAGCCGGTGCCTGCTTGTTCCAGCCCTGGGAGGAAGGACAGAACCAGCATCCCACCCCCTGGCACTGACTCTGAAACTGCTGCTGCTGCTGCTTCTGCTGCGGTGAACCAGCCCCAAGGCCCTCAAAGCCCTGCTGCTGAAGGCCCTGCTGCTCAAGCCCCTGAAGGCCCTGCTGCTCAAGCCCCTGAAGGCACTGCTGCTCAAGTCCCTGAAGGCCCTGCTGCTCAAGCCCCTGAAGGCACTGCTGCTCAAGTCCCTGAAGGTCCTGCTGCTCAAGCCCCTGAAGGCCCTGCTGCTCAAGTCCCTGAAGGCCCTGCTTCTCAAGCCCCTGAAGGCACTGCTGCTCAAGTCCCTGAAGGCCCTGCTGCTCAAGCCCCTGAAGACCCTGCTGCTCAAGCCCCTGAAGGCCCTGCTGCTCAAGTACCTGAAGGCCCTGCTGAAGCCCCTGCCAGAGGGAGGAAGAGGCAAGGGAAGCAGAAGGGAGAGAGGAAACAGTACACCGTTTCCGAGGAGCATGAGGATGAGGTGCTGGAATGACAGAGAGAACAAGTACCTCTGGAGAAAGGGCCACAGACTGTATTGCGACACCAAGAAGAAGCAGGCAGCTTGGAGAGACAAGGCAGAGAGCATGGGGTACACTGCAGAAGTACTCCTTGGATGGTGGAAGCACATGCACACCTGGTATGGCAAGTTACACCTCAAGAAATCCGGGCAGGCTGCTGTCAAGCTCACTTACAGGAAGATGTACGTCATGGCCAACTGCAGTTTCCTGGAGGGTGAGATCTGCCACTGAGGAGCAGCCCCTTTGACATCCCTCTCCCTCAGACAGCCCACAGACAGCCAGTCCTCTTCCAGACAGGAGACAGCTACCCTGTCCAGGCAGGTGTCTTCAGAGGGCCCCACAGCAGAGACCCCCCCAAGACAGCTGCACTCCCCATGCCAGCAGACTTGGAGGATCCCGTGGAGGATGACACCCTGCTGTCACAAATGGAAGAAGAAGAAGAAGCAGCCACCAGAGGCCAACCCACCCCCACCCCCACCCCCAGTTCCAGAAGATGCAGGCAGAGAGGCAGACTGGAGGACCAGAACCACAGTGTGCTGTTGGAGATCAGGGTCATAATGAAGACCAGCACAGAACTTCTCTCTCAGCTGGTCCACTTAGACAGAGCATTCTCGGGCCGGAACACCTTCATCACCTACGTGAGCTAGACCCTGAGGGACTTGCCCGACGCCCAGTACCAGGTGATAAAGCAGAAGATCACAGCACTTCTGCACAACCCTCAAGGCCCAGCTGAAGCTGCTCCTACCCAGTCCAGGTCTGCTCCTCCATCCCAGGCAATGTCACAGCCCTTCCATGGCTTTTAACAGCCCCTCACCTACCAAGGCTACGACTACCAGGACTTCCCACAGCAAAAACAGACCTTCCCAGTCCAGGCCCAGGTTCATTGCACGTTACAGATGCCACTCCTCACCCAGCTGCAGACCAGACAGTCCCACGACACTCCTCCTTCCTCCACCCCACAGCCAAGCCCGTCAATGGACAATCTGTCATCAGTATTGGGCCTGACATCGTAAGTCCTTGACGGAGGGCCTCTCAACCTCATGGGACTGAGTCAGCTCTTTGAGAGCTTTCTGAACACACCATCCCCTGTTGTACCCTTGGGGCCAAGCACCCCAATGGTGCCTCAGACCAGCACTCCAGCCACAGCCACCTCCACAGTCCCTGCCCGCTTAACAGCTGAGACCATGAACATGACTCAGAGTGACTGATAATAGTGCCAGAGACTGAGTTGTTTACTTGTTAAGTTTATCTTTGCTTAAGACACTTTACTTGGTTCATTTTGCTTTTTTAATAAAGTCATAAAGTTTGCCTGAGAAAGTTAATAAAGGTTATCTTTGCTTAAGTCACTTGGTTCATTTTTTTACCTTAATAAAGTGTTGGTGAAAACTTTTAACAAATGGTTAAGCCTTTGCATGCTTGTGGGATAGATACAGGTAGTTGTGGGATAGATAAACCTCCAGTGCAACCATAGTGGGACTGTATGGTCCACCATTCCAGCTGCCACAAATATGGACCTTTATTATCAATAACAATTTATTCATTGATCAACACATTTCAAAATAAACAAAGATTTTTATTAATGCCCTATTCATTGTTGGACCACTCAATATATATAGCACAATCTCATCAGTGTTATGCGACAGGCTCAAGAAAGCATCCATTAATCATCTATCATCCTGTCTTGCCACTCCACTGCTCCAGCTGGGGAGTTGCACCAGTGTCTCAGTAAGTTGCGCTGCTTCTTCCCTTAACGTGAAGCTCTGTTGGGGCCTTGTACATCCATAGTGTCTATCAGGTTTTGTCCTTGCCTCCATTCACCAGGCTCCATGTCCCCATTCCCTTGTTGACGGTCGACAAGTCTGTTCTGCAACACTGGGTTGCGGGTGCGCATGAGATTGTGCCAGATGCAGCAAGCTTCCACGATGCTCCTCACAGTCTGTGGCTCATGCTGCATGGTGGTGAGAAGTATCTGGAACCTGTTGGCCAGGATGCCAAAGGTGTTCTCCACCACCTGTTTTGCCCTGGACAGCCTGGAATTGAAGATCCTCTCTTCACGGGTGAGGTATCTGGAAGTGTAGAGCTTCATGAGGTAGGTTCTGAGGGAGAAGGCATCATCACCAATGATGAAGTCGGGCACATGTTGTGTGTCATTGGGTAGGGGGGTCTGGATCTGGAAAACCCACAATGAGGTTGTGTTCCAGCCCATCCTTGAGGTCACTGGCATTGTATACCTGGGCATCTGAAGCTGACCCGCTGCCTGAAGCATTGATGTACATGAACTTCTAGTCAGCATAAACTATAGCAAAGAGGATGATACTGAAGAAGCCCTTGTAGTTGTGATAAGAGGACCCTGAGTTGGCTGGAGCTTTGCAGGCCACGTGCTTCCCATCTATGGCTCCAACGGTGTGGGAAAATTCCACCTCTGATACCACTCTTCTGCAAGTTTTCTCCAGCCTTGTTCAGTGGTGGAGCACTTGAGGAGCTCCTCCATGTATTCTTCGATGATGGCGCACTTGAGGAGCTCCTCCACGTATTCTTTGATGATGGCCTGCACCACTTCTCTGACCACTTTGTAGATGCTGCTGTGTGGCACCCCCCATGCATACTGCATGTTTCTGTATGTGGTTCCAGAGGCCAGGTGCCGCAGAGTCAGTGCCACCTTCAGTCCAGGGTCCAGGTTGGGATGGAGGTTGGTCAACCTGGGTCTCAGATACTCTACAAGTTCGTCAAACATGGCTGGTGGCATCCTCATGAAGTGATGGAATGCACAAGGGTCTTCATTCCTCAGCTCCACCATCAACTGGTCATACAGTCCAAACTTCATTCTTCATTCTTCTCCATTCTTCTCACGATCCATCCTCAGACCCACACAGCTCTTGGATGTCTCCTTCTTCTCCTTCTGTATAAAAGGTGAAACAGTCTGAACAGGTTTTGGTTCTGGTGATGAATGAGCGCAGCTATCATACAGACTGTGTCATGATCCATGGTGGAGAATAATTGATGATGTAGAAGACCAAGACCAAGGGTGAAGTGGTTTGTACACCACGGCTGCTGGACTCATACTGAGATCCAGATGATTTTCTTCCCCTTTTTATAGGAAATATCGGTCGTCCAGTAGGTGTCCTTCTACATACTCTAGACATACTGCAGACATCCTAAATATATGAGATACATCCCAGATCCCAGATCCCAGACATTACCAAATGTTTTGTCCATTTTAATCCTTTATATACAAGATGCATACACTTACATCCTTTCTATTTCCGTGCTACTAACGCTGTGTAGATGTTCCATGTACCTTTTGTTTCCTCCCTCTTTCTGTTTTCAGCTGCAGCGGACATGAGTTGAGGGGATGGCCAGAGGATGCAGAGAGGATACAGCAGACATTTAACGGATGATTATGGACATTGAACGTTTGTTGCCCGTATATGTTGCGTATGTACATCGTACGTGGCAGAAAGTTCATCCGTTCACAAAGTTTTGTGCAGCTCAAAACTTCTTGCACGGATGAAATCTCAGTGGACGGATGCTCGAGGGATAGAGGGTATGAAACACGTATGCAGTGATACACAATGGATGCATAGCGTTTTCCAACGGATGGCAAGCTTTTTTTAACGTTTTACATCCTCTTTGCATCCGTAAGTGCAGTGGGACCAGGGCTTTAGAAAGAGAGTTAAAAAAGCACGAGACTTAGCAGCAAGAGCAAAATTAACAGCTTACATCTAAAACAGATGTTTTACTAAATTTAAGCAAGAATGTCTTCCCATACATTCAATAGAGCATGCAGCAAGGCAAATGTGAACACTTATACTGTAATTGCTAGGGGGTCTAAATGTTTATAAATACTGGGAATCAGTTGGAGTGTAATGAAGGAAAAAGTTGATTATTTTTTTCAGCAGGATTTTCTCTTTTTTCTTTTGGTTTTTCTATTTTAACATTAACAAAATAATATTACCTCAGTATTAAATATAAGACTCAATACAGAAAGCCTTATTACATTATCAAATAATTCAATGCATTTTGCAATAGTCTGCCAATGCCATATTCAGTTTTAATTGTACAATGCAATTAATTAAAATATCAGAATCATAGTTAACATTGATATAACTTTTTTCTCATCTTTAAAAGTTTAACTTATCATAGTGTTGACTATTTCTATAGTATTTGTACAAATGCTCCTGTACTGTACTGTGTGGTATGTTATACAAATGTTACTGTGTCCAGCTGCAACTGCTTGAAAGTTACGTTGGAATGGGAAGATGCTATTTGTTTATGTGCAGTAGTTTTTTTCCTGTTAAATGTTAAGATCTGGTTTTAAAAGTTAAAATATTAAGAGCCAGTTTGTTCTCAAGATTAAGGCACCAGGCTCCAGGTTAGAAACCAGGAAACTGTGAATTCCAGTCCCACCTTAGACATAAAGTTGATGGATGACCTTTGGCCATTCATGCTCTTTCAGGCCAGTTCACATCACAGGTGGGAAAATAGGAGGAAGGTGTATTAGGTCTGTTTACTGTCTTGAGTTATTTATAAAAATAATAAAGGCTGAATAATAAAAATCTTTAAAAATATCAATAAAGGAAAAAATATTGTAAAAAAGGACAAAGGAAGTTCAAGAGAGGATCCTAGCAAATGGTAAAATTAGTTTTCAGCAAAGGTTTCAGAGGGGGGCTTGTCTAATTTTAGGTTACCAAATTTGAACTACTTAAAAAAATAAATAATTCTGGATAGAAAAATTCATTATGTGCCAGCATGTTTTCCTGGGTGAAAGAATATGGACCTTCTTTTAATCTTTCCGAGCCTTCTGTCTCTTATTCCATAAATCAGTGTTTTTCAACCTTGGCAACTTTAAGATGTTGGATTTCAACTCCAGAATTCCTTAGGAAGCAGGAAATGGGGCTTGTTCTGGAGCTCACGAGTCAGTATCCCTCAGGGATGAGAAGAGCCAAGGAAATGTGAATAGGAACAAAAGTGGGACAACAATGGGTAGAAATTAAAAGGGGAAAAATGTGAAGAGCAGAAAGGCAAGAGAAAGAGAACCCAGACATGAAAAGGGGATGAAAGGTGGTGTTTTTTTTTTTTTTTTTTTTGGGGGGGGGGGGGGGGGGGGGTGAAGGCTTTGGAGGTCATACATTTTGCATTTCTAGATGACAATGGCTTCCATTCTTATGCTGGGGAGGTCAAACCTGGCCCAATATTATGCATTCTGTTCCAGCAAATAGAAAATAGTATTTCTGACAAAAAATACAAAAATTCTAATTTCACTAAAAAGCCTGAGGGACAATGCTGTGCTAGTAATCAAGAATTAAACAGACAGGAACTGTGGGGGTTGAACTACTTCATTCAGGCTATAAAAGAGTATTATTTCTGTCTTTTTTTTGCTGGCACTTTCTCAGGTAATTTCCTATTTATGTTATTTTCATTGCAACTTGTCTCTATTGAGCACAGAAGGTCTATAAGTCAGGGATGGAATAGGATGGGTTGTTATGATTCCCCATAGTTCAGAGAACTGGTAAAACTGGCCCCTGGCTGGCCCCGCTTCTCTCCACCCACTCCTCCATTTCCTGCCTAGTCAATGTTTATCGCACATGCGCGACATTGCATGCATGTGTGACAATCACTGACGGCATTCTTCCCCTGCCCGCCCCACCCAGTCTTGATAGTACATGTGTGCTATATCGCTTTTCACATTTTCCCACCCACCGCCATCACTTCTAGCAGCAGCAGCCACCACCAGCCAGCCAGCTCACCATCACTGTCTGCCTTCCAGCACCTGATCTCCCTAGGTGAGTGAGGCTCTGCAAGCCCCAGTCACATATATGCCACTGCTGCCACCAGCCCCAGTTGAGTCCTGACTCCCGAGCCAGCCTAGGCTGCCACCGCCGTGCTGCCACCACCCTCAGTGTTCATGGCCTAGCTAGCTCCTCCCCCAACCATCCCTGTCTGGCTTGCTTAGCTGCCAGTGCCACGTCTCCATGTGGCACTTACTGTCTAGCAAGCTTCCCCCACCCCATTTGCCTGACTTGTTGTTGAGAGGAAGGCAAGCCAGGGCTGACCCATCGCTGCTTGGGTCACCACCAGCCTGCATCTTGCCCCTGCCTGGATTCTCTACAGCTGGTGGCTCTTGCTGCTAGGGGTGGGGTGGGGTGACCAGGGAGCACGATGCGATGCTGCCCACATTGCCCCTTGCCTTCTGCCCCTTTCTTCTGCCACCTGCTAGCCTGTGCACTTTGGCTGAATGCAGGCCACCACTGTGAGAATGATGTGAGTCAAGACTCATGAGAGCGGATCTTTCTTCCCTGCCATCAGCCTTATCTTCCAGCCCATGGAGCTCACACAGGGGTGGCCCGCACTTGGCTAAAACACTCAGCCCTGCGAGGGAAGGGAAATGTGGGCGGCTTAGCCTCGTGCTTCCTAGTTGCCTCCTGCACTCCTACAGCAACTTGTGAAAGCAGCATGTGGGCCATTGGCAGACTTTCCCCAGGCAGCATAGAAGCTCTCTGTTCTCCCATAGCATTGCCCAGATCAGGCAAGGAGAATGCCTTACATGGGGAACTGTCCTGGGGCCAGTCAGTGGCCTCAGACAAGGCAGCTTCTTCCAGGGGCTGCGATGTTGGGAAACAGCAAGGAGGAGGGGGGAGTCTGGGTCTTTGGGATCCTTTTCGAGTTCATCTTCTGGGTGCTGGGCTTGGCAGCATTCAAGGGTAGATAGCTGCTTTTGTGGACAGGGAGGTCACTGGGAGGGCAGTGCTGGGCCATGTACTGGTGCATCTGCAGGGGCCTTTGCCTCAGCCATGGCCAGATCTTCTGATGCCATCGCTCTGGCCAAGGGGCAATGCTGCATTGCTCTGGCCAAGGGGCAATGCCACATTGCTCTGGCTGAGGGGCAATGCTTCATCCCCCTTCCCCCTGGGGAGCCATGTCCAGGGCTCAGTCTGCCCCTGTGGCAGCGGGACCCTCTCCTGCCACCCTGTACCCTGCCCAACCTGCAGTGGCCTCGGCATGGCCTGCTCTTTTTGCTGGAGGGGGGAACCAAAGTTGCCAGAGTGGTGTGGGAGCCAGGAACCATGTCTAGGGCTCAGTCTGTCCCTCTGGCCATAGGACTTTCACCCGCCATCCCATGCCCTGCCTGACCTGTAGCAGCCTCCGTGCAGCCTGCTCTTCCTGCTGGTGGGTGGCACCGAGTGGCCCAAGCAGTGGCAGAAGCTGGGGAGCCATGTCTGGAGCCCATTCTGCCCCTCTTCTGCCACTCTGTACCCTGCCCGACCTGCAGCGGCCTTGGCATGGTCTCTTCCTGCTGGTGGGCGGTACAGAGTGGCCAGAGTGACGGCAGGAAAAGCATGCAGCTGGGAAGTAAGTTATGAGTGATGTTGGATGTGTGTGTGTGTGTGTGTGTGCGTGTGTTTCAGGTGGGTTTCCTAGCTTTAGAAGGAGAGAGGGAAGGAGGAAAGGAAGGAAGAGAGAGAGAGAGAGAAAGAGGGAAAGAGAAAAAGAGAAAGAAAAATAGAGAGGAAGAGAGAGAGACAGAGACAGAGAGAGAGAAAGAGGGAAAGAGAGAAAGAGGGAAAGAGAGAAAGAGGGAAAGAGAGAGGGAGAGCAAGAAAGACGGAAAGAAAGAAAAAGAGAAAAAGAGAGAGAGGAAAAGAGAGGGGGAAAGAGAGAGGAAGAGAGAAAAAGAGAGAAAGGAAGAGAGGGAAAGTGAGAGAGAAAGAGAGAGAGGAGAAGAGAGAGGGGAACAGAGAGAGAAAGAAAGAGAGAGGGAAAAAGAGAGAGAAAGAGGGGAAGAGAAGGAAGAGACAAGAAAGAAAAGAAAGAAAAGGGAAAGAAAGAAAAAGGGAGAGAGAAAGGAAGAGAAAGGAAGAAAAGAGATAGACAAAGAAAGGGGGGGGTGGAAGGAAGGGACAGAAAGAAAGAGAAAGAAAGAAAGAAAGAAAGAAAGAAAGAAAGAAAGAAAGAAAGAAAGAAAGAAAGAAAGAAAGAAAGAAAGAAGAAAGGGAGAGGAGAAAATGAATGAGATGTATGAATGGATTGATAGATACATGGAAGGAGAGAGAAGAAAGGAGATGAAGGAAGGACACAAACCCTGGCTTCAGAAGACTCTCTGAAATAGTACAGCAATCCAGGGCTTCCCTGGAAGAGATCTCAGAGATCATCTTCTAGTCCAACCCCCTGCTCCAGCAGGAGATCTGTAACAGAATCATAGAACATCAGCGTTCAAAGGGAGTGTGTGTGTATGTGCATGGCTGTCAAAACTCCAAAAACCGATCAAGTAGCTCTGGAGAGTTCAGTTATAAATTACAACACTTGATAAACAACCCGCCATTAAATGAGGAACACTTGTATTTGGTTTGCCAGTCACATGGCCACATGGCCACATAGCCATGACCACCCAGTCACATTGCCACCAAGCCACACCCACCAAGTCATGTGACCACCAAGCCACACCCTCAAATTAAGCCATGCTCACAGAACCAGTTAAAAAATTTGAATCCTACACCTGTTATAACTTATTTTTATCTTACTGTGTCTGATCAATGCAACAACCTTGCAAGGTAGGTTAAACATTTTGCTTATGTCATATTTAAAATGCAAACACATTTCATATATGATCTCATTGCCCTGAGGAAGAGGTATGGATGCCCATTCCAGCTATCATTCACAAATATAGGAGCTGCTAAGCAACAGAGAATGGGTTAAATTGAAAAGGAAGGGAAAAAAGTAATCTTGTAAGACCCTAAGGCAGCATGTCAGAGAAAGGTGGATTTATTCTTTGATCATGTTGCTATAACTCAGATGGAAGGGTAGTTCAAGGGGAAATTATAATTTAAGTAAAACATTTGCTTTGTTTCACATAGTGCCCCAAAGCTTTGTTCCATGATCACGCTGCTTACTGGGATTTTGCTTTTGGGCTTTAATATTAATGTGACCAGTTTTAAATAGCAAATTAAGCAGGTTAAACTTTTTGTCATCATTTTATTTTCACACTAGGGATGCTCCCTACTACTAATTTCTTTGTCACTAATTATTCTTAAAAGATTTATGGCATTGTTAAAACAGACTCAACAATAATATTGTTAAGGTAACATTGCTAAATATGTAAGAGCTTCAGAAAAACTGTTTCTCGGGATATTTATGCAATATATGTGAGAGGCTGTAACTGTCAGTACATTTCAGCAGTTGGTTATTAGATTATGGAAGAATCAAAGCAGAATTTTCTCTTTCCTGGGCCATGGCTTTTGTATAACACCCAAGGAAGAAATTGCAGAAGTGAATTTTTGATATATGTTGTTTAACAACTTTTTTCATTATTAGTTGTTTCAACAAAGGGGATAAGTTTTTCATATAGTTCACTGTAACAGTATTTTTAGAGTTGTTCCTTACTTATGCTTTTCTTCTACTAAGTAGTGTAGAACCATAATGTTTGTGTAAAAAAAAAAAAAAAGAAATAGGGTGACAACCAGTCAATTACAGATCTTGAAGACATATCCTGATCTGAGAGATAGTAAATTAATATTTATTCCTCTGCACCTGCAGTTGAGAAAGAAATGTCCCATTGGCAGAAGGGTTGGATTTCAAAACTGAAGAAATCAAAATATTTTGAACTACATACTTGTACTGGAAAAACCCAAATAAATGATCACTAGATCACAGCAGAGGAATCGAGGAAAATTAACTCTTTGGTACTATCCAGAGATGGTATTCAGCAGGTTCTGACCAGTTCTGGAGAACCAGTAGCAGAAAATTTGAGTAGTTCAGAGAACCAGCAAATACCATACTCTGACTGGAGATTTTACAGTATCCTTCCCCTTCACGCCCACCAAGCCATGCCCACAGAACAGATTAAAAAAAAAAAAAAAATAGAATCCCACCACTGGTACTATCTTTGGTGATCATTCATAGTTTTGCAGAACAGATAAAATAAGCCAACGAAAACCTAATAACTGAATGAAAGCAACTATCACATTTTGTAGAGGTGGTCACGTGACTTCTTCCTTGGAAGAAGACATTTCCAATTACAAGAGGATTAATCATTAGGTTTAAGAACTAAAATCGGGAGCTTTTCTTATAGAGCTTCCTAATTAACTTGTATCAAAAATCTCTCTCTCTCTCTCTCTCTCTCTCTCTCTCTCTCTCTCTCTCACACACACACACACACACACACACACACACACACACACATTCATACAGATGCCAATGTATCATTGCCACAGCAAATATCACTAATGCAATATTTTACTGAAAACTTTCCCATTTTACAGAAGATGGTAACATAAGACTCAGCTGGTATCATGTATCATCCTCATCCTCATCATCGTCATCAATTCCTTTTTTGTGAAGCATATAGGGCAGCAAATTTTTTTCTCAATTAATCCTGTCCATAGCTGCGATGGATCCTGCATAAATTGAGTAGCCCAGCCACCGCCATTGCCATTCCAAGGCCAGCTACAGGAGGATGGTTAGGCATAGGGCTAACAACCCCACCCTGTAAAAACCTGACCACTATGGAAACAGCAGGTAATGCATGTCTTAAGAAAACCATTAATCTTGACATCATGGACAAAGCAATTTTATTTATCTCAGAAAGTGGCATAGAAGGTAGTCCAGAGTCACAAGAGAGATGTCAGCTGAGTTTTTGGAGTTGGAGTTTGTTTTCTGAAACACTGACAAGAGAGAGGCTCTTTTCCAAAGAGATAAAAAAGTTTGGAATCTTTGGTCTGCATGAAAAGAATGGAAGCAAACCTTCTAGCCTTTATTATAGAACTTTTTAATTTAACTTGTATCAAAATCTCTCTCTCTCTCTCCCTCTCTCTTCTCCTCCCCTGTCTCTCCATCCTCTTTCTCTTAACTCTAGGATTGCATAACCTTGAATGATGTCTGGGGAAACAGAAGGACTTTCAATCTTACAAAGCCAACATTTTCCATGAATTACAGATTGAAAATAATCCTTGAATGGCACCAGTTATCTCCCATAAGCAGCGATACCCATCGATTAAAAAAGGAAAGACTAAATTTTCAGCATAAAGTGCTAAATGTTACATTTTTATCCATTTATGGGGACTCTTTTGATTCACTCCCCCTTGCCATCTTTTACCTTCACTTTTTATCTTTTATCTTATTTTATTGGGTTTTTTTTTTTTGTTTGATTGTTGTGAGCCAACCAGTCATTAGCACAGTTGGGTAGCATAAAAGTTTAATAACTTAAATTATATGAAGTAGTATAATTTAAAAAGTAATAACAATAAAAAGTAATAATAATTACATGGTGGGATTCAATTTTTTTTACTACCAATCTTGTGGGCGTGGCTTGGTGGGCATGGCATGGCTTGGTGAGCATGGCAGGGGAAGGATACTGTAAAATCTCCATTCCCTCCCCACTCCTGGGGGAAGGTTCCTGAAAAATCCCATTCCCTCCCCACCCCATTAACCTGATTTCCAGCTCCATTCTCCTGTGCAGAGGAACAAAAGAAGACCCAGCCCATCAGCTGGGACTCAGGAGGCAGATAATAGGTGGGGGTAGGGCCAATCAGAGGTGGTATTTGCCGGTTCTCCGAACTAGTCAAATTTCTGCTACTGGTTCTCCAGAACTGGTCAGAACTTGCTGAATGCCACCTCTGTTTGGCTAGTCTTTCTATAATATATTTTTTTTCATTCTGTGCTTTTAACATTCTATCCTGTTCATTTTCCTTTTCTCCTCCCCACCCAAAGAATTGGAATTTAACAGACCTAGAATATTAACCAAACCAAACAAAGCATGCAATGTGGATAGTGGGACCAATATGATCATCAAGCTGTAGGAGTGAGAAAGATAAACACATTTCCTATATTTCTGACATATCTTTATTAATTTTTATAATGCACAGAGTACATTCCTATAAAGGTGACTACAATCACTATATACTTGGCTAGAACTTGAATTTAAAATCCTAAAAAGACTGCATGTTCACGCTATGGGAATAACATTAGAATAAATATACAACATCAATACTGTATTTGCTAGTGGAAATTGCAACTGAAAAGTGAAAAAAATGAAAAAAAAGCTTTAAGGTGATGAAGAAAGAGTTAGTTATCTTTAAGAACTTATTCTTAAAGAGATAAATTATTCACCACTTGTCCCTTTAAGCAAAATCAGGCAGTTAATAAGATATAAGTTATAAAAATGAAGTCCAAATGCTTTTTGAAGTTATATTTTTGTTTCAATACTCATGTTACATTAAGGTTTTCTTTTCTTACACTTAGACAGCATAACTTAATCACATTGACTAGGAACCAGGATACTATAACTTCCTCTCACACAGAGTAGAAAGGAGTTTGGTTGCTAAAAAAAAAGAATATATAGAACAAGTAAAATACACATTTTAAAAAAATTCTGTCACTTGTATGCTCTGTCAATCATTATTAATCAGAAATAAGTTGTTAGAAGTTATCCTGCACATTTCAAAGTCTCCCTTTCATTTGCCTGATAAGTGAAGAACAATGTAATAATTGTCAAAACTACAAACTTCCAGAATTCCAGAGTATTTCCTTCTGAATTCCCTTGTTGGGCTGAAAAACTAAGGTGCCATTTGCATCATGAGAGTAAAATGTAACAGAGATTTCTATGGACCATGTTGGTATTGTACTGAATATACTCATTTTGCAATAGCTTATACCATACTGTGCCATATCATTTTAAAAGAAGATACTTGGAGCTTGAAAGCTGAACTGCAAAAATCTCAACCAAAAGAGTGAGTTTTCAGTATTTCTTAGTTGTTACCTAGTGTTCATTCAGATTATTGCAAACCAGCTCTAGTGATCCTTGAATTTATTGTCCACTATTCAAACTTAAGGCCCTGTCACGCTGCCCAACAGATGCAAAACGTTAGTAAAAAGGACAACGGATGAGAAAAATGTTCCATCCGTTGTTATCCGCTCTCAGAAGGGGCAAAAATTTGCATAACCGGAGCGGATAACACGGAAAGGAACGGACGGGGGGAGGACGCAGGGCAGATGGAAAGCGGATGCAGAAAGGAAGCCCAGCGGATGGAAGCGGATGGGAGCGGATGGCACATCCGCTAGGCTTCCGGGGGACCTCAGCAAAGCAGACGCGGAACGGATACAGTGGATGCAGAACGGACGCTAAGCAGATGAAATGGATGCAGAGCGGAAGCATAGCAGATGCACAGCAGAAGCCTAATGGATGCCTAGCGTTAATTGCGCATGCAGGGAGGATGCATTGTGTAAGCCCCACGGATATAAGGGAAGCAGCTCGGAAGCAGGTCACCATTCAGAGGAAAGACCTGCTGCCAGAAGGATTGACAGCCTTGCCTGCCCTGCCTGCATGCCTGCCTGCAAGCCTTGCTGCAAGCCTTGCTGCCAGCCTGCCTGCCAGCCTTGCTGGCTGCCTGCCTGCCAGCCTTGCTGCCTGCCTTCCTGCCAGCCTTGGTTCTTTTCTGTCTGCCAGCCTTCCTGCCAGCCTTGGTGCCTGCCTCCCTGTCAGCCTTCCTGCAAGCCTTGGTGCCTGCCTCCCTGCCAGCCTTCCTGCCAGCCATGGTTCCTGCCAGCCTCCCTGCCAGCCAGCAACCCCACAACCATGCAGAAGCACAGCAAGCCTCAGCCAGCTGCTGCCACCCCTTGCAAGAGGGACAGGGCTACCATCCCACCCCCTGGCCCTCACTCTGGTTCTGCTGGGGCTTCAGCAGCATGGGCTCGCTCTTCTGGGGCTGGGGCTTCTGCTGCTTCTGCTTCTGGAGGAGCTGATGACAAGCACTCCAGCACCAGCCACCTACACAGCATCTAGACCCTTCACCCCTGAGACTGAGCGACCAAGAGAAGTGCCAGAGACTCATTTTTGTTTTATAGCTTGTTGTTAATAAAGTCTATTTTTGATTCACACACTTACTTCATTTCTTTTTTTTAATAAAGTCTTGCTGGAAACTTTTAGAAAAGGTTTAAGCCTTTGCATGCATGTGGGATGGGTTAAGATAGCAGTGGGATGGGTTGAGATAGCAATGGGATGGGCAGGGATACCTTTGGGATGGGTAATAGCTGTGGGATAGATAAACCTCCAGTGCAAGCATAGTGGGACTGGATGGTCCACCCTCCCAGGTGCCACACCTATGGCTCTTTATTATCAATAACAATGTAATCAATCATCCACACATGTCAACATAAACACAACTCTTTATTAAATGCCCTGTTCATTGTAGGCCCACCCAACATACATGGCCCAATCTCATCCGTATGATGAGACAGGCTGAAGGAAGCATCCATTAAGCATCTATCATCCTGTCTTGCCACTCCACTGCTCCAGCTGGGGAGTTGCACCAGTGTCTCAGGAGGTTGCGCTGCTTCTTCCCTTCACGTGAGGCTCTGTTGGGGCCTTGCACATCCTCAGTGTCTATCAGGTTTCGCCCTTGCCTCCATTCCCCAGGCTCCATATCCCCATTGCCTTGTTGGAGGTCCATGAGCCTGTTCTGCAAGACTGGGTAGCGGGTGTGTATGAGATTTGCAGGATGCAGCAAGCTTCCATGATCCTCCTCATGGTCTCTGGGTGATGCTGCATGGTGGTGAGAAGTACCTGGAACCTGTTGGCCAGGATGCCAAAGGCATTCTCCACCACCCACCTTGCCCTGGACAGCCTGTAGTTGAAGATCCTCTCTTCACGGGTGAGGTATTTGGAGGTGTAGGGCTTCATGAGGTATGTTGTGAGGGAGAAGGCGTCATCCCCCACGATGAAGTAAGACACATCTTGCGTGTTGTTGGGCAGGGGTTCTCGATCTCGGAAGTCCACGATGAGGTTGCGTTCCAGCACACCCTTGAGGTCACTTGCGTTGTATTACCTGGGCATCTGAAGATGAGCCGTTGCCTGAAGCTTCGATGTACATGAACTTGTAGTCAGCATCGACCATGGTGAAGAGGATGATGCTGAAGAAGCCCTTGTAGTTGTGATAAGAGGACCCTGAATTGGCTGGCGCTTTGCAGGCCACGTGCTTGCCATCGATGGCTCCAACGGTGTGTGGGAAATTCCACCTCTGATACCACTGCTCTGCAACTTTCTTCCATCCTCCTTCAGTGGAGGGGCACTGGAGGAGCTCCTCCTTGTATTCTTTGATGATGGCCTACACCACTTCTCTGACCATAATGCTGATGGTGTTGTGTGGCACCCTCCAGCCGTACTGCATGCTCCTGTAGGTGGTCCCTGAGGCCAGGTGGTGCAGAGTGAGTGCCACCTTGAGCCCAGGTTCCAGGCTGGGCCGGAAGTTGGTGTTTGCCTTGGTCAACCTGGGTGTCAGGCGCTGCACAACTTCGTCAAACATGGCTGGAGGCATCCTCATGAAGTTCTGGAATGCCCAAGTGTCTTCGTTCCTGATCTCCACCATCAGCTTGTTGTACAGTCCGTCCTCTGCTCTTCTGGCGAACCATCTTTGTACCCAGACGCTTCTTGGCCGCCTTTTTTTCTTCCCGGAGTAGAGTTCACAGAGCCTGTAGATGGCTTTGCACTGTTGCAAAAGGATGGTGGCTGCCAAAAGGACTTTGTTACGATCCACAGTGGACATGACTGGATGCTGTGGAAGAGGAAGAGTCAGATGAAGGCTGCAGAGTTCTGCAGCACTGGGCTGCTGGTCTTAAAGTGAGATCCAGATGAGTTGCTCCCCCTTTTTATAGGCAATATAGGTGTCCCTTTGCATCCTCTAGGCATCCTCTAGGAATCCTCTAGACATCCTTAATATCCGAGATAGGTCCCCTCTTCAAAGGTTTTTTCCATTTTAAATGCTTTGTTTCCATGCTGCATCCACTAGGCATCCATTCTGCATCCGTTCCGTGTCCGTTCCGCTTCCTCCCTGCGTCCGAGCAGATGCAAGTTGCGCGGATGCGGAACGGATGCCTAGCGGATATAGCAGATGCGTAACGGATGCAGAACGGATGCCTAGCGGATGCTTAGCGGATGCAGAACGAATTGGATACATTTTCCACACAAAAGTTTTGAACAGCTCAAAACTTTCTGAGTGGATGAAACGTCCATAAATGGATGCTGGACAGATAGAGAGGAAGCAAAACGGAGGCAGTGAGTACAGAACGGATACATAGCGTTCACCAATGGATGGCAAGCTTTTTTGTCCATTTTACATCCTCTTTGCATCCGTTGGTGCAGTGTGACAGGGACTTTAAGTAACATTTTGTTGTGTTTACTGACAATCCTGAAGCTCTTTGAAGACTGCTTCAAAATTAAGGTTTCTTGGCCTCAGAAAAATAGCATCGCTGGACATTTTAAAAAAATGAGAAATAAACTTTTCCCAAAGCTTACTCTTAGGTTCAGAGAAAATAGCTAATATAATTTTAAAAATGAAGAGCAATTCTATGCAATTTCTACAAGATGTTTACTATGGGACTCTTTTCACTGCAGAGTAAGGGAAAAGTTGGCACACAATGGCTTTGTATATGTAGTCAATGTTTCACAAAAATATTTTTTGGTTAATATCCTCCTAAACTGTTTATAGCAACAGAGATTTAAAACAAACACAGCATCATACTAAATATTTAATTCCTGGTTTTGTCATCTATTTCTATGTGGGCTAGTAAAAGGTGATGCCAATGGCTTCATTTTGAAAGTAGTATAGGCATACAGCTCCTCACTCCATTTTTTTTCTCCTCTAGACAATCTATGAAAATACCTGATTTGCAATTCTATACTACCTTCACTGAGAATAAGTGGAATTCATACATGATCGTTCTTCAGAGTAGATTTAAATGACAGTATTGTTAATTATCATTCTAACAGGGAAATAGTAGAGGCAAATTTTTCTATTCTGTTTTTTATATACATTGGGTAATAAATGAAGAACTTGTTTCTTGTCTTACTAGACACACTTTTATAACACTAAAATCCACATTATTGAAATAGGTTTTGGTTTGTCCAATCATTCATTGAGGATTTTCTCAATGAACAGATTCTTTTGTGATTACAGGTGTAAAGCTTGAACACCATTACAATTGACTGTAAGGGGAATTTCCTGATTTAATACATTAAATTTACTGAATTTATTTGGTGATACAAATCTGATACAAATTTGTATCAATTTGGTGATACAAATACAAATTTTTCATGTTTTCTTCGATACTCATTTGTTCCAGGTGCTACACTTTCACATCTCACAAAATGATTTGGGTGTGGTCATTACTAAAGTATCAGACTACATACTGGACATTACTGGACATAATAAAAAGGTAGAGTTTTTCATTCATTCATCTTTAGGTCATGTGGACTCTGTTTTCTTGGCAAGATTTTGAAAGTAGTTTGACATTGCCTTCTTGCTGAGAGACATGAACTGGCCCAAAGTCACCAAGTTGGCTTTATGCCTAAGGCACAGTCTTCTTCCCTCTTTTTTATGTAGTTGATTTTTTTTTAAGTGTAGTTAATTTAAGTGATCTGACAAGTTAGCATTATAAAAACATAAGTGGTAGTAGAATGCAGCTGTGGAAATACATTTAAAAAAAATATCCGAGAGATAGATTTCATCTATATTCTTTTTATATATTGCTTAATTCATTTTACCACATATAACACCTTGGAGTAGCACATTTCCTGAAGATGCATTGAAACCACATTTCCCCAAAATGTGATTGGCTAAGAGCTCAAGGAAGTCAATATGTTGGGCAAGGCTGTTAAAAAAATTGGAAAGCAAAATGTGAAATTTTAACCTTCCCAGCCAGTTTCTGGCAAGCAAAGTCAATGGGGGAATTCTCTTAATGACTGTGTTATTCATTTAACAACTGTAGCAAAAGGGTTATAAAATGGGGCAAAATTCACTTACTAGGAATGGAAATATTGGCTCAGTTGTGGTTGCAAGTTGAGGCTCCCTGGTTGAGTTTCTCTTCTTATTCCATTGCTTTTACATTGTTGCTGTTGTTCCATTTTCTAAGCTTTTTTGAGAAGATGGAAACAGAAAAAAATTGTAATATGAGAAACTTAGTGAGATTTCTGTGGTCTGTGGATACTTCATCAACAAGAGTTTAATGTTTGGATGACTTATGAAGAGAATGGTTTTATCCCAGTAAACAATATCAGTGGGATTCATCTGCTTTCATCAGCTTTGATTTGGAACAATGCTGACTAGAATCAGCATGCCAAATTTGTTCTGAGCATTACTTCAAAGTTCTTTGTTCAGATCTTTGATGAAAAAAGTATCCTTCAAAGGGATTCTACGTTGATGCCAGCCTCTAAAATGTTATTAATGCGAGGCTATATTTTATTCCAAATGTGCTTTTTCCAAAAGGGAACTGAATTTTTTTGTGGTTTTTTTCTTTGAAAATATTAAACTTTTCATCCAAAAAGCTGATTCAGCAAACTGTGATGTCCTTCAGATGTACACATCCATGACTGGTTACTTCTGTATCTGGGGTATGTCACATGATATCTCAGATTCCCTAGAGAGATTAAGGGCCTGTCACATAGGCCGACGGATGCAAAACATATGTAAAAAGGACACAGCGGACGAGAAAATGTTCCATTCGTTGTTATCCGCTCTCAAAAGTGCCCCGAA
This sequence comes from Laticauda colubrina, assembly GCA_015471245.1. NCBI lineage: Eukaryota > Metazoa > Chordata > Lepidosauria > Squamata > Elapidae > Laticauda > Laticauda colubrina. The sequence goes on along the minus strand of BLBF01000003.1, from coordinate 27,007,491 downwards.
TTTGCATAAGCAGAGCGGACAACAGTGGAAAGGAACGGACGGGGGGAGGACATAGCCAGGATGTAAAGCAGATACTCCACGGAAGCCTAGCGGATGGAAGCAGATAGAAGTAGATGGTACATCCACAGGGCTTCCGGGGGAGCACAGCAAAGTGGACGTGCAGTGGAAGAAACAGATGCCGAGCGGATGCCGAGCGGATGAAGCAGGTGCAGAGCGGAAGCCTAGCAGAGGCCGAGTGGATGCCGAGCTGATGCAGAGCGTTCACTGCGCATGCGGGGAGGATGCATTGCGTAAGCCCCATGGATATAAAGGGAAGAAGCTCACAAACAGGTCACCATTCAGAGAAAAGACCTGCTGCCAGACACAGCTCCAGCCAGAAAACAACCATGGGGAAGAAGAGAAAGCCTCTGCCATCTGCTGTCAGCCCTGGCAAAAGGGACAGGGCCACCATCCCACCCCCTGGCCCTGATTCTGCTTCTGCTGGGGCTTCTGCTGCTTGGGCTGACTCTTCTGGTGCTGGAGCTTCTGCTGGCGCTGCTCCTGGTGCTGGGGCTTCTGCTGGTGCCTACTCTGCTGGCGTTGCTCCTGCTGCTGGTGCTTCTGCTGGTGCTTACGCTGCTGGTGCTGCTCCTGGTGCTGGTTCTTCTGCTGGTGCTTACTCTGCTGGAGCTGCTCCTCATCCTGCTGGTCCTGCTGGTCCTGCTTTTGCTCCTGGTGCTCCTGGTCCTGCTGGTCCTGCTGGTGCTGCTGGTGCAGCTAGTGCTTACTCTGCTGCTGATGATCCTGGTGCTGCTGCTGCTGGTGGTGCTGCTGGTGCAGCTGGTCATGTTGGTCCTGCTGGTCCTGCTTTTGTTGCTACTGTTGTTGTTGCTGCTGCTGGTGGTGGTGGTGGTGGTGTGGTGGAGCAGCCCCTACAACCTCAAAGCCCCTCTGATGAGGGCCCAGATGGCCCTTCCAGAGGGAGGAAGAGGCATACATGAGAATGAGAACAGGAGAGGAGGCAATACTTCATCGAAGAGGAACATGAGGATGAGGTGCTGGAATGGCTGAGGGAGAATGAGTATCTTTGGCGGAAGAGACACAGGCTCTATCAAGACACCAAAAGGAAGCAGGCTACTTGGAGAGAGAAGGTGGAGAGCCTGGGCTACACTTCGGAGGGGCTCCTCGGCTGGTGGAAGCACATGCACACCTGGTACGGGAATCTGCACCTCAAGAAATCTGGCCAGGCCATGGTCAAGCTGATGGACAGAGAGACCTATGTGATGGCCAAGTGCAGCTTGTTGGTGGGTGAGATCCGCCACCAAGGAGCAGCCACTCTGACAACCCTCTCTCTCAGGCAGCCCGCAGAGAGCCAGTCCTCTTCTGCCAAGAGACAGCTCCTGTGTCCAGGCAGGTATCTGTGGAGCGTGCCACAATGGAGACCCCCCCGACAGCTGCACTCCCTGTGGAGGATCCCCTGATGCAGTGGGAGCAAGGAGAGAGCACTTCCACCAGAGACCAACCCACACCCACACCCAGCTCCACCTCCACAGAAAGCAGGCAGGGAGGCAGACCGGAGGGGCAGAGCCACACTTTCCTGCTGGAGATCAGGGACACCATCAGAGGCAGTGTAGATCTCCTCTCTCAACTGGTACACACAGACATCCCATCCTCCAACCTCAAGCCCTTCCTCACCTACGTCAACCAGGCCCTCACGGACATGTCAGAATCACAGTACCAGGATCACCGGTCTTCTTCACAACCCTTCAGACCCAGCTGAACCTGCTCCCACCCAGTCCAGGCCTGCTCCTCCACCCCAGGTGATGTCACTGCCCTTCCAAGGCTTTCCACATGCCTTACCTATCAAGGCTACGGCTACCAGGAGCCCCAGTAGCACAGGCAGCCCTTCCCAGTCCAGACACAGGTACATCGAACACCACAGGTACCACCGATGCCACTGATGCCACCGATGCCACCCACACCACTGATGCCACCCACACCACCGATGCCACCCACGCCACAGATGCCACCCATGCCACAGATGCCACCCATGCCTCACCTCGCTCACCTGCAGACCAGACATCCCCACTACACTCCTCCTTCCTCCACCCCAAAGCCAAGCCCAGCCTCAGAACATCTGTCAACGGTATTGGTGCTGACATCCCATGTCCTGGAGGAAGGGGCTCTCAACATCACAGGACTGAGCCAGCTCTCTGAGAGCTTCCTGCACACACAATCTCCTGTTGTCCTCTCGGGGCCAGGCATCCCAATGGCACCTCAGACCAGCACTCCAGCAGCAGCCACCTCCACAGCACCTAGACCCTTCACCCCTGAGCCTATGGGCATGCCTCAGAGTGACTGAAAAGAGTGCCAGAGACTGGGTGGCTACCTGTTGACTTTATCTTTGCTTAAGACACTTGGGTCATTTTTACAGCTTGTTATTAATAAAGATTATCTTTGCTTCACACACTTGCTTCATTTATTTTTGTAAATAAAGTCTTGGTGGAAAATTTTAGAAATGGTTTAAGCCTTTGCATGCTTGTGGGATGGGTTAAGACAGCAGTGGGATGGGCATGGATACCTGTGGGATGGGTAATAGCTGTGGGATGGGCAGGGATACCTTTGGGATGGGTAATAACTGTGGGATGGGCAGGGATAACTGTGGGATGGGTAATAGCTGTGGAATGGGCAAGGATACCTGTGGGATGGGTATGGATAGCAGTGGGATAGATAAGCCTCCAGTGCAAGCAAAGTGGGACTGTATGGTCCACCCTCCCAGGTGCCACACCTTTGGCCCTTTATTATCAATAACAATGTAATCATTGATCCACACATTTCAACGTAAACACAACTCTTTATTAAATGCCCTGTTCGTTGTAGGGCCACTCAACATGCATGGCCCAATCTCATCAGTGTGATGAGACAGGCTGAAGGAAGCATCCATTAAGCATCTATCATCCTGTCTTGCCACTCCACTACTCCAGCTGTGGAGTTGCACCAGTCTTTTAGGAGGTTGTGCTGCTTCTTCCCTTCACGTGAAGCTCTGTTGGGGCTTTGCACATCCACAGTGTTAGGGATAACATTGTTCACCCTAACTGGTTTAGGTGAAATAATAACTATGAATCATAGTTAGTGTATGTTAGAGTGTATACAGCTTTAACTGGGAAATAGCAATTAAAGGAGTGGTTAAGAAAACAATATAAAAGTAGCAAGACTACGGCTTGCTCTCACTCTCTCTGGCTTTGATGATCCCTGATTACTGCTTGGAATCAAGACTGCATTGCTCGAACGGGAGAGACAACAAAGGACTGATTTTTATGTGAACTGACATGGGATATTCTACATGGACTTTGCTAACTGAATACCCCTGAATGGACTGACTACATGGTAAATGAATATTGGACTGTTATTTGACTATGCTATTAACTTATAATGGAATAAAATATATTCTTGATAGCACAAGCGTATCTGTTATTTTTACTGTATGTTAATAAACATACAAGCTTAGCTCACTCATTTATCTGTGTGCCTATCTGACTACCGCTGCACATTCTGTTTAGCTTGTCTACCTAACCCTGGTTGGGGAACCCAGGCTTAACACACAGTATCTATCAGGTTTTGCCCTTGCCTCCATTCCCCAGGCTCCATGTCCCCATTGCCTTGTTGGAGGTCCACGAGTCTGTTCTGCAAGACTGGGTAGCGGGTGCGCATGAGATTGTGCAGGATGCAACAAGCTTCCACGATCCTCCTCACGGTCTCTGGGCGATGAAGCATGGTGGTGAGAAGTACCTGGAACCTGTTGGCCAGGATGCCAAAGGCGTTCTCCACCACCCGCCTTGCCCTGGACAGCCTGTAGTTGAAGATCCTCTCTTCACGGGTGAGGCATCTGGAAGTGTAGGGCTTCATGAGGTAGGTTCTGAGGGAGAAGGCGTCATCCCCCACAATGAAGTAGGGCACATCTTGTGTGTCATTGGGCAGGGGGTCTGGATCTGGGAAGCCCATGATGAGGTTGCATTCCAGCCCCTCCTTGAGGTCACTGGTGTTGTATACCTGGGCATCTGAAGCTGACCCGTTGCCTGAAGCTTCGATGTACATGAACTTGTTGTCAGCATCGACCATGGTGAAGAGGATGATGCTGAAGAAGCCCTTGTAGCTGAAATCAGTGGACTCTGACTTGGCTGGAGCTTTGCAGGCCACGTGCTTGCCATCTATGGCTCCAATGGTGTGGGGGAAGTTCCATTCTGATACCACTGCTCTGCAACTTTCTTCCATCCTTCTTCAGTGGAGCGGCACTGGAGGAGCTCCTCCAGGTATTCTTCAATGATGGCCTGCACCACTTCTCTGACCACAATGCTGATGGTGTTGTGTGGCATCCTCCAGCCGTACTGCATGCTCCTGTACGTGGTCCCGGAGGCCAGGTGGCGCAGAGTCAGTGCCACCTTGAGCCCAGGTTCCAAGCTGGGCTGGAGGTTGGTTCTCTGCTTGGTCAACCTAGGTCTCAGCCACTCCACAACTTCGTCAAACATGGCTGGCGGCATCCTCATGAAGTTCTGGAATGCACGAGGGTCACCGTTCCTCAGCTCCACCATCAGCTTGTTATACAATCCCTACTCTGCTCTTCTGGCGATCCATCTTCGGACCCAGACACTTCTCGGCCACCTTCTTTTCTTCATGTGGAACAGGTGAAAGAGCCTGTAGATGGCTTCGCACTGTTGTAGAACAATGGTGGCTACCAAAAGGAGTGTGTGACGATCCATGGTGGAGATGACTGGATGCTGTGGAAGAGCAAGAGCAAGAGCAAGGCTGAAGAGGTCCGCACCACAGGGCTGCTGGACTGAAAGTGAGATCCAGGTGAGTTCCTCCCCCTTTTTATAGGAAATATCGGTTTTCCACTAGGTGTCCTTTTGCATCCTCTAGGCATCCTGCAGACATCCTAAATATACGAGATACGTCCCCTATGCGAACGTTTTTTCTGTTTTAATGCTTTGTATGCGAGCTGCATCTGCTTTCATCCTTTCACCGTCCGTGCTACTATCGCTTTGTGTCCATTCTGCGTCCATTTCGCTTCCTCCCTGTGTCCGTTTTCCGCTGGAGCAGATATGAGTTGCGCAGATGTGAGTTGTGCGGATGCGCAGCGGATGCCTGGCAGATATAGCGGATGCGTAACGGATGACGATGGATGTAAAACGGATATTCGCCATATGCGTTGCAGATGCAGAATGGACGCATTGGATACATTTTCTGCTCAAAAAGTTTTGTGCAGCTCAAAACTTTTTGAGCGGATGAAATGTCAGTAGACGGATGCTGGATGGATGGAGAATGTGAAAAAATGGACGCAGTGAGTACAGAATGGAAGCATCGCATTAACCAACGAATTGCAAGTGTTTCTCTCCGTTTTACATCCTCTTTCCATCCGTTGGTGCTGTGTGACAGGGGCTTTACTTAGCGATCAGTCATCTCCCCAATCTCTAGTCAATTTTCTCTATTTATTATTCACTTATATTTGGTTACATTTGGTTATAGGAACAAATATATCCATCTGGTTCTAATATATCCCTATGTGAAAGTATTACAACATATTAATAGGTATTAATACAGTAAGTATATCAAGTTAAAAGTCACTACAATGCATGTACACTGTGTACATACAAATATTTTAATGTAAAGTCATTCATCTTGAACTTCTCTTTTGCCTTTGACTTTGCCATTATACATTTGAATTTAATTTTCTGATTTGTTCAAGATAAGGCCCATTTATTGGTTTATTATTCATAGTCTCTCTGCAGTATAAGTTTGATTGTAATATAATCTGCTTCTTGGTGCCTTTAGATGTCATTTTCTAACAATCCTTGATTCAAAAACTTGATTATAAATAGTGATGTATTAAGATTATTTGTAATTTTTTTTCATTAATTGCCCTTAGTTTCATTAAAAAGATTCTTTTTTTCTATAAAACAAGAAGGCATTGGCAAAATTCTCAAGGACATGAGTTTCATGTTCTAAGCTGAGTTTCAAGTTAACTAAAACATATCAGTGAGTGCCTCATTTTTCATTATAAAATAACCACGCCAATAGACTGTTTAAATTCTGCAAGAAGAATGATTTCTATATGGCTTTTTAAAACCATGGAATAAGTTCAGCCAAAGTGGTCACAATAATGGGAAGTGTTTAATGGTTTACAAGAATGTTGAATTTCACAACAATAAATCTAAAAAATAATGGCAAAAGAAATTCCAGACTCTAAACCATTTTGAGAAAGGGATGAAAAAATAAAAAGGAGGGAGTGGGGGAAAATTATAGAAGAAGGACAGATTGAGTATCAGCACTAGTTTTATTTGGTTTTTATCCACCATTTAAAGATAGGTAGAATATATATACTATAAATAGACAGACAGACAGACAGACAGACAGACAGACAGACAGACAGACAGA
>BLBF01000003.1:26979286-26990174 GCA_015471245.1 Laticauda colubrina | reverse complement strand
CTTCCTTCCTTCCTTCCTTCCTTCCTTCCTTCCTTCCTTCCTTCCTTTCCTTCCTTTCTGTGATCTGTCTGCCAGGCTATTTCTGAGCACAGGTTTAAAATTCTTTTAAAAGAGCAGCTTGACCTTTTTGCCTGACAACTCCCAGGCTCAAAGGAGGACTTGGCCAGAAGGGCAGACTGTTTTAGGACTCTTTCAGAAGAATATTTGACCCCTGTTCATAAATAGCTCCACTGGCAGTTAACAGGCACAAAGCACTTCCTACAGTGGAATCTCCAACTAGTATAGAATGAGGGGTGGAGAGTTTTGAATCTTTTCTAGGAAGGAAGTATCAGAAGCTGGTCATTCCCTTGAATTCCTGAAGTCTTTACATGGCTGCTCCCAAAAGAATGAAATGTCTGGCAAGATTACTGCAACAACAATAAATAAGCAACTCTGATCAGCTCACCATGTTATTCTGGTTCATTGTGTTCCACACCCTAAGTTCAATTTGTTGGGCAACTTGAAGAACCAACTCCTGTAAAGTTCCATGTAACATGTGTTACATGGGGCACTAAAACCACTCTATAAAGCCTTAGTAAGACCACACCTAGAATACTGCATCTAGTTTTGGTCATGAAACTATAAAAAAGATGCTGGGGCTCTGGAAAAAGTGCAGAGAAGAGCAACCAGGATGATTAGGGGACTGGAGACTAAGATAATATGAAGAATGGTTACAAAAACTGGGCATGGCTAGTCTAGTGATGAGAAAAGGACCAGGGGGAGACATGACAGCAGTGTTCCAATATTTGAGAGGCTGCCCTAGAGAGGAAGGGTTCAAGTTCTTTTCCAAGGCACCTGAAGGCCAGACAAGGAATAATGAATGGAAATTGATCAAGGAGTGATTCTGACAGTGAGGATAATCAACCAAAGGAACAGCTTGCCTTTGAAAGTTATGGGAGCTTCATCACTGGAAACTTTCAAGAAGAGATTGGATTGCCATTTGTCAGAAATGGTGTAGGGTCTCCTGCTTAGGCGGTGGGTTGGACTAGATGACCTACAAGATCCCTTCCAACTCTGTTAAGATGTTAACATGTCCTCCATACTTTAAAATGAGACAATTGTTAGCTGCTTTTCTCATTGGCACATGGTGATGTTTGGCACAGAAGACAAAGCTGGGATATTCACCAATAACCTTTCCTTCCTTGTCATTCATTAAAACAGTAAGGAAGCATCATTCACTGGTCTTGTTACTGTGGCAGAATAAAGATTGGCAATAAGAGCAAAACAGATTATTCCAGCATCCTATTTTGCAAGCCCCCAGACTGGAGCATAGCATTTAAATGTTGTTGTCTGGCTGTGCCATTAGGCAGGCAATTAGTAGCTTGTAGCAGCATCTCTCAGATATTCCTCTCTCTCTCATTTTTGATCCCTATTCTGTGTCTGGGGAAAGCTGACTACCAGATGTGCAATACAATAAAAGATACTGGAGATGGGTTGACTGGTTTCTAGATAGGCAGAAATTTTCTAAAAATTACATTGCACACAAATGTAATTAAAAATGTGTGAATTTGGTTAAGATTAAGATTCAATTAATAGAGTTGGAAGCAACCTTGTAGGTCATCTAGTACAACCCCCTGCCCAAGTAGGAGACCCTACACCATTTCTGACAGATGGCAATCCAGTGTCTTCTTGAAAGCTTACAGCGATGAAGCTCCCACAACTTCCAAAGGCAAGCTGTTCCATTGGTTGATTGTTCTCACTATCAGAAAACTTCTCCTTATTTCTAGGTTGAATCTCTCCTTGATCAGTTTCCATCCATTATTCCTTGTATGGTCTACAGGTGCTTTAGAAAACAGCTTGACCCCTTCCTCTCTGTGGCAGCCCTTCAAATATTGGAACACTGCTATCATGTCTCCCTCTGGTCTTTCTCTTCACTACACTAGCAATGCCCAGTTCCTAATACAGTTCTTCATACTGTAGTTTTAATCTCCAGTCCCCTAATCATCCTGGTTGCTCTTCTCTGCACTATTTCTAGAGTCTCAATATCTTTTTTAATAGTGTGGTGACCAAAACTGGATGCTAGGTATTCTAGGTGTGGTCTTACTAAGGCTTTATAAAGTGGTATTAGTATACAGAGTGGCATTATAATTGCATGGGATGTCTCTAACTTTCAAGGTTTTTCTATTCAGAATGTGCTACAAGCTATAACCTGCTAACATTGCTCACATTTAAAGCCATTTGTCATTGCTGCATTGTGGTCATCATGTTAATTTAAAAAAACTGGGAGAAGTCCAACACATCATATAGAAATAAAGATCTGAACGTCTACAAAAGTGTATTCTTTTAATTTAATTTATTGCATTTATATACTTTTTGAGAATTGAAGAAAGAATATGTGAATATAAGAATTTCTGATGGTGCACAACATTAAACTTAAACTTAAAGCATTTGATAATTCCACCCTAGGCTGATAGATCGGAAAAAATGGAAACTAATTTTTGTTTTGCCAACAAGTCTCTTCTATGAAATTCTACTTATATAATATGTTGAAAACTAAACTTCATTCCATCAGATTATTAGAGGAGGAACATTTCCTTGAATAGTAAAGCAACTCAAGTCTCTCCAAAGAAGTTGACTTTCTATTTTTCCCAGGATTTTTTTTTAAATTGAAGATGGCTTTATACAGGGGGTGAGGAAAAAGAAAGATAAGAAAGAAATAGAAAAAAAAGAAAGATCTTGATAGTGCCCTTTAGCACAAAATGTTATCAATAATACAGATGTTCAGATCTTTATTTCTATATGAAGTGTTGGAATTTTCCCAGTTTTCTGAAATTAGCATGAATTGAATGTATCTAGTCAAGTGAAAAGACTAGGATGATATGATACAATAAAAGTATTCCAATATTTGAGGGGCTGCCACAAAGGAGAGGGGTCAACTTATTCTCCAAAGCACTGGAAGGCAAGACAAGAAGCAAGGGCTAGAAACTAACCAAGGACAGAAGCAAGCTAGAACTAAGAGAAATTTCATGACAGTGAGAACAATAAATTAGTGGCATTGCTTGCCTACAGCAGTTGTGATGCTCAATCACTGGAAGATTTTAAAAACAGGTTGGAGAGTCATTTGTCTGAAATGGTGTAGGGCATTGGACTAAGAGACCTACAAGGTCTGTTACAACTTTATTATTCTGTTATTTACACACAAAAGCACATGGCTGAAGCCTCCCAATTTGTTCTCAGACACCAGGAAAGGACATCTTCTCTTAAAGCCATAAACCCATATAAGGAAAAAGAAGGAAATTTATTTATTTGTTTGTTTGTTTGCTTGCTTACAGATATTCCACCTTTTTTTATAAATGGGATTCACACCAATTTATTAAAGCAAAGAAAAGGTGCAACTCTTCTGAAACTACACAAAAAGAATAGAGGAAATGGCACAAATTAGAAAAAGCAGGGAATAAACATACTGCCATTTTATTTTGAGAAGATGAATATAAAATCACACCCATGTGGCCAATTTATTTATTCTCAGACAAGAAAACAAATACCTTATGTCACCTCGCCAAGCGAAAAAGAAAAACAAGATCATGCCAATGAATTAAAAGCATGTCACGGGGTTTTATTCTTTAATCTTGCTTTTGCTTGTAGCATCTTTTTTAAATTTTGGTGTGGGCTCATACTTCTGCATAAACTTGTACATTCTCCAGAGTAGATTATGATATGAAATTCTGGTTTTGTCAGGCATGAGATTAGATTAGTGCCTTGAATAAGCCACAATTGTTAGTCTTCAACCAACAAGTTAGGTGATTTTTTTTCTAGAACAGACTTTTTATCCTGTCCTGCTGGAAAGGATTTTGATGAGCTAGAGTAACAGAGCAGGATAAAATATTAGGATTGTGGAACATCTTGGAAATAATTTAGAAAAGGTGTTTCATGACATGCAGGCACCAATGTACTACAGCAGGAGTACATTGCATCGTCACAGTATCCTCACATAACATATTGGGACTTTTCCCCCCTTTGTTAAACTGGATGTGGGCATGGCCAGCCTGTGACACATCCAGCCTGTGGACCATGAGTTTGACAGCCCTATATTATAACATCTATTTCCTGCTCATTAAAGCAGCTGTATCTTTTCCTGGGATAATGAAGCTGTTGTCTGGAGATAGGTTTCTGGGGAAAATTACTGTTCTTTTTAAAAGGTACAGATAGAGGCTATAATTGCACTCCATATACTTCAGGGTACCTTCCTGGAATCAATTTCATTGCACAGCCATCATTACCCAGTGATGAAGGTTTTCAAAAGGGTGTTTCTTTCCTGCCTCTCCATCCCTTTGCCAGGTGCCTGCAGTCTAGAAGGCAGTGATCTAAGTCACCTCAAATTAGTAAGTGAGGCTGAGACTTCAGCAGGACTGCCATCTAATCCTCGGCAAACAATCCTGATCTATCAATCATTCTTAAAGGAGCGAAAGACCCCAGGCATTCCTTGATTATTACTTATTTTAGTTTGGTTTATTTTCATCTCTGAGTTTCACCTTCCTTTTCTTTCATTCCCATGTTGGCTTCTGAATGAAGGCTGAAATTTCAGCACCATGGTGCTAAAATCCATTATTAACTATGCTTGACTAACTGAGGTTAAGTATTCAGTAGTAGAAGATGGGAGGAAAAAAACAAAGAGGAAAACAAAAAGCAAATATACACCACCTTAGCTGGATAGAAATTGATGAGCCATAGCAGTAAATGCATAATAAATTCAAAACCCTTTTGACAACCAAGAAGAAAGTACTGTAAATGAAAAAGGTATGCATTTATCCCCCCCCCCTTTTCCTCTCTCTTTTTTTAACCATAGGGCCTCTGCATTGCAGTTCAGATAATAAGGAAAAATAAATAGTGTAATTGTGGATATAAAGACCCTATTTTTCAGCCTTCCTCCACTGTGCTTTATTCCTGCAAGTTGACTCTTTAGAATGGCAACTGATTGCTAAAAGTACACTGAAAGAATAATAGAAATAAAGCAAGTAAACATTATGTTTGTCTATTATTACGATTACAGCTACTTTCCCTCTATTGCTTTGTAGAAATTTGGATTTTATAAGATTAGGCAGCATAAAAAGTTTTTTTTTCTTGGATTCCTAACTTCTTATGACACTTATTTGAACCAAACAGCAGTGGGTTTGAATTTTTGAAGAATTCAGTTCAACTTAAATGAATACAGTATAAAAACATTAGCCACTCTCATGCTGAGGGCTGTGATTGATACCTTTTCACTCAGTCAAGATAAAGACAAAGAAATTTAGATTATAACCTCAAGAATGTTTTAGTAACATTTCCACATATTTAGTGCTTTCTTACATAGACATTTTCTTCTATGTATATCATAACTTATGGAAGCAGACTTCTTTTTTAAAGGATTGAGACACTAAACATAGTTTTTGATGTACTGTGTATTGTTTACTAATTTGATACATGGGGGCTGGGGTTGAGAGAGAATTGGTGGGTGAAAATACTGAGGAAAATTATTCAGGAATTCCCATATGGATCACATACATAATTGTGTGTGTATTTTTTAAAAAACTGAAATGTAAAGAATTGTTTCTGTTTTATTTGGATTGACTGGGGGTGGAGATGATATGCCAATAGTTAATTAAGTTAGACCAGTAGTTAAGTTAAAAATTTTCTGAATTTTTGAAATGATGAGCCTGAATGATTTGCCATCACTGGTATAGATGGTAACCATGGATGGGATTCTACCAGTTCGGACTGGTTCAGGCAAACCCCTTGCTCCAAAGATCATCTGGCAATGAACCGATTCGCTGTGATGAGCATGTGGGCCCACCCTCCAGTGCCCTTTCCTGTGCTTTATTCCCTTTTGTGAGAGCACAGCTTATCTGCTCAGCAGAGCAGCTTGTCATGCCTCAGCTGTTTTAGTCACAGGAACTGCAGAAAAAGGTAAGTATAAAACCTTTTTGAAATGCAAAGCATGCGCGCAGAGTGCACATTTGGCACAATCACGTGTTAAGCGTGCATTCAACAAGTTGGTTTATACCATTGGAATCTCACCCATGATGGTAACTGTATACAATGCTTCATTGTAGCACACACCTTTCTGTTATCTCAGTTAATTCCATCTTTCTAGGCTTTGCAAACTGATGTAGCTAAATAAATAAGTGGTTGGTGCTCAGACCTTACAACAAACAAGTCTCAATATGTCAGTGTTACTTCCCTTCAAAAATTCTTGCATTGTCATGCCCCTGGTGGAGTCTGACTCTGAGGAAGAGGAGGAACAGCCAACAGGGAATGGGAGTGTGGCTCCAGAGGTGGGGGAGGAGGCTGAGGAAAGGCAGAGGCCAGCTGAGCAGTCAGAGGAAAATCCAGGCACATCCCCTATCCATCCTAGGTCATGCAGGGAGGAGAGGATCAGGGAAAATCAAGGTCTACTCAAGAAGAGATTACCATGATCCTCCTTGTGGCTTGCAGGTGGGAGCTATGTTTATAAGTTTTTCAGCTACATAGTTAGAATTGTTGGAGTCAATTAGTGTTTACCTTGAAAGAGGTTTATCTTTGTTGGCGTTCTTCCCATGGACTTTTCTCAGTTATTTGCCTGCAGTTTATGATTAGTTAACTCGGCTTGCTTCAGAACTCTCATCAGTGCAGTTTGTTTTGGTTTTCTGTTCGCCTCATTATTTATTTTTGTGACTTTAAACTGTGCCTAATAAAACAGTGAAGTTAAGTTGAAGGCCTTACTGGACTTTAATATATGCTTTGGGTTTTGGGTTATTTTGAGAGACTACGGGTCATCACATTTTGACTCCAGTCATGACTTCAACTTATTTTGCATTTTGTGGGGTGACCATGGATCAGCTCAGAGCAGAGATTGCCCAGTTAACTCAGTAAGTGGCTCTTTTGACTGCACAGATGGCACAAATGTAAGCTTCCTGGCCATTCCAGAAATGCCCACTGGCAGTGCCAGATAAATTTGATGGTTTGCTGGCCCAATTTCCATCATTTATGGGGCAGTGCCAGCTTTACATGAGACTTTGGCCTGAGGACTTTCCCACTGACTGGGATAAGGTGGGGTTTTTGATTAGTTTGTTGTCAGGCTCTGCAGCACATTGGGCGATACCTCTACTGACCCAGCCCAACCAGGTGTTGGACAATTATGACAAGTTTTGCTGTCAGTTTCAGGCCACGTTTGAGGACCCTGTTCGAAGCCAAACAACAAACAGAAATTTGAGAGAGCTGAAGCAGGGGCGGGGCTCACTCATGGATTATATTGCTAGTTCTCGTGTGGTTGTTCAGAATGTACAATGGAATGAGGCAGCACTATTAGACCAGTTCCAAGAGGGTTTGTCATCAGAGTTTCTGGATGAGTTTGTACGCACTGAATGCCCTCGCACCCTTCAGGAGCTCATGCATTTGTGTCTTCAAATCGATGCTAGACTTCAGCAGCAATGGGTGCGACGATGGACAGAGACTATATCTGTTTCCAGCAAGACGGTGCCCTTGGTGGAAGTGCCTTTGGAGGAACCCATGCAGTTGGGGGCTGGGCCCCCTCACCTGACTCAAGTAGAAAAGAATAGACGTCGTTGTGATGGTTTATGCCTCTATTGTGGCAATCGAGGCCATTTTGTGGTTTCCTGTTAAGATATCACAGCAGTGATGGGAAATGAGCATCACTTGGCCTATGGGGATCTGCAGATTGAGGTGTAAAGTCCATAGGCCCTCCATCTTCACCAACCTTGCCACCCTCACCACCTTTGACATCTTCGACATCTCTACCACAGTCACTATTGGTGAAGCATCTTGTGCTGCCAGCAAATGTGTTTGTGCCTGTTATGGGAGAGGTGGAGTTCCCAGATTTTGTCGACTCAGGGGCCACAGCCAATTTAATGAATGCTCATTTTGTCAAGCAGTGGTTCATTCCTCAGCAACAGGCATCCCCACCAGTAATGGTGGAGACGATTGATGGTCAGCCCTTTCGTTTGGGACCTATGGTTGCTGCAACCAAAGCCCCTTGCATGCGTATTGGGCAGCATGTGGAGGAAACTGTGTTTTATGTTGCCGCAGTGCCTCATTTTCTGGTGGTGCTGGGTTTGGAGTGGCTACAGGCCCATGACCCACAGATTGTCTGGTGGTCTGGAGCTGTGCAGTTCCTTGGTAGGAAGTATGCCAACCATTGCTTGCGCTCCTGTGCAGGGAGTGTGGCTATACCTGTAGACCTGGATCTACCTGCAGAGTTGGTGGACTTTGCTGATGAGTTTGGGGAGAAGGAGGCAGATCAGTTGCCTCCGCATTGGGCATATGACTGTCCAATCAACTTGTGGCCCGATGCAAAATTGCCAGTGGGTCGGATATATTCCCTGTCGGAACTGGAGATGGCCACGTTGCAGGATTTTATTGACAAGAAACTCCAGAAAGGTTCTTGGTCAGAACATGGTCAGAAGCCTACATTACACTTATTCCAAAAGAAGAGACTGATCAATTACAAATTAAGAATTATAAACCCATTTCTTTATTAAATGCAGATTATAAAATTTTTGTGTCAATATTGGCAGAGAGACTCAAAAAATATTTAATAATTTTATTCATCCTGACCAAAATGGATTTCTGCCAAAGAGACAAATTAAAGATAATATGAGAGTAATATTGGACACTTCGGAATATTATGAGGCACACCCTGAAAAACAAATGGCTTTAATATGTTTGGATGCACAAAAGGCATTTGATAATGTGAACTGGAGATTCATGTTATTATTATTGGAACAGATGGGCTTCACTAGAAAATTTACAAGCCATATATAATAAGTACAATACAAACCCATACATAATACAAGCCATATATAATAAGGAAACGGCAAAGGTAAAGATAGAGGGAGAATTAACAGACTCTATCAATCTAAGAAAAGGTACAAGACAAGGTTGCCCACTAAAACCTTTGCTATTTATACTAACTTTGGAAGTGTTAAATAGAAACATTAGAGATGAAAAGAGTATAAAAGGAATGAAAATTAAAAAAGAAGAATTTAAATTGCAAGTTTTTGCGGATGACTTGGCCTTTATTTTAGAAGACCCTCTAGAAAGAGCACCAAAACTATTGGAAAAGATAGAGGCCTATGGTAAGGTGGCCGGCCTGAAAATAAACAAAGATAAGACAAAGATTTTGACAAAGAATATGCTACTAAGACAAAAAGAAGAATTGGCAGATGTATTGAAAATTCAAGTTACGAATAAGGTTAAGTATTTGGGGATACATCTGACATCAAGATGTAGTATACTAAAAGAGAACAACCACACTAAACTTAAACAACAGATAGCACTAGATTTGATGAAATGGGAAAAGCTACAATTGTCACAAATAGGGAGAATTTCAACAATCAAAATAAATATTTTACCCATAATTTTATATTTGTTTCAGACAATACTAATTAGGCTTGGAAAGGACTACTTTGAAGTAGTCAGTACTTTGAAACAAAATTGTGTTGAAATATATATGGCAAGGTAAGAAAGCTAGAATAAAGTTAAAACTTTTACAAGATGCTAGAGTTAGAGGAGGATTTGGTCTGCCTAATTGGGAGTTGTACTACCAAGCTACAAAGTTGACATGAGCTAAGGAATGGATAAAATTAACAAATACTAGATTGTTGACATTAAAAGGATATGATCTGTTGTTGGGGTGGCATGCCTTTTTATGGTATAAAGGAACTAAAATACAGGATTATTTTAGAAGACATCATGAACGAGAGTCTCTGTGGTTAAATTGGGAGAAGATTAAAAGACAATGTTATTTGAAAATTGCAGTCTGGTTATCGACTACTGAAGCATTTTCTAATCCTATAACATATAAAGGCCCTGTCACACTGGCCGATGGATGCAAAATGTTTGTAAAAAGGACACAGCGGATGAGAAAAATGTTCCATCCATTGTTATCCACTCTCAAAAGGGGCAAAAATTTGCATAACCAGAGCGGACAACACGGAAAGGAATGAACGGGAGGAGGATGTAGGACGGATGGAAAGCGGATGCTCCACGGAAGCCTAGCAGATGGAAGCGGATGGGAGCAGATGGCACATCCGCAAGGCTTCCGGGGGAGTGCAGCAAAGCGGACACGGAACGTAAAGAGCGGATGCAGAGCGGACGCCGAGCGGATGAAGCGGATGCACAGCGGAAGCCTAGTGGATGAAGCGGATGCCTAGCGGAACCCTAGCGGATGCCTAGCGGAAGCCTAGCAGAAGCCTAGCGCATGCCTAGCGTTCACTACGCATGCGGGGAGGATGCATTGCATCAGCCCCACGGATATAAAGGGAAGCAGCTCCCAAGCAGGTCACCATTCAGAGGAAAGACCTGCTTCCAGACACAGCTCTCCAAATTGCCTGCCAGCCTGCCTTCCAGCTTGCCTGCCAGCCAGCCAGCCAGCCAGCCAGCCAGCAACCCCACAACCATGGGGAAGAAGAGAAAGCCTCTGACATCTGCTGCCAGCCCTGGCAAGAGGGACAGGGCCACCCTCCCACCCCCTGGCCCTCACTCTGCTTCTGCTAGGGCTTCTGCAGCCCGGGCTCACTCTTCTGGGGCTGGGGCTTCTGCTGATGCTGCTTCTGGAGGAGCTGCTGATGCTGCTTATGGCGGTGGTGCTTCTGCTGGTGCTTACTCTGCTGAAGTTGCTTCTGGTGATGGTGCTTCTGCTGGTGCTTACTCTGCTGGCACTGCTCCTGGTGCTGGTGCTTCTGCTGGTGCTTACTCTGCTGGCACTGTTCCTGGTGTTGGGGCTTATGCTGGTGCTTACTCTGCTGGCGCTTCTCCTCATCCTGCTGATCCTGCTGGTGCTCCTGGTCTTGCTGGTGCTCCTGGTTCTGCTTGTGCTCCTGGTCCTGCTGGTGCTGCTGGTGCTGCTGGTGCTGCTGGTGCTGCTGGTGCT
>BLBF01000003.1:26954303-26969034 GCA_015471245.1 Laticauda colubrina | reverse complement strand
ACTACTGTGGCATTCCCTTTGTCTGCTGGGAGTATTATTAAGCTGTTATCATTTTTCAGGGTTTGTAGCTCTCTGAATTCATCTTTTTGCAAGTTGTTTTTCGGTGGTTTCGTTGTGCATAAGATGTTAGTAACCTGGTGTCTTATTCTGTCAGCTTCATCTGTATTTAATTTTGTTAGGCTGGATGTAATTTGGTTAGGCTGGATATATATATATATATATATAATGTTTTTTCGATAGATTTGGGAGGACTATATGAATTGTTATAAAATAAACTAAGTAAAGTATAGCTATCTCGCAAAGTATGAATGAACAAAATTATAGTCAAATGATTGATTTATAATAATACTAGGATATTCAATTTTTGATTGATAATATGAGTTATCATGTAATGTAACTGTAACAGAGACTATGAAATCGAAGCACAAAAATTTTGCAAATCAACTGACACACTGCTTGTATATTTATGGAAGAAAGATGGATCTTTTTATGTTTTTTTTTTATTATTATTTTTAAAAATCAATAAAACTTAAACAAAAGAACCAAGAAAAAGAACCTCCAGAAAGGGTTTATCCAGCCTTCTACCTCCCCATTGGCTGCACCAGTGTTTTTTGTGAAAAAGAAATCGGGGGAGCTACATTTGTGTTGTGATTACCGCAAGTTGAATGCAATCACAGTGAGGAATTGCTACCTGCTTCCCTCATCCCTGAACTGATTGAGCAGCTTCATCAAGCTAAGATCTTTATGAAGTTGGACTTGCGTGGAGCCTACAATCTGGTTCACATTCGTGCAGGGGACAAGTGGAAAGCAGCTTTCCGGACAAGGTACAGGTATTTTGAGTATATTGTGATGCCTTTTGAATTAACCAATGCCCCAGCTGTGTTCATGAATTTCATGCACGGTGTTTTCTGTGATTTGTTAGATCAATTCATGATAATTTGTTTAGATGACATTTTGATTTACTCAGACTTCCTGCAGAAACATTGGCAGCATGTGTGGCTGGTTTTGCAACGTTTGCATGGTAACCACTTATTTGCTAAACATGAGAAGTGTCAGTTTGCACAAACCACAATTGATTTCTTGGGACATCGTATTTCACCTGCTGGGGTGGAAATAGACCCAGAAAAAATACAATCGTTGCAGGAGTGGGAACCTCCACAGTGGGTTAAGGATGTCCAACAACTGTTGGGGTTTGCGATCTACTACCGCACATTTATTCCCCGCTTTGCTGCATTGACTGCTACCCTTTCTAATCTGCTCAAGAAGGGGGAGAAGTTCCATTGGGGTGCTCAGGAGCAGGCAGCTCTCAAGGCATTGAAAGTCACCTTTGTTTTTGAGCCTATCCTCAAACACCCTGATACAGGCCAGCCATTTGTGGTGGAAACAGATGCTTCCAATGTGGCTATTGGTGTGGTGCTCCTCCATGCCTATGCTCCCACAGGCACCTTGTTCCTGTGCATTTATTATTCCCAGAAGTTGTCAGCTCCAGAACACAACTATACAATTTGGAACAAGGAGCTATTGGTGGTTAAGATCGCTTTTGAGACATGGTGACACCACCTGGAGGGGCTCATCACCAAATCTAGGTTCGGATGGATCATCGCAATTTGGAATACCTACGTATAGCTCAGACATTGAACCAGCATCAGGTAAGAAAGTTATTCTTTGCTCAATTCAATTTCTGGGTGACCTATGTTCCAAGTGGAGGGAATCAACGCGTCGATGCCCTATCTAGGAAGCCCAAGTATACCTGAACGGAGGATAAAATCTTGCCTCAGACAGTGATTCCGTTGGAGCGGTTTGTGGCCACCGAGGAATTTGTGGACCTTCGAGTGAGGATTCAGGAGGCGCAGCAGCAGGACCCATTTTTGGCAGCTCAATGTTGAGAATTGGATGACAATGGGAGACTAGAGACTCCTTGGGCATATATTGGGGACCTGCTGTGGTTCCATGATCGCATTTATGTGCCTGGAGGTTCTCTTCATGGCCTTATCCTACATTAATGTCATAACAGTCTGGTGGCAGGACATTTTGGGGTGTTCAAAACTCTGCACCTCATCTCTAGGAAATTTTGGTGGCCGAGACTTAAGCATGATGTGTCAGGATATGTGGCGTCCTGTGGGATCTGTCGCCAAGCCAAGTATGCTCCTGGTTTGCCCCTTGATCTCTTGCAGCCATGTCCATGCCAGAATGACTGTGGGGGCAGTTTCATTCGATTTCATCGTTGAGTTACTACCATTGAATGGTGCCACAACCATTTTGGTGGTGGTGGATATGTTGACTAAAATGGCCCATTTTATACCATATGCAGATCTTCCATCGGCCAAGATAATGGCTCAATTGTTTATCTCCTATGTTTTCCGGTTGCATGGGTTACCAGACCACATGGTATCGGATTGGGGGGTACAATTTATGGCATGCTTCTGGCAGACTCTACTTGCGAAACTGCAGGTTCAGGCAGTTTAGCAGTCGGCAATCGGGTTTGGCTCTCTATTCGATATTTACCAATGATGTGACCATCGCAAAAGCTCAATCACTATTACTTGGGACCTTTTCCAGTTGGGGCAGTGATCAGTCCTGTGGCTTATCATCTCTCCCTGCCATGGATCATGTGTATCCATCCTGTTTTTCATCATTCCCTGTTAGTCCCTGCCTCACCTGACAGTCCACATAGACCGGCTCCATCACAGTCGACCCCAGTGCCCCTCTGGGAGAGGAGAAGTACTAAGTGGATAGCTTCCAAGATTCATACCAGTTGTGGGGCTGATTTCAATATTTGGTGGCATAGAAAGATTATGGACCAGAGGACTTCACCTGGGTCAATGCCACTGATGTTTATGCTCCTCGTTTGGTCCAGGAGTTTCACGCTCAGTTTCCTCAATGTCCTCATCCTCCTGGTCCCGGGGGAGGGGGCCCTGCGGGCGGGATAGTGTCATGCCCCTGGTGGAGTCTGACTCTGAGGAAGAGGAGGAACAACCAACAGGGAGTGGGAATGTGGCTCCAGAGGTGGGGGAGGAGGCTGGGGAAGGGCAGAGGCCAGCTGAGCAGTCAGAGGAAAATCCAGGCACATCCCCTATCCATCCTAGGTCATGCAGGGAGGAGAGGATCAGGGAAAATCAAGGTCTACTCAAGAAGAGATTACCATGATCCTCCTTGTGGCTTGCAGGTGGGAGCTATGTATATAAGTTTTTCAGCTACATAGTTAGAATTGTTGGAGTCAATTAGTGTTTACCTTGAAAGAGGTTTATCTTTGTTGGCGTTCTTCCCATGGACTTTTCTCAGTTATTTGCCTGCAGTTTATAATTAGTTATCTCGGCTTGCTTCAGAACTCTCATCAGTGCAGTTTGTTTTGGTTTTCAGTTCGCCTCATTATTTATTTCTGTGACTTTAAACTGTGCCTAATAAAACAGTGAAGTTAAGTTGAAGGCCTTACTGGACTTTAATATATGCTTTGGGTTTTGGGTTATTTTGAGAGACTACAGGTCATCACATGCATGTGTTGGAATGAGGTAATGCTTTTCTGGTTGCTGCTGAGCTCCAGGCCAAGATCCAAGCTGTGCTTTTCAGCATGTTATGGTGTTGTTGAGCACATCAGCTGAGTCCCAAAACCAAACTCTAGGTAGAAATCCCACCAAAATGCGCTGCTTATCACAGCATGTGATTTTGATAGCTGACTGACAGCTTTATTTCCTCACAGTTTCCCACAACAACAGTCCTGTTAGGTGGGTTGGCCTGAGTGACAGTGACTGGCCCATAATCATCTAGTCAGTTTTCATGATGAAGGGAGGCCTAGTACTCATAGTTTTTGGTTCCAAGGACAGCATCTTTACCACTACTCCAAACTGGGGCTTCTTTTATGCTGCTTGAATCACAACCATGTAGCAAGCAGGAACTCTTAATAGGGTCTTGTCAGATACAAAATGGGTCTTCCTCCTCCAACCCCCGAAGCATCTCTTCTGTCATATCATCTCATTCTCTGTCACATCAAATTAAGGAACCCAACAGACCTGCAACTGATCAAATGCCTTACTGCCCTTCAAAACTCTTTGACAAGAGTTTCAACTTCAATATCCTTGGGATACAATCCAAATGCCCTCTTATAATCCAGGCACTGGAATAGACTGCTTTTTTTTCCCCTTGTGAAGGAGGAAACTCCCTAAAACTCCACAACAATCAGTGAGGAATCTCTCCATTGCAAGAAGTAAATTCCAATCCCCCCATTTTCATATCATATGTCAATTAAGCTACAATTGATCCATTAGCATCTGACATCATGCCTCAATTTCACTCTTTGTATGCAAGGAGTTAGTGATTAGTAATCATTTCTTTCCTCTCTTTTTTTTTAATTAAAATCCTTTCAGCATGTTCATTTTGCTGGAATGAAACCTGAACAAACCTAACACCCTGGAGATCTTCTCTCAAAGCCCCCAAGCTAGCAAGGTCCCAAGTTTCTTTAAATAACAGAAGTTCTTCAGTTTGCTGCTGGGACACACATATGTGTGAAGCATAACACCCACATACACAGCCTGTGCAATTTGGCTGCATTCAGAGCATTCTGTCAGCATTTTAAAGTGCTCAGAATCCACCTTCAACATTTCCTGGGCTGCCCACACATGGTGCTTCACAAACAACTTCCAAATGAAACTGTCCTCTCAGCCTAAATAAAGAACATCCATCATTTTAATTGTCTATGAAAACTGGTCATCTTCTGCCTCAAAAGCCAGAAAATGGACATTATTCTAGGTTTGTTCCTAAAACCATGCTTGTTCCTTTCAAGACAATTACGTATTACCTAACTATCAAGCTATTTTCTATAGCACCTATAGGCCAAACAAGGAATAATGGATGGAAATTGAACAAGGAGAGATTTAACCTGGAAATAAGGAAAAACTTTCTGACAGTGAGAACAATCAACCAATAGGACAGATTGCCCTCAGAAATTGTGGGAGCACCATCACTTGAGACTTTCAAGAAGAGATTGGACTGCCATTTGTCAGAAATGGTGTAGGGTCTCTCGCTTGGGCGGGGGGTTGGACTAGATGACCTACAAGGTCCCTTCCAACTCTGATTATCTGTTATCTGTTAACTAGGAATAAATTTTGTGGTAGGGAGTATTAAACAACCATCACACAATTATAATTATAATTAAATAAAAGAAAATAAATGCTTTCCTTCTGTAAGGAGGGTGCTAGAAGCGTGATTTTAGATTGCTTCTGTGTCTTTACAATTTACCTCAAATGAATGATAATAATCTCGATCTGTGTAATGTTTACATTTTATTTCTATAGATGGAAAATAAGATCTGAAAAACTTCCTACAAAGGACAGATAGTTTGTACATATCAGATCTAGATGAATCATTAGTTCTATATCAGATCTCTTTGAAATTCAGGAACTATAAAGCATCAAAGTGTGGATTGTCCCAACGCATAATGATTTGGTTTTTGGAAGTACAGAGACATGCACTTATAAAAATTCAAACAATTCTCAAGCTCTCCAAATGAGAAATGGGGAGAAGAGAGAGGATATCATTTTCTAATTATCAACAATCCCTTTTAATCCCAGTGAATAATTTTTAAAAAATCTGTTTAATGGGGGAGGGGAAGAGGGGAGGAGAAATTAAAGATACATACCAAAATGTTATTTCAGTGATCAGAGCTCTCTGCTTGTTCTCCCTTCCAGATGAAAGATGAAGATTTTAGTAAAGTTTGTGAGAACTGAAAACAGGAGGGTCATCAATTGTTTGCAAAGCTCTGGATGTTTAACATTCTTATTTCCGCTGGATTTGTTTATTACTGTCCATTTTTGCCTTTTGCATTTTCTATAACACTGATACAAGCTCTTCTTATTCGTCGCAAATAGATAGCTTCTATATTTTTCTGTCTTTTTATATTTTACAGTTAGGGGTGGGGTGGGGTGGAGAGGGGGATAGGAAGAATTGAACCCAAATCACCTTAAAAGCATTTGAAGACTTTTTTTTCTAAATATAAGACAAATCTAAAAAAAGGTGAGCATAATAGTTCCGCACTGACCTTGATCATTTTCATAGTACTTAAAGGGGAAGAGATAGACTAGCAAATTGATCCCTTAAGGCCCGGTCCCACTGCACTTATGGATGCAAAGAGGATGTAAAACATCAGAAAAAGCTTGCCATCAGTTGGAAAATGCGATGCATCCATTGTGTACTCATTGCACACGTTTTTCATATGCTCTATCCGTCGAGCATCCGTCCACTGAGATTTCATCCGCGCAAGAAGTTTTGAGCTGCACAAAACTTTTTGAACGGATGACCTTTTCACCGCGTACGATGTACATCCGCGACATATACGGGCAACAAGCGTTCTATGTCCGTTATCATTCGTTAAACATCTGCTGTATCCTCTCTGCATCCTCTGGCCATCCCCTCAACTCATATCCGCTGCAGCTGAAAACAGAAAGAGGGAGGAAACAAAAGGTACACGGAACGTCTACACAGCGTAAGTAGCATGGAAATAGAAAGGATGTAAGTGTATGCATCTCATATATAAAGTATTAAAAACGGACAAAACGTTTGTATCTGGGATGTATCTCGTATATTTAGGATGTCTGGAGTATGTCTAGAGTATGTAGAAGGACACCTAGTGGACAACCGATATTTTCTATAAAAAGGGAGAGAAAATCATCTGGATCGCTGGGATGGTGGACCACACAGTCCCACTATGGTTGCACTGGAGTTTATCTATCCCACAACTATCCTTATCTATCCTACAAGCATACAAAGGCTTAAGCCACTGTCACACTGCACCAACGGATGCAAAGAGGATGTAAAACAGACAAAAAAGCTTGCCATCCGTTGGTTAACGCTATGTATCCCTTCTGTACTCACTGTCTCCATTTTGCTTCCTCTCTATCCGTCCAACATCCGTTTATGGATGTTTCATCCACTCAGAAAGTTTTGAGCTGCTCAAAACTTTTGCATGGAAAATGTATCCAATTTGTCCATTCTGCATTGGCTACGCATCCGCTAGGCATCCGTTCTGCATCCGTTTGGCATCCGCTATATCCGCGAGGATTCCGTTCCGCATCCGTGCAACTCGCATCCGCTCAGACGCAGGGAGGAAGTGGAACGGACGCGGAAAGGATGCAGAACGGATGCCTAGCAGATGCAGCACGGAAACAAAGCATTTAAAATGGAAAAAAACCTTTGCAGAGGGGACCTATCTCAGATATTAAGGATGTCTAGAGGATGCCTAGAGGATGCAAAGGGACACCTAAACTGCCAATAAAAAGGGGGAGCAACTCACCTGCATCTCGCTTTCAGACCAGCAGCCCAGTTGTGCAGACCTCTGCAGCCTTCATCTGACTCTTGCTCTTCCACAGCATCCAGTCATGTCAACCGTGGATCGTAACACAGTCCTTTTGGCAGCCACCATCCTTCTGCAACAGTGCAAAGCCATTTACAGACACTGTGAACTCTACTACGGGAAAAAAAAGAGGTGGCCAAGAAGCGTCTGGGTACAAAGATGGTTCACCAGAAGAGCAGAGGACGGACTGTACAACAAGCTGATGGTGGAGCTCAGGAACGAAGACACTCGGGCATTCCAGAACTTCATGAGGATGCCTCCAGCCATGCTTGATGAAGTTGTGCAGCAGCTGACACCCAGGTTGACCAAGGCAAACACCAACTTCCGGCCCAGCCTGGAACCTGGGCTCAAGGTGGCACTCACTCTGCACCACCTGGCCTCAGGGACCACCTACAGGAGCATGCAGTACGGCTGGAGGATGCCACACAACACCATCAGCATTGTGGTCAGAGAAGTGGTGCAGGCCATCATCGAAGAATACAAGGAGGAGATCCTCCAGTGCCCCTCCACTGAAGAAGGATGGAAGAAAATTGCAGAGCAGTGGTATCAGAGGTGGAACTTCCCACACACGGTTGGAGCCATCGATGGCAAGCACGTGGCCTGCAAAGTGCCAGCCAACTCAGGGTCCTCTTATCACAACTACAAGGGCTTCTTCAGCATCATCCTCTTTGCCATGGTCGATGCTGACTACAAGTTCATGTACATTGATGCATCAGGCAACGGCTCATCTTCAGATGCCCAGGTATACAATGCAAGTGACCTCAAGGGTAGGCTGGAACGCAACCTCATCGTGGGCTTCCCAGATCCAGACCCACTGCCCAACGACACGCAAGATGTGCCCTACTTCATCCTGGGGGATGACGCCTTCTCCCTCACAACCTACCTCATGAAGCCCTACACCTCCAAATACCTCACCCGTGAAGAGAGGATCTTCAAATACAGGCTGTCCAGGGCAAGGTGGGTGGTGGAGAATGCCTTTGGCATCCTGGCCAACTGGTTCAAGGTACTTCTCACCACCATGCAGCATCTCCCAGAGACCGTGAGGAGGATCATGGAAGCTTGCTGCATCCTGCACAATCTCATTCGCACCTGCTACCCAGTCTTGCAGAACAGGCTCATGGACCTCCAGCAAGGCAATGGGACATGGAGCCTGGGGAATGGAGGCAAGGGCAAAACCTGATAGACACTGAGGATGTGCAAGGCCCCAACAGAGCCTCATGTGAAGGGAAGAAGCAGCGCAACCTCCTGAAACACTGGTGCAACTCCCCAGCTGGAGCAGTGGAGTGGCAAGACAGGATGATAGATGCTTAATGGATGCTTCCTTCAGCCTGTCTCATCACACGGATGAGATTGGGCCATGTATGTTGGGTGGGCCTACAATGATCAGGGCATTTAATAAAGAGTTGTGTTTGTGTTGACATGTGTGGATGATTATTACATTATTATTGATAATACTGGGCCATAGATGTGGCACCTGGGAGGGTGGACCATACAGTCCCACTATGCTTGCACTGGAGGTTTATCTATCCCACAGCTATTACCCATCCCAAAGGTATCCCTGCCCATCCCACTGCTATCTCAACCCATCCCACTGCTATCTTAAGCCATCCCACAAGCATGCAAAGGCTTAAACCATTTCTAAAAGTTTCCAGCAAGACTTTATTAAAAAAAAGAAATGAAGCAAGTGTGTGAATCAAAAATAGACTTTATTAACAACAAGCTATAAAACAAAAATGAGTCTCTGGCACTCCTCTTGGTCGCTCAGTCTCAGGGGTGAAGGGTCCAGGTGCTGTGGAGGTGGCTGATGCTGGATTGGTTGTCATCAGCTCCGCCAGAAGCAGAAGCAGTAGAAGCCCCAGCCCCAGAAGAGCGAGCCCATGCTGCTGAATCCCCAGCAGAACCAGAGTGAGGGCCAGGGGGTGGGATGGTAGCCCTGTCCCTCTTGCCAGGGCTGGCAGCAGATGGCTGAGGCTTGCTGTGCTTCCGCATGATTGTGGGGTTGCTGGCTGGCAGGGAGGCTGGCAGGGAGGCAGGCACCAAGGCTGGCAGGAAGGCTGGCAGGGAGGCAGGCACCAAGGCTTGCAGGAGGGCTGGCAAGGAGGCATGCACCAAGGCTCGCAGGTAAGCAAGCACCAAGGCTGGCAGGAAGGCTGGCAGGAAAGCTGGCAAGCAGGGAGGCTAGTAGGAAGGCTGGCAGGCAGGCAGGCACCAAGGCTGGCAGGCAAGCATGAACCAAGCTGGCAGGCAGGCACCAAGGCTGGCAGGCAGACTGGCTGGCAGCAAGCCTGGCAGCAAGGCTGGCAGCAAGGCTTGCAGGCAGACATGCAGGCAGGGCAGGCAAAGCAGTCAATCCATCTGGCAGCAAGTCTTTCCTCTGAATGGCGACCTTCTTCCGAGCTGCTTCCATTATATCCATGGGGCTGACGCAATGCATGCTCCCCGCATGTGCAATTAACGCTCGGCATCAGCTAGGCTTCTGCTGTGCATCCGCTGTGCATCCGCTTCATCCGTTCGGCATCCATTCTGCATCCACTGTATCCGTTCCGTGTCCACTTTGCTGAGGTCCCCCGGAAGCCTAGCAGATGTGCCATTCGCTCCCATCCGTTTCCATTCACTAGGCTTCCACTCTACATTCATTTTCCATCCGCTCTGCATCCTCCCCCCGTCCGTTCCTTTCCGTGTTGTCTGCTCTGGTTATGCAAATTTTGCCCTTCTGAGAGCAGATAACAATGGAGGGAACATTTTTCTCATCCGTTGTTAACATTTTGCATCCATTGGGCAGTGTGACAGGGCCTTTAACCATTTTTTCAAAGTTTTCACAAACACTTTAAAAAGTTAAAAAAATGAACCAAGTGTCTTTAGCGAAGATAATCTTTATTAACTTTCTTAACTTTATGACTGTTTTAACGAAGCAAAATGAACCAAGTAAAGTGTCTGAAGTGTCTTAAGCAAAGACAACCTTTATTAATGTTCTTAACTTTATGACTTTATTAAAAAAGCAGAATGAACCAAGTAAAGTGTCTTAAGCAAAGATAAACTCAACAAGTACAACTCAGTCTCTGACACTATTCTCAGTCACTCTGAGTCATGTCCCTGGTCTCAGCTGTTAAGCAGGCAGGGACTGTGGAGGTGGCTGTGACTTGAGTGCTGGTCTGAGGCACCATTGGGGTGCTTGGCCCCGAGGGTACAACAGGGGATGGTGTGTTCAGGAAGCTATCCGAGAGCTGACTCAGTCCCGTGAGGTTGAGAGGCCCTTCATCAAGGACTTGAGATGTCAGGCACAAGACTGATGACAGATTGTCCGTTGAGGGGCTTGGATGTGGGGTGGAGGAAGGAGGAGTGTCGTGGGGCTGTCTGGTCTGCAGCTGGGTGAGGAGTGGCATCTGTAGCGTGCGATGAACCTGGGCCTGGACTGGGAAGGTCTGTTTTTGCTGTGGAAAGTCCTGGTAGTCGTAGCCTTGGTAGGTGAGGGGCTGTTGAAAGCTGTGGAAGGGCTGTGACATTCCTGGGATGGAGGAGCAGACCTGGACTGGGTAGGAGCAGCTTCAGCTGGGCCTTGAGGGTTGTGCAGAAGTGCTGTGATCTTCTGCTTCATCACCTGGTACTGGGCGTCGGGCAGGTCCCTCAGGGTCTGGCTCACATAGGTGATGAAGTTGTTCCCGCCCGAGGATGCTCTGTCCAAGTGGGCCAGCTGAGAGAGAACTTCTGTGCTGGTCTTCATTGTGTCCCTGATCTCCAACAGCACACTGTGGTTTTGGCCCTCCAGTCTGCCTCTCTGCCTGCATCCTCTGGAGCTGGGGGTGGGGGTGGAGGTGGGTTGGCCTCTGGTGGCTGCTTCTTCTTCTTCCATTTGTGACAGCAGGGTGTCATCCTCCAAGTCTGCCGGCATGGGGAGTGCAGCTGTCGGGGGGGGGGTCTCTTGCGTGGGGCCCTCTGAAGACACCTGCCTGGACAGGGTAGCTGTCTCCTGGCTGGAAGATGACTGGCTGTCTGTGGGCTGTATGAGGGAGAGGGGTCTCAGAGGGGCTGCTCTTCAGTGGCGGATCTCATCCTCCAGGAAACTGCACTTGGCCATGACGTACATCTCCCAGTCAGTGAGCTTGACAGCAGCCTGCCCGGATATCTTGAGGTGTCGCTTGCCATACCAGGTGTGCATGTGCTTCCACCATCCAAGGTGTACTTCTGCAGTGTACCCCAGGCTCTCTGCCTTGACTGTCCAAGCTGCCTGCTTCTTCTTGGTGTCATGATAGAGTCTGTGACCCTTTCTCCAGAGGTACTCGTTCTCCCTCAGCCATTCCAGCACCTCATCCTCATGCTCCTCAGAAATGGTGTACTGTTTCCTCTCTCCCTTCTGCTTCCCTTGCCTCTTCCTCCCTGTGGCAGGGGCTTCAGCAGGGCCTTCAGGTACTTGAGCAGCAGGACCTTCAGGGGCTTGAGCAGCAGGGCCTTTAGGGGCTTGAGCAGCAGGGCCTTCAGCAGCAGGGCTTTGAGGCCCTTGGGGCTGGTCCATCACAGCAGCAGCACCAGCAGCACCAGCAGCTTCAGAGTCAGTGCCAGGGGGTGGGATCCTGCTTCTGGCCTTCTTGCCAGGGCTGGAACGAGTAGGCATGGGCTTCCTCTTGTTGCCTGACTGACAAACCATGGTGTTCCTACTAGATGTATGTGGCAGCACATCTTTCCCCTGTATGCTGACTGCATGCATGCTGCATCCTTTTTTTCTGTGGAGCTGATGCAATTCATACTCCCTGCATGCACAGTGAATACTTTGCATCTGATATACATCTGCGCGGCCTCCCCTTTGTTTCCTATAGGCGTCCGTGATGCATCCGCTTCATCCGCTATGCATCCTCTTTGAAATTCTCCCCCGGAACCCCTTCGGAGGTGTCATCCGCTTCCATCTGCTGTCATCCATTAGGCTTCCTATGAACACCCGTTTAACATCCCCGCTGCATACCACCCACGTCCGTTCTTTTCAGTTCTTTTCCATTCTGTTTATGCAAATTTTCACCACTTTTTGGAGCAGATGAC
Source organism: Laticauda colubrina (assembly GCA_015471245.1). NCBI lineage: Eukaryota > Metazoa > Chordata > Lepidosauria > Squamata > Elapidae > Laticauda > Laticauda colubrina. The sequence continues at coordinate 26,956,664 of BLBF01000003.1, read as the reverse complement.
AACGGATGGAGCCACCCCCAAAATTTTGCTCGTCCGCTGTGTCATTTATGCATACGTTTTGTGTCCGTCGGCCAGTGGGACCGGGCCTTTACTTCAGCCCTCATTCGTTAAAAGAAGCATATTCAGGGATTGAATAAAATACATCTATATTCTAATATTTTAAAGTTTTTATCACGATAGCTGCCTTAGAGAATATAAGCTTCTTTTGACATTTCTCTCTCCTCAGTTTTTTAAAGGAATAAGTTTACACAATTCAGTTTTAAAGGATAAGTTAACACATTCTATGTTAACAAAACTTTCAGAATAATAATTCTGACTCTATTGTTACATCCTCTCACCCTGACTCTTTAACCTCAAACTAACCACTGTTGACCTCAACCCATTCCTAAGAGTTCTGCAAGGGGCATGTATAAGTGCACCATCGTGCCTACTATTCCTGTCTTATTGTACCCATTTATTCGTACCTATTTCCAATCTTTGCTGTATATTTCCTCTCATTTAGCAGGAAAACTGCACTGCATTTTTCCTGCTAAAATATTCACCTGTGATTCATGAGCTGGCAAGCTATTCTACTTTATAACTTGTACAGTGACAATTGGGGGCTGAGGGAAAAAGTACTGGCAGGCTCTGAGGGCTCCAAATTAACTCTTACGTTGTTAGCAAATTATTCATACACGCACACACCTTATTTTCCAAGATTTTGAATTAGGCCATTATAAATTTCAATCCTCTTTATTTATGTGGGACACAGAACTCTTATATAAATCACATATTTAACAGAGGCACTTGCAATAACTAGCAAGTGAAAAAGTAACTAGTGGAGAAGTGAGGAGGTTTGTGGGATGTATTACTCTACAAGAAAAGATAAACAGCAATCTAAATCAGGATTGCACAAGAATATAATTCTGTGTCAGCCTGAAGGAGGAAAATCGGCCATGTTACATAGAGTTTTTTTCTGGCTCTTTTATGATCAACAACACAATTTTCTGGCACCCAATTCTCTGGTACCTCTCCTTCTCATCTCATCTGGTACCTCTCACTTCTCATGTTTGATCTTCTTATCTACTCCTGTTTTTATACATTCCTCAGACCAAGACCCATTGGTTATTGTTCTTTTTCCACTAGTGGCCATGCTAGTCACTTTCACAAAAGCTTAATTGCTCATTCTCCAATCCATATCTCCTTTTCTGCTGCTGCTGCTCTCTCTATCTCTCTCTTTTAAATCCACTTCTCTTATTTTGGTTCTCTCTGTCTGGGAAATTCTCTTTCTCTGCTGAAAAAACTCTGAATGTCTCCACTCTTTCTCTTGAATAGTTTCTGCTGTTTGGTTTCCTTTTCTCTCTCCTTTTCCTTCCTCTCCAGTTTTGCTTCTCTCCAGACTGGTTCCATTCCTGAAAATAAGTCTTCCTTCTTCACTAAAAAAAATGTCTACTGTATACTCTCTCCAAATTTTAATTCTATCTGCAATATTCACATTCTAATTGCAGTCATAAAATATAGTGAGATAGTTTTCTTGGAGTTCATTTTTTTAACCAGGTAGTTTTTATTTTTTTCATTTTCAAACAAGCAATCATAAAATAATGTAAAATAAAAATAACCATTTACCATGCACAAAAATAAAAGGAAAGAAAAAATAAAAGGAAAGAAAAAATAAAAGGAAGGAAAATATTGCAGAAAAAGAGGATATAAAACAAGCACATACAAAGAAGCTATAACTGCAATTCTCTCCTGAGTTCAACTCATCTTGCAATTAAAAAAAGATTTAAAAAGCATTAATAAAAATTAAAAATGAAAATAAAATGTTTTAATAAATATTAACAAAATATTTTAATATTGTCCAGTATTTTTTCCAAAGGGAAAAATATAATTTCCAGTTATATTATTATATATTATATTGTTATATTATTTCCAGAAATATTATTTTTTCAAAAATTTCTAAATCACAAATCTCTAAAATCCAGTCCTTTATATCTGGAATTATAGTATAGTATTCTAAGTGCTTGGTATATGGGATTTGTCCCCACCCTCTGCAACATCTTGTAGCCTGAGGTGAGGCTTCCCCCCTGTTAGGGATAACATTGTTCACCCTAACTGGTTTAGGTGAAATCATAACTATGAATCATAGTTAGTGTATGCAGCTTTAACTGTAAAATAGCAACTGTGGGTGTGGTTATGAAAACCATATAAAAGTAGCAAGGCTACAGCTTGCTCTCTCTCTCTCTCTGGCTTTGATGATCCCTGATTACTGCTTGGAAGCAAGACTTCATTGCTCGAACGGGAGAGACAACAACGGACTGATTTATGTGAACTGACAATAGGATATTCTACATGGACTTTGCTAACTGAATATCCCTGAATGGA
>BLBF01000003.1:26940781-26953717 GCA_015471245.1 Laticauda colubrina | reverse complement strand
CTTGTCTACCTAACCCTGGTTGGGGAACTCAGGCTTAACACCCCCCCCCTCCCCATTCTACAACAGCATTTTAAGACCTGGCTCTATCAATTATCTTGGGAATCCAAGAGCAATACACAACCCAGGATGGTTGATAATTTGATAATTTTTAAGAATTTCATAGTTTTTTTACTTGTAAACTGCTAAGAGTCACTTAGCTTTATCTATTCAATAAATAGATAAAATTCAGTACAATATTTGTACTTTAAAAGCCAGAGTTCTTTCAAGAATTCTAACAGAATAACATAGTTGAAAGGGACTTAGAGATCTTTCAGTCCCATCCCTTTCAGTCCCATCCCAAAGAGGACACTCTATACCCATGATGGGGAACCTATAGCACATGTGTCAGAGGTGGCATGCAGAGCCTTCTCTGTGGGCATGCAAGCTGTTGCCCCAGCTCAGTTCTGCCACACATGCACACATGTAGGGGTGTGATTCAAATTTTTTAACAACTGTTCTGTGGGCGTGGCTTAGTTGGTGGGCATGGCTTGGTGGTCATGTTATTGGCTGGGTGTGACCAACTCAATATCACTCATATGAGACACGCATCTCCTCGCCTGGCCTCTCATGACTGTGGGGATGCTGCAACCATCATAAGTGTGAAAAATGGTCATAAGTCACTTTTTTCAGTGCCATTGTAACTTTGAATGGTCACTCCACACAAGCAAAGTACCAGCAAAGGAAGGGAAAAAAACTCCAGAGACGTTCCAGAGATAGGAAGTCTAGTCCTGCCAAGAATGTTATAAGGGTTAATGGAGAGGCAGTTTCTGTAAGCAACACCAGAATGTTTCCTTCCTGCCTTCCTTACAGGATTAGGCCAGTAATTTCTTCTAACAACCGGTTCTCCGAACTGCTTAGAATGTTAACAACTAGTTCTAGCGAGTAGGTGCGAACTGGTAGAATCCCACCCTTGCGCATGCACCTCCCATAGCCAGCTGATGCCTCTTCCACACATGCCTGGAGGGGCTGGATACATGCATGAGGGGGTACATGCATGGGGGGGTGCATGCACAGGGTGTATGCATGAAGGAGGTGCAGGTATTGCATTTTGAGAATGTGCACACTTTGAGGACTCAGTGCCAAAAAAGTTAGCCATCATGGTTCTATACCATTCCAAAGAAGTGGCTGTCCAGTCTCTTCTTAAAAGCCTCCAATGATGGAGCACCCACAACTTCTGAAGGCAAGCCATTCCACTGGCTAATTGTTCTCACTGTTAGGAAATTTCTCCTTATTTCCAGGTTGCTTCTTCCTTGATTAATTTCCATCCATTGTTTCTTGTCTTGCCTTCTGCTACTTTGGAAAATAGGTTGACTACTCTTCTTTGTGGCAACCCATCAAATATTGAAACTCTGCTATCATGTCTTTCCTAGACTTCTTTTGACTAAACTAGACATACCCAATCACTATAACCATTCTTCATAATCCTAATCCAGCTCCATAATGAATCTTTGTTGCTCTTTTCTGAACTCTTTTCACAGTCTCTACTTCTTTTTATAATATGATGGCCAAAACTGGATGCAATATTCTAAGTGTGGTCTTCCAAGGCTTTGTACATTTTCTGTCATTCTATAGCATTACTCCAAAAAGGATGTGATGAAGCGTTATGATGACATATCAGTTGTCATGCTCTCAAATTTCTTGCAACACCAATACAAATAATCATTAATCAAACCTTTACAAAACATTCTGGATTACATCCAGTGAAAAGACAAAAAAATCTTTTGATGTATTACTTTTAACTAAAACTCTCTCTGTATACAGTATATTAAGCCCATGTCACACTGGCCAACGGATGCAAAAAGGACACAGCGGACGAGAAAAATGTTCCATCCATTGTTATCCGCTCTCAAAAGGGGCAAAAATTTGCATAACCAGAGCGGATAACACGGACGCGGGGAGGACTCAGGGCGGATGCAAAGTGGATGCGGAACGGAAGCCCAGCGGATGGAAGCGGATGGGAGTGGGTGGCACATCCGCAGGACTTCCGGGGGGCCTCAGCAAAGAGGACGCGGAACGGATACAGCGGATGCAGAGCGGATGCAGAGCGGATGACACGGATGCACAGCGGAAGCCTAGCGGATGCACAGCAGAAGCCTAATGGATGCCTGGCGTTAACTGCGCATGCGGGGAGGATGCATTGCTTCAGCCCCGCGGATATAACGGAAGCAGCTCGGAAGCAGGTCACCATTCAGAGGAAAGACCTGCAGCCAGACGGATTGACAGCCTTGCCTGCCCTGCCTGCATGTCTGCCTGCCAGCCTTGCTACCAGGCTTGCTGCCAACCTTGCTGCCTGCCTTCCTGCCAGCCTTGGTTCATGTCTGCCTGCCAGCCTTGGTGCTTGCCTGCCTGCCAGCCTGCCTTGGTGCCAGCCTTCCTGCCAGCCTTTCTGCCAGCCTTGGTTCCTGCCAGCCTCCCTGCCAGCCAGCAACCCCACAACCATGTGGAAGCACAGCAAGTCTCAGCCATCTGCTGCCAGCCCTGGCAAGAGGGACAGGGCTACCATCCCGCCCCCTGGCCCTCAGTCTGGTTCTGCTGGGGCTTCTGCAGCACGGGCTCGCTCTTCTGGGGCTGGGGCTTCTGCTGCTTCTGCTTCTGAAGGAGGAGCTGATGACAAGCACTCCAGCACCAGCCACCTCCACAGCACCTGGACCCTTCACCCCTGAGACTGAGCAACCAAGAGGAGTGCCAGAGATTCTTTTTTGTCTTATAGCTTGTTGTTAGTAAAGTCTATTTATGATTCACACACTTGCTTCATTCCTTTTTTTCAATAAAGTCTTGGTGGAAACTTTTAGAAATGGTTTAAGCCTTTGCATGCTTGTGGGATGGCTTAAGATAGCTGTGGGATGGGTTGAGATAGCTGTGGGATGGGCAGGGATATCTTTGGGATGGGTAATAGCTGTGGGATAGATAAACCTCCAGTGCAAGCATAGTGGGACTGTATGGTCCACCCTCCCAGGTGCCACACCTACGGCCCTTTATTATCAATAATAATGTAATAATTATCCACACATGTCAACATAAACACAACTCTTTATTAAATGCCCTGTTCATTGTAGGCCAACGAAACATACATGGCCCATGGAGTTGCACCATTGTCTCAGGAGGTTGCGCTGCTTCTTCGCTTCATTTGAGGCTCTGTTGGGGCCTAGCACATCCTCAGTGTCGATCAGGTTTCACCCTTGCCTCCATTCCCCAGGCTCCATGACCCCATTGGCTTGTTGGAGGTCTACGAGCCTGTTCTGCAAGACTGGGCAGCGGGTGTGCATGAGATTGTGCAGGATGCAGCAAGCTTCCATGATCCTCCTCATGGTCTCTGGGCAATGCTGCATGGTGGTGAGAAGTACCTGGAACCTGTTGGCCAGAATGCCAAAGGTGTTCTCCACCACCCGCCTTGCCCTGGACAGCCTGTAGTTGAAGATCCTCTCTTCACGGGTGAGGAGTCTGGAGGTGTAGGGCTTCATGAGGTAGGTTGTGAGGGAGAAGGTGTCATCCCCCACGATGAAGTAGGGCACATCTTGTGTGTCACTGGGCAGGGGTTCTGGATCTGGGAAGCCCACGATGAGGTTGCATTCCAGCCCCTCCTTGAGGTGACTGGCATTGTATACCTGGGCATCCGAAGATGAGCCATTGCCTGAAGCATCGATGTACATGAACTTGTAGTCAGCATCGACCATGGCAAAGAGGATGATTCTGAAGAAGCCCTTGGAGTTGAAATAAGTGGACCCCAACTTGGGTGGTGCTTTGCAGGCCACGTGCTTGCCATCTATGGCTCCAACGGTGTGTGGGAAGTTCCACCTCTGATACCACTGCTCTTCAACTTTCTTCCATCCTTCTTCAGTGGTGGGGCACTGGAGGAGCTCCTCCTTGTATTCTTCAATGATGGCCTACACCACTTCTCTGACCACAATGCTGATGGTGTTGGATGACACCCTCCAGCCGTTCTGCATGCTCCTGTAGGTGGTCCCTGAGGCCAGGTGGCGCCGAGTGAGTGCCACCTTGAGCCCAGGTTCCAGGCTGGGCTGGAAGCTGGTGTTTGCCTTGGTCAACCTGGGTGTCAGCCGCTGCACAACTTCGTCAAACATGGCTGGTGGCATCCTCATGAAGTTCTGGAACGCCCAAGTGTCTTCGCTCCTGAGCTCCACCATCAGCTTGTTGTACAGTCCATCCTCCGCTCTACTGGCGAACCATCTTCGGACCCAGACTCTTTTTGGGTCGCTCCTTTTCTTCTCACAGTAGTGTTCTCAGAACCTGCAGATGGCTTCGCACTGTTGCAGAACAATGGTGGCTGCCAAAAGGACTGTGTTACAATCCACGGTGGACATGACTGGATGCTGTGGAAGAGGAAGAGACAGACGAAGGCTGCAGAGGTCTGCACCGCTGGGCTGCTGTTCTGAAAGTGCGATACAGGCGAGTTGCTCCCCCTTTTTATAGGCAGTATAGGTTTTCCGCTAGGCATCCTCTAGGCATCCAGCAGACATCCTTAATATCTGAGATAGGTCCCCTCTGCAAACGTTTTTTCCATTTTAAATGCTTTGTTTCTGTGCTGCATCCACTAGGCATCTGTTCTGCATCCGTTTTGCATCCGTTCCACTTCCTCCCTGGATCCGGGCGAATGCGCGTTGGATGGATGTGTCGCGGATGCCTAGCAGATATAGCGGATGTGTAACAGATGCGTAGTGGATGTGTAGCGGATGCGTAGAGGATGCGGAACGGACGAACTGGATACATTTTCCGCGCAAAAGTTTTAGGCAGGCCAAAACTTTTGGAGCAGATGAAACATCCATAAACGGATGCTGGACGGATAGAGAGGATGAAAAACGGAGGCAGTGAGTACAGAATGGATACATCGCATTAACCAACGGATGGCAAGGTTTTTTGTCCGTTTTACAACCTCTTTGCATCTGTTGGTTCAGTGTGACATGGGCTTTAAGTTGTCAAGATATGATTCAACTTTATGTGTTTTCATTTTTTTTGTTGATGGTCGAGAAAATTCTCTTTGCAATTGCTGAAAAGATTCTAAGTAATTATTACATAATAATTGATCTAATGTAATTTTGCAGCTTTGTGCTCATTCTTCCCAGTAAAAGGTTTTACTACCAATTCTGATTACAGATAGCCAGATGGTTCAGTTCTGGTATGTATGAGATTCTAACATTTTTGACAACATTTTCCCCTTTTCTCTGTTTTGAAACAAATAAGTAAAATAGAAGCTACTCAGTCTTGTTAGCTTCCAAGCATGATGTCAACTCACAAAGCATCCTTGAACTGCTCTTGGGTTTCTGTGGGCAAGGGAGATGTGAGAGTGAACTTCGCTGCTGCATCAAGGAACTGGTGTCTCAGTCAAAACAAGACACATTCCAAGTGATACGCTAAGGTTGTCTCCACGGGAACCCACAATGGCTGGAGGGAGTGACTTTTACAACCCATGAAATTGCTTCATTGGGGAATGTGACTGATGACACACTTTAGGGGAAGGGAGAAACAGGTTCAGAGGCAAACACGAATTAACTGAGGTCAGAGTTGGCTCCACCTGGTCCGTGCCAGCATGAAGCTCCTAATAAACAATTGGATTTCTTTTGAAGCTTGGCTTGAGACTCATGATTTAATTAGGGCCTTTGTTGGAACCCTGACCCATGAATTTAATAGATGTCATAATAGTATGAGTTCGGTCAGAAAGCACACAACTAAACTGATTTAGCACCATTAAGACTTTACCAATAAGGGTGATCCCCTTGACGCTAATTCCACACATCTTGTATAACCAAGCTTGAAATCTGAATGTTCACTGGCATGAAATGAAATCTGCATGTTTCTACTCCAGCGTAAATGTTGCAAGGGCACTTGTGTGGAAATTCCTTGGAGTTGCAATAGGAGAACTTCCCATAGTCAGGAACACTCATCTCATTGTGCCTTCCAGAAAGTGTTCCATGTTGCCTCAGCTTCTCCCACCTAGCCTATCCTACAAAATATACACCAAAGTTTTCTGCACCCCCAGAATGGTCAATTTATTATTTTGTATTCTTTGTTCAGTACAAAAAGTATAATCAGCTGAACATGAGATGGGGAAGCAGTGGGACAGATTAAAAGGTTTTGGTAACTCCAGTACTCAGAGATGTCCAACCTGGCAAGTTTAAAACTTGTGAACTTCAACATTCAGAATTCCCCATCCAATATAACAAGCTGAGGAATTCTGGGAGCTGAAGTTCACAAGTCTTAAAGATAACAAGTTTGCAGATGCCTGCTTTAAGGCTAGGCCCACTGGCCGACGGATGCAAAACGGATGCATAAAGGATACAGCGGACGAGCAAAATTTCAGGGGTGGCTCCATCCGTTGTCATCCACTCCCAAAAGTGTCAAAAATTTGCATAAACAGAACGGAAAAGAATGGAAAAGAACGGACATGGGTAGTATGAGTGGGAATGTTAAACAGATGTTTATAGGAAGCCTAGCGGATGTACATCTGATGCAAACCGTTCACTGCACATCCTTTCTATTTCTGTGCTACTAACACTGTGTAGACGTTCCATGTACCTTTTCTTTCCTCCCTCTTTCCGTTTTCAGCTGCAGCGGATGTGAGTTGCGAGGATGCCCAGAGGATGCAGAGAGGATACAGCAGACGTTTCACGGATGATAAATGGACATAGAACATTTGTTGGTCGTATGTTGCGGATTTACATCATACACGGCGGAAAGTTCATCCATTCACAAAGTTTTGTTCAGCTCAAAACTTCTTGTGCAGATGAAATTGCAGTGGACGGATGCTTGACAGATAGAGCATATGAAACACGTATGCAATGAGTGCACAATGGATGCCTAGCGTTTTCCAACGGATGGCAAGATTTTTTTAATGTTTTACATCCTCTTTGCATCCATAAGTGCAGTGGGACAGGGCCTTTAGATCAAGAGAATTCTGAAGAATTCAAGGAAAGGACAGGCACCACACAACAGCATGAAAATAATTATGATGATGATGGGCAAAGGTGATATGAAAAGCTTCCCAGTCACAATGATTTTTAAGCTGTTCTGAGTCTGTTAAATAAGATTATTCTGTAGGAAAGATAAATCCAAGCAAAAGCATTTACAGTTTCCTTTTTCATTAAAACTTATTTTAAAATGGTCAGCAGTCTAACCCTATTTCAGAAAATGCAGGAATTTTAGTATAAGTCTTTGTCATTGCCAGCCTTAATTACAATTCATAAAAAATCACATTCATTGTAATATTTAGGACAACAGCTTCTGCTTTCTGTTAAAATATTTAATATTTTTCCTAAAAATAATAACCAGTGACTATAGAGTTGAGCAATAACCATTGGCTACATAAAAACTTCAGACTCCTTCAGTCTAGATATGTATTTAAAAAATTTCATCACCACTTGTGACAGGATTGGATAATTGGATGTTCAGAAATTAATTGTATAGGATAGTTGTGTGTCATGCTTTTAAATAGGCGATAAATAATTCCGAACATGTGCACTGTATCTTATCAGCTGTGCAAATGACAGGCACTTGCTTATAGAAGTGTCTTAGTTTGAAAAATTCATTTAAACTTGCTGATTTTTATTTTTAATCAGTTGCACATATGAAATATGAAGGCAATATGCATTCATGGAATGTGTTTGCCAAGATGACTATGTTTCCAAATAAGATTTTGTCCAAATAAGCAACACTTTTTAAAAGTTGACTTATTTCTTAATCATCCTACATAGTACATCTTTCCCTTTTTCTAAACACTGTCTTTCCAGAGCAAGCTTCTGAAATCTTCCTAATTTTGCAGTATTTTTAACAAGAAAACTTTCCAGTTTTCTAAATTTCATTTAGCCTGGAAATTCTGCAAGTTGTGGTTTTAACTCACTTGTTAAAGGCCAGGTCACATCACCCAACGGATGCAAAACGTATGTAAAAAGGACACAGCGGATGAGCAAATTTTCCATCCGTTGTTATCCACTCTCAAAAGTGCCCCAAATTTGCATAAACAGAGCGGACAACAATGGACGGGGGGACGACGTATCGCGGATGTAAAACGGATGCTCAACAGAAGCCTAGCAGATGAAAGCAGATGGCACGTCCACAGGGCTTCCGGGGGAGAATTTCAAAGCGGATGCGTAGCGGAAAGAGCAAATACAGAGCGGATGCAGAGCGGATGCAGAGCGGATGCAGAGCAGATGACGCGGATGCAGAGCGGATGCAGAGCGGATGCGTAGTGGATGCCTAGCGGATCACTGCACATGCAGAGAGGATGCATTACGTCAGCCCCACGGATATAAAAGGAGGCAGCTCGCAAGCAGGTCACCATTCATAGGAAAGACCTGCTGCCAGACACATCTTCATCAGAGACATCTTCATCAGAGACATCTTCATCACAGACATCTTCATCATGGGGAAGAAGAGGAAGCCTGTGCCATCTTCTGCCAGTCCTGGCAAGAGGGATAGATCCACCATCCCACCCCCTGGCACTGACTCTGCTGCTGGTGGTGCTGCTTCTTCTGCTGCTGATGCTGATGCTGCTTCTTCTGCTGCTGGTGCTGCTGCTGCTTCTCCTGCTGCTTCTCCTGCTGCTTCTCCTGCTGCTGCTGTGGTGGACCAGCCCCAAAGCCCTGGAAGCCCTGATGCTGAAGGTCCTGCCAGAGGGAGGAAGAGGCAAGGCAAGGAGAAGGAGAAGAGAGAGAAGAAGCAGTACTCTATTGCAGAGGAGCATGAAGAGGAGGTGCTGGAGTGGCTGAGGGAGAACGAGTATATGTGGAGGAAGGGCCACAGGCTCTATCGAGACACCAAGCAAAAGCAGGCAGCTTGGAGACAGAAGGCGGAGAGCCTGGGCTACACTTCAGATGTCCTCCTCAGGTGGTGGAAGCATATGCACACCTGGTATGGGAAGCTGCACCTGAAGAAGTCTGGCCAGGTCCCAGTCAAGCTCACCGACTGGGAGACCTATGTCATGGCAAAGTGCAGCTTCCTGGAGGGTGAGGTCCACCACCGAGGAGCAGCCCCTCTGTCTACCCTCACTCTCAGGCAGCCCATAGACAGCCAGTCCTCTTCTGGCCAGGAGACAGTGACTGTGTCCGGGCAGGTGTCCACAGAGCGCCCAATGACAGAGACCACCCCGACAGCTGCACACCCTGTGCCGGAGGACGTGGAGGATTCTCTCACACACATGGAGCAAGAAGAAGCAGCGACCACCAGGGACAACCCACACCCAGCTCCAGTTCCCACATCAGCTCCACCTCCACAGAAAGCAGGCAGAGAGGCAGACCGGAGGGACAGAGCCACACTGTCCTCTTGGAGATCAGGGACACTATCAAGAACAGCACAGATCTCCTCTCTCAGCTGGTACACTTCAAGATTCCTTCCTCAAACCGCAAGCCCTTCCTCACCTACATCAACCAGAACCTCATGGACATGCCCGAGCCCCAGTACCAGGTGATGAAGGAGCGGATCACGGCACTGCTGCACCACCTTCCAGGCCCAGCTGAACTTGCTCCCACCCACTCCAGGTCTGCTCCTCCACCCCAGGCGATGTCACAGGCCTTCCAAGGCTTTCAACAACCCCTCTCCTACCAAGGCTATGGCTACCAGGAGTTCCAGCAGCACAGGCAGCCCTTCCCAGTCCAGGCACAGGTTTCTCGCATGCCACAGGTGCCACTGATGCCACCAATTCCACCGATGCCACAGATGCCACCAACGCCAATGATGCCACTGATGCCACAGATGTTTCCTTGCATGCCACAGATGCCTCACCTCGCCCAGCTGCACACCAGACATCCCCACTACACTCCTCCTTCCTCCACCCCACAGCCAAGCCCAGCCTCAGAACATCTGTCATCGGTCCTGTGCCTGACATCCCAGGTCCTGGGGGAAGGGCCTCTCAACCTCACTGGGCTGAGCCAGCTTTCTGAGAGCTTCCTGAACACACCATCTCCTGTTGTCCTCTCAGGGCAAGGCACCCCAATGGAGCCTCAGACCAGCACTCCAGCCACTGCCACCTCCACAGTCCCTGTCCCCTTTACACCTGAGACCAGGGACATGCCTCAGATTGACTGAGAACATTGCCAGAGATTGAGTAGTAACCGGTTGACTTTATCATTGCTTAGGACACTTTTCTTGGTTCCTTTTGCTTTTTAAATAAAGTCCTACACTTTGCTGTTATGAAAAAAGGTTTTCTTTGCTTCACACACATGGGTCATTTCTTTTACCTAATAAAGTCTTGGTGGAAACTTTTAGAAAATGGTTAAGCCTTTGCATGCTTATGGGATGGGCAGGGATACCTACGGGATGGGTAATAGCTGTGGGATGGGTAATAGCTGTGGGATAGATAAGCCTCCAGTGCAAGCATAGTGGGACTGTATGGTCCACCCTCCCAGGTGCCACACCTAGGGCCCTTTATTATCAACAACAATTTAATCATTCATCAACACATTTCAACATAAACAAAACTCTTTATTAATGCCCTATTCATTCTAAGGCCACTCAACATACATGGCACAATTTCATCAGTGTGGTGAGACAGTCTCAAGGAAGCATCCATTAAGCATCTACCATCCTGTCTTGCCACTCCAATGCTCCAGCTGGGGAGTTGCACCAGTGTTTCAGGAGGTTGCGCTGCTTCTTACCTTCATGTGAAGCTCTGTTGGGGCCTGGTACATCCACAGTGTCAATCAGGTTTCGCCCTTGCCTCCATTCACCAGGCTCCATGTCCCCATTGCCTTGTTGGTGGTCCACAAGCCTGTTCTGCAACACTGGGTAGCGGGTGAGCATGAGATTGTGCAGGATGCAGCAAGCTTCCACAATGCTCCTCATGGTTCATGGATGATGCTGCATGGTGGGGAGAAGTACCTGGAACCTATTGGCCAGGATGCCAAAGGCGTTCTCCACCACCCGCCTTGCCCTGGACAGCCTGTAGTTGAAGATCCTCTCTTCACGGGTGAAGCATCTTGAAGTGTAGGGCTTCATGAGGTAGGTTCTGAGGGAGAAGGCGTTATCCCCCATGATGAAGTAGGGCACATCTTGTGTGTCATTGGGCATTGGGTCTGGATCTGTGAAGCCCATGATGAGGTTGCATTCCAGCCCCTCCTTGAGGTCACTGGCATTGTATTTCTGGGCATCTGAAGCTGACCCGTTGCCTGAAGCATCGATGTACATGAACTTGTAGTCAGCATCGACCATGGCGAAGAGGATGATGCTGAAGAAGCTCTTGTAGTTGAAATAAGTGGACCCTGACTTGACTGGAGCTTTGCAGGCCACGTGCTTGCCATCTATGGCTCCAACAGTGCAGGGGAAGTTCCACCTCTGATACCACTGTTCTGCAAGTTTCCTCCAGCCTTGTTCAGTGGAGGGACACTGGAGGAGCTCCTGCAGGTATTCTTCGATGATGGCCTGCACCACTTCTCTGACCACAATGCTGATGGTGTTGTGTGGCACCCTCCAGGCATACTTCATGTTTCTGTATGTGGTCCCAGAGGCCAGGTGGCACAGAGTCAGTGCCACCTTAAGCCCAGGGTCCAGGCTGGGATGGAAGTTGGTGCTCTGCTTGGTCAACCTGGGTCTCAGACGCTCCACAATTTCATCAAACATGGCTTGTGGTATCCTCATGAAGTTCTGGAATGCACGAGTGTCTTCGTTCCTCAGCTCCACCATCAGCTTGTCATAGAGTCCAAACTCCGCTCTTCTCCCGATCCATCATCAGACCCAGACACTTCTTGGCCACCTCTTTTTCTTCCCATAGAACAGGTGAAAGAGCCTGAAGAGGGCTTGGTTCTGGTGTTGAATGATGGTGGTACCAAAAGAAGCGTGCGATGATCCATGTTGGAGAAGAATGGATGCTGTGGAGGAGCAAGAGCAAGGCTGAAGAGGTCTGCACACCAGGGCTGCTGGACTGAAAGTGAGATCCAGGTTATTTCCTCCCCCTTTTTATCGTAAATGTCGGGTTTTCTGCGAGGTGTCCTTCCGCATCCTCCAGGCATCCTCCAGACATCCTAAATATCCAAGATACGTCCCCTATACGAACGTTTTTTCCATTTTAATGCTTTATATGTGAGCTGCATCAGCTTTCATCCTTTCTACATCCATGCTACTAACGCTGCGTGTCCGTTCCACATCTGTTTCACTTTCTCCCTGTGTCCATTTTCCGCTGGAGTGGATTTGAGTTGTGCGGATGCGCAGTGGATGCCTAGCGGATATAGCAGACGCATAACGGATGACAATGGATGTATAACGGATGTTCCCCGTATGCGTAGCGGATGTAGAATGGACGCATTGGATACTTCATCCGCTCAAAAGTTTTGTGCAGCTCAAAACTTTTTGAGTGGATGAAATCTCAGTAGACGAATGCTGGACGGATAGAGCATATGAAATAAGTATGCAGTGAGTACACAACGGATGCATCACATTTTCCAATGGATGGTAAGCTTTTTTTAACGTTTTACATCCTCTTTGCATCTGATGGTGCAGTGTGACAGGGGCTTAAGCTTGCATATACTAGTTTTTATATTTATTTAGAATATTTTGTGCTGCCTATCTTTTTAATGGTTCAGAACAGTTTACAGTAATATAATTAAAACAAAGATTAAAATAGTGTTAAAACCTTCTATATTTTAAAACAATTAAAATGTTTGTTAGGGATAACATTGTTCACCCTAACTGTTTAGGTGAAATAATAACTATGAATCATAGTTAGTGTATGCAGCTTTAACTGGGAAATAGCAATTGTGGGAGTGGTTATGAAAACCATATAAAAGTAGCAAGGCTACAGCTTGCTCTCTCTCTCTGGCTTTGATGATCCCTGATTACTGCTTGGAATCAAGACTGCACTGCTCAAACGGGAGAGACAACAACGGAATGATTTATACGTGAACTGACCTAGGATATTCTACATGGACTTTGCTAACTGAATATCCCTGAATGGAC
>BLBF01000003.1:26905161-26935781 GCA_015471245.1 Laticauda colubrina | reverse complement strand
TTTAGCTTGTCTACCTAACCCTGGTTGGGGAACCCAGGCTTAACAATGTTAAACCAGTTAAATAAAACAATTGAAATGGTTAATAAGTCTGAGTAAACATGCTTATTTTAAGATCTCTCCTCAACCTAAAATAAAAAAGGGACATACATCATGCATGTGTAGGATTTATATGACCAGTCATCTCAGTGTATTGAATCTGGAAGACTAAAAATACATAAAGAATAAAATAACATAGTGCAAATAAACAATAACGCAATGCCACCGAGGCTGCTAATAAGCATCTCACATCTCACCACAATATATATCATGGTCAACATGCATTTTGAGGAGAAACCTTTCCAGAAGAACAACCATGTCATAGTCATCTAAATTTCAGGGAGGATGTTGTTCCATAGATAAGCACTGAGGCAGAAAGGATACATTTCATAGGTTTCATTTGTATGCCATTGTTTCACAGAAAGAACCAGAAGCATATTCACCGTGTCAAATCTGGTTGGATAGGTAGAGAAAACTGTAAATAAGCAATTCTGCAGATAACCTTGCCTTGCCTTGCACCATATAGGGCTCAATAAGTGATCATCGGTACCTTGATTTGCACCCAAAAAGCTACTACCACATCATGCAGTTCATAAAACAGAGGCATTATATAGATGCCCCAACTACTCATATTATAGTATTCTGGATTAATTACAGGTTCCAAATGTTCTTCAAGGACAGCTCCATGTAGAGTGCATTGCAATTGTCCAAATATGGCGCTATAAGATATGAGTGACTAAGCAAGCTCCAGCCTATATCAAGATTGCATTTTTTTCCCATGTGTGGTCCATCCTATAGAAATCAGACATACCTGATTTCCATACATACCAAACATACACATTGCAGAACATATAACAGTTACCACATTCATAATATAAATAATGTGCAGTCTGTGCTGAAATAGGGAGTCCTGTAAGCAGCTGGGTCCTTTGTAATGCAAGGATTTGTACAATTTTGTAAGTAAGTTAAATTGGTCTCTGAAGGCAACCAGTGCACCAGTGAAATTATTGAATATTGGGGAATTATATGAGACTTGGCTCATTCTGGGTAAGCTTCAGTTTTGAGCCATTTTCAGTGTCCAATGTACAAAGAATGGATTATAGTCATCCAGTTTGAGGACTCAAGTGCAGGAGTCACCAAAGCCAGATATGTTTTCTTCAGATAGGATTAGTTGGTTATCCAATGTTAAAACTGGATCCAGGAAATCATCACAGCTAGGAACACAGTTTTTAAAGACAACTGTAACTTCTTACAGAGTAGGCATTTCACCCAAATCCTGAGACCAGTCCTCAGAATCCCTTTTCTTTGCATTAAGTTTTAGATTGTTTTCCCACAAGTTGAGACATTCAGAAGCTTGTTTATGGCAGCTAGTTCAAAATCAAAGAATGATCCTTCCCAATGGTTTCAGGTAGACTTCAAGTAACATGAACAACAAGATAGAAACTTAAAGGGCCCTACAGGATTCTTCCAGGAAAATCAAGAGAAGTCAAAGACAGAAAGATAATGGCTACAAATGGCTATTTTCACTTCCCAATTCCAGCAACTATGTCAACAAGATATGTTGCACAATATCAAACGCTACTAAAAGCTTCATATACAGAGGCTAACTGTAAAGCCCCCTCCTCCCTCCCTCCAAGAAGGGATCAAGATAATTTTTCATTTAAACTCTAGAAGCTGCAAGTACCACTGTCTTCTCAACCAGTTGGCCAAAGATGAAATATCAGATTCTTGCCCACTGTTGTTAAAATCAGAGCAGTTCAAAAATGTTTCTTCAACAAAACATTTCCTCCCACTTCCCTTAAGGGAGTGATGAACTATACCTGTACAAAAAAAATATCAATAATTTCAGTAAATACTGGTAAATGAAATCTTTTGAGGCCCCTATAATCCAAGCTACAAACATTTCCAAGAATCTTATATTACTGGAAAGCTGTTCAAAAGCATTAGCAACAGTAACATGGAAAACCAATTTTGATTCATATGGAATTCCACCTCCACAGTGAAGTTCCAGGAATATTTACAATGCAACCCTTATGTTTTCAAGAATAATATTGAATCTAATCTTCTGCAATTTATTGGTAATTCTCAAGATATAAATGGAAGCATTTATGAGAGCCTACTGTGGCCTCTCATGTGGCCTATAATTAGTATTCTCTACAAATGCTAGTAAGAAAGCAGCCCACTAGTTAACACTGTAAAACTTCACAAAGCAGTCTCTTGTCTTTGGGCAATTATTTTAAAAGATTAACTACAGGTGAAGTTCCTGAAACATTGACTGATTGATTATTTGTGAGTTGAGGAGGTAATGAACTTGACAAATTTGTATGCACTGGGCAAGCATGCCAGAAACAATGTCGGGACTCATTTATTGACCTGGACTCTTTAACTCTGTTTGGCTCGGCAGAGAATCTAACATACCACTTGAACACACAATAAAAAAAAAACAAGAAAAGCAATTGGAACATTTTTAAAAAAAAATAAAAAAGCATAGCATGTTTGAAATGAAAGCTACAGCTGCTATTTCAGGAAGTGGAAACATGTTTCGTTAGGTAAAGTTACACTATGCAAGATAGGTAATGCATCAAATTCCCTCCAATGTTAAAACAAAGTTTTATTACAATAGTTGAACTTGAGTATTTCTACTGTTTTGGAGCCACCCCGTCCTCCAATTTAAGATGATGGGAAATGAATTGCATATCTGTGTGTTTTTTTAAAGGAAAAACATTTGATAAAGCCATTACGAGTAACAATGATTGAAGCCTATACAAGGAGACACTAACTATGCTGCCTAGTACAGTATAATCTCTTTTTCTTGGCATCCAACATTTACTGAAATTTAAGGGAAATTATTACCCTTACTTTAGCATTCTTTAAAAAGAAAATGAAATTGTAGAATATAAACAAGGAAAATAAATCCATTCAAGAACTGCTCTCTCCAAAGTTTTCCAGATTAGAAATGATGGGCAGCAAAGAAAAGTACAACTGAAAAAAGAAAAAGAAATTCTAAAGCATTCTGAAAAAGTAGTAATAAAATAGCCTTTTTCTCCAGAGGGAAACCATTTTCGGAAGAAGAAAATTGGAAAAGTGGAAGACAGATTTCAGTATGCTATGATTACCAAATGTCATTGTCATTAGTACCAAAATATACCACCTGGGACAAAAGAATATTGCAAACAATAACAAGAGAGGAAAAGAGAGAGAAGGACCTGTGCTGCAGCATTAGAAGAACAAATAATTGTATTGTGAATGAACACAAGGATGGAAGAATGCTGCCAGCCACAAAGATTAGAGAGCTAACTGGAAACAGTGAATCAATTTTTTGACTTATCCAAGACTACACAACACTGGACTAAATGTATTATTTCTCATCTTGAACTTTCATCTCCTAGCCTTTATTCTGTCCCACGCCAAACAGATTTTCATTTTTCCCCCTTTAGGCTTTCGGTTTGTTTTTGAACTCCCATCATCAAAAATCAGAAAGCTGAAATTGCTACAGAAATGATACATGGTTCTATCTGGACTCCATCCAGAAAAGCAAATAAAGTTTGTCCACAGGGGAGAAGGCAGTGGGATTGTCCAGATAACTCCCTTAGTCAGCTTTACAGCAATAAATACACCTCCCCTCTCCCCAGCAAAGAAGAACTGGATGCTGTTTCTAATGTGATGCCACATCCATCAATCTTAAACAATGGGAAAAACTGCAAGCAAAAATGGAATTGAAAATTATCTGTTTTGGTCTGCTGCCTTGAAAATGGTTTCCCTGATGAAACTCACAAGTCAACTAGAGAACGGAGACACAGATGGATGAGCGAGGGATACGATAAACCTGCTGCATGAGTTTATAGTTAATTGCCCATCATGCCATTTTTGTCTTCCCATAAAACATTTCACACCCACCTTGCAAAGTAAAGGTAACACAGGTGTCATAAACCATTTGTCTCCTATGCTTGCTTTCCTCATTGTTCAATTGGTCTTTGTCTTAAGGTGCCAGGGAGACAAGATGAATTACTCAGCTGCCTTGGAGATGAGGTTTTTTTTTTTGTTTTTTGTTTTTGCATCTTCCTTCCAACCACAGGCCTAGCCTAATGAGGGAAAGCATCCCTCAGAGTCGTTTGCATACTAATCTCATCTCTTTTTAAAGAACTCCCCCTCGCCCCATTTTGTACCTGAGAAATAAAGTGAGTTTCTGCTGGCTGTGAGCTAAATAGATACAGTATTTAATTTGCACATAATGCTAAGTCATAATTCACTGTTAAGACACATGTGCCCTGGGTTTATATGCTTTCTCTCCACTCCTCCCTCATGATTGTACAGAAAATTTTGGCTTCCATTTTAAGTATCCAGCAAATATTTACAATGTCTTCTCTGGCTTCCCACACTTCCATTAAAGCCCATGAGAAAATAACACAAGGGAATTCTTCCATAATCCTGTCTTTAGAAAAAAATTTCCTCTCCTGGCAACACTCAAATAAATCATCCATCCCATTTCTTATTGGGTGGGGAATTTAAAAACACACTATGTATTACATGGTATTCTTTATCACCCCATTTAGCATGAATGGAGATTATCTTCATGTCCTCCTAAAATCAGTGCATGAATATGCCCCAATATATGATTGCCCCTGAGTTATTGCCTTTAAGCCTACAGTATAATCACATTACAAGATGGTAAATATGACTTTAAAATAGGATTACTAAGAATACTTATGGTTAATTACATGCTCTGTGATACATCTAGTAGCCATTTGGGGCTGCTATATTACACCCCTTTCCTTCTGGTTTCTGGTCAGAAATAGTAGGCAGTACAAGAAAGACTAGATCAGAACATCTTTTCCATATAGCTTTGTCTTGAGCTTGACATAAAGAAGACCTAGATTATCCCTCTTGACATTATCATAGCATTGGCAGCTATGTTATAGACTCATTTAGCCAATAATCTTTTTGTTCCCCATAGGGGAAGTGTTTGATTCTATGGGTCAAAATGGATAAATGTTTCAGCAAGATATCTTTGCTCTTCTCGGTAATGTAAAGTCTATTACAACAATTCAAGACCTTGTAAGGTATCTTAATTTCACATTTCCAAGTCCATTTACCAAATGTTTAGTTCTATTTTAGTCCAAATTTTGTATCACATCAAAGAGCTGAACAGCAATAGCAAACCACAGAAACCCAAACTCTTAAAGGCAAAATAACATAATAGGAAAATAAGATATAAAGAGGAAAATACTTATATTATAAAAATCAAAGGAGAAACAAACAACAAACCAGTTTTAATTATAACATGCCTACCACTGTAGCATGGTCAAAACATCATCAAAATTTTAGAAAAAAGTAACAATAGCATTTTGCAATTGGTCCATGTTTCCTTCTAAGACGGATGTAATATCGTACAATCTGAATCTGCAGATTTGGACATAGATCTCGAATTCAAAAATCAGTAAAATCAATGAATTTTAAATATGAATTACATAATTTTGAGAAGTTTTTTTTAATTATTTTATGAGGAAAGTAACTAATGGCCTTAATTCTTAGTTCTTCCTATTCATATGCCAGCAAAACAGAATGAATTGTGCTATTTTAGAAATGCTATTAGCAAAGAGACCACTTGACTCAAAAAGAAAAATGTACTGAGTGTACATTGCTAAGAATTGTAAGTTATAAACTGTTGATCTGTCTGAGGGGGACAGAGTAATTCAATATTTTCCAACAATAGAATATATTTAATGTACCTGTCCTGGATTAGACAAAACTTCACTGGTTTAAATTATTATCCAATAGTTCCTTTTACCAAGCCTATATATTATACATTGTTTTGTATATTTTCTATATATAATCCCTATTCTTAATTTTATGGATTTGGAAATATTTTGCAATATTCTCCCCAAATTCATTTCCCTTGACCCTGTGCCACTGCTGTGTTAAAGTATTTAGAAAAAGCAATTCCATTTTAGAATGGAAGAAATAGAACTACATTTAAGAAAAGTGAGAGGACTGCATAGACTTGAACAGACATAAGATAAGGAAGTGAGTAGTCAGCTAGAAAGTAGATAATGACATTCTTATGCATATACAAGTCTGTTGCTGTGTGTGTGGTAGAAATGATAAACAGGTGGTATGTGGCAATGATCTTGCTGTGTGTGTGGTAGAAATGATAAACAGGTGGTATGTGGCAATGATCTTGCATGGTCACTAACCAATCCTGCTTGCTTGCTGTGCTTTGGCTCTTTTAAAAATAAGAATATCAAGAATAGCAATGGTTAAGAGCAGGAAAGGTGAAGAAGGAGATGGGAACTAATTCTGGATGCAAAAGACCAAGTCTTTGGAACATACGAATACAAAATCAGAACTGAAAAGACAGACAACTAAAAGTTCCTCTGCAAAGAATCTATAGAACAGTGGGCCACCTAGCTACTGCAAGAAAATTGCCTAGAATAGGGGTGTCAAACTGGTGGTCTGCAGGCTGGATGCGTCATGCACAAGCCACGCCCACTCCACCTTTGTGAATGGGAAAAACATTGCAAAACATCATGTGATGGCTATGTGATGTGGCGAATTTGACACCCGTGGTCCAGACTGACTACAAGCAACAGCATAACAAAGTAGCAACAACAGTGCATTGAAATATCTGCAAAGAAATATTACTTGCCTACAAGCTCAAACATCTGGACAAAATCATCATCGGTCAATTGCAAACAGCAACTTCACTTGTAGCCACATACATCCTGCAAGATACCTTTAATACCATCAAACACCAATACCCGCCTATCTCTCAAAAGGTGGATAAAAATGCTGAATCCAGGCTAGGTATCTGGCTGTTTGGGCAAACAACCATAATAATAATAAACCCTGATTCTCCATTGATATCACCCAGAATCTTTTGGATCTGAATTGAACACAAAGAAGGCTTAAATTCTCCTAATAATAATTATTAGAAAAGAACAATCAAGATGATTGGAGGAGAGGGGACTCAAGGTTGAAAGATGCAATGAACAGTTGCAGGAACTGGGCATGGCGAGTCCAGTGAAGAGAAGGACCAGGGGAAACATGAAAGCATTTTAGAAGGGAACTAAGTGTTTCAATATAATAAAGAAGTGGGTGGATCAAGTAAAATAGATGGAAAAGGAAAGAATGAGAAGAAACTTTTCTGCTTCTAGGGGTAGAATGAAAGCATACCAACTAGAACATGAGAAATCTGACTATACCTTATTTGGGTACTTACATCTGAGAATTTTGGAATTAGATATGTGCAAAATAATTGCTTATATCTAGGGCATGGGTGTCAAACAGGGATGGGATTCTACCAGTTTGCACCTATTCTCTAGAACCAGTTGTCAACATTCGAAGGATTTCAGAGAACCGGTTGTTAGAAGAAATTACTGGCCTAATCCTGTAAAGAGGGCAGGAAGGAAACATTCTGGTGTTGCTCACAGAAACTGCCTCTCCATTAACCCTTATTACATTCTTGGCAGGACTAGACTTCCTGTCTCAGGAACTTCTGTGGAGTTTTTTTCCCTCCTTTGCTGGAACTTTGTTTGCGTGGAGTGATCATTTAAAGTTACAATGGCACTGAAAAAAGTGACTTATGACCATTTTTCACGCTTACAACTGTTGTAGCATCCCCACAGTCATGAGAGGCCAGGGAAGGAGATGCGTGCCTCAATGTGAGTGATATTGAGTTGGCCATGCCCAGCCAATAACATGACCACCAAGTCATGCCCACTAACTAAGTCATGCCCACAGAACCGGTTGTTAAAAAATTTGAATCCCACGCCGGTGTCAAACTCATAGCATCATGTTACCATCACATGACGTTTCATGATGTTTTTCCCATTTGTAGAGCTGGGGTGGCCTGTGTATGACACATCTTATCTCCTGATCTAGGGTGTGGAGCCCTTTGTATGGAGCTGGCTGTATTCAATGTTTTTTGCTTTGAATGCTTGTATTTTTTTTTAACTTTTAATGATGGCATCTGGTATCTGACCTGAATAAATAACAAACCATTCTCTCAACAATTCCTTATATTTGTGGGATAAAGATCAACAGCCTGATCAAGGAAATCTGCTGTGATATGTATTACATGTAAAAACGCCACCCTCAAGGGTCTTTCCATGAAGAGAAGTGCTCATGCCTATTGGGTGCTTTTTACTATCCTCAGACTGTGGACTGGCACCAGGTTGCGGCATCTCAGAAACCTGGCTTCAAAACAAATGAAGCTTCATCTGTGGGATGCAGGTATCCCACTGGTCCATGGAAAAAAAAACCTCTTTCCATTGTTCTAACTCATAGGAAGAAGCTCCTTTTTTCTCTGCTGGTTACTATGAACATTTCTTCCACTGTTACTTACTTTCAAATACTAATCCAAAATCCAAAAACTAGAAAGAGTGCAAAGAAGAGTAATCAAGATGATTGGAGGAGAGGGGACTGGAGGCTAAAACATACAATGAATGGCTGCAGGAACTGGGCATGGCTAGTCTAGTGAAGAGAAGGACCAGGGGAGACATGATAGCAGTGAGGGGCTGCCACAGAGAAGGAGGGGTGAAGCTATTTTCCAAGGTACCCAAAGGCCAGACAAGAAACAGTGGATGGAAACTGAACAAGGAGAGATTCAACCTGGAAATAAGGAGAAATCAACCAATGGAACAGCTTGCCTTCAGAAGTTGTGGGAGCTTCAACACTGGAAGCTTTCAAGAAGAGACTGGACTGCCATCTGTCAGAAATGGTGTAGGGCAGGGGTGTCAAACTCACATCATCAAGGCATTGTCACGTGATGTATTGTGACTTTTCCCCCTTTACTAAATGTGTGATACATCTGGCCTGCTGCAGGCCACAAGTTTGACACCCCTGGTGTAGGCTCTCCTGGTTGGGCAGGGGATTGGACTAGATGACCTACAAGGTCCCTTCCCTGTTAATCTGTAAAAAAAAAATAGCAGCAAAGGGGTAGATGCACCAGACTTAGCTTTTTCTTTCAAAATGCTTGTGCTCATTCAAAAAATATAGCTTGGGTTTACATCCTTTCTGGGTACTGGCAAGAAAAAGGTTCTTTGTTATACTTCTTCCTACTTACTCCAAATACCAGCATTTCCTGCCCATGTAGATCTGAGCCTCTTATTCTGAGGAACCTCAAGGCATTTAGAGAATAAAGAAAACCCCCCCCTCTTATTTTTTTTTTAACTGCAGCCAGGTATGCACTAAAAAGCAACCTGGCCAACAGCTTCTTTGCTTTATGAGACAATGGCATCTGTTTGATAAGGGGCAATCTTCTTTGGTCCCAGAGGTACTGCCATCCCATGAGTAACTGCTACCTTGTATTGTCATCAGCTTGAAAACAAGCCATTTGGCCTGGTAAATTCAGATACCATTTTGAAGCAATTGGAAAGAAAGGTGGCTCAAAAGATGGCAATTTAGGAAACTGTTCTGACTGAGCAATCTTTTGTAAAAGGAGAGTAATTGCGGAGGGTTTTGTTTCTTTTGTGCTCCCTTTTCCAGCCTTAAAATATTTTCTCTTTTTATTGGTCTTTGTCACCTCTTATACAATTAGCATTGATTCTCCTTTATTATTTTATTCTATAAGAAACACTAAACAGCTGTTAAGATCTCTTTCCCATAGAAGAGGCTGCTCTGTTTATTAGCTGACCCTTTAAAGGGACAAGAATATATGTTTAAAACAATTCATGGCGTCCCCCCCCCCCACACACACAGCTTGAAGCACTCCAGATGTGGATAACTTAGAAAAATATAGCCTCATTACATCTGGAGAATACTAGGTTTGGGGGAATCTGCTGTTTAGCAATGTCAGGATTTCTTTTCTAGTCGAGTGTTCAACTGAAGCAATCAGGCACATTTGCTGAAGATGAACAAAGTGAGCCTAATGGAGGGATAAAAGAGTTAGATGGTATTTCCCAAGTGTGCCTTATGGATTTGATTTTCAGCATTTAGATCTTGAGAGGAAGGGAAAAGGGTGCTTGCTACATGCTTTAGTACATCAGTACACTCCAGGGCACCCTTTGAAAGGAGGAAGAGGAAGAAAGGTGTTACATATTAGCATACTCCAAATACTCTATTCCTATTGGTCCACAAACATTTGAATCTGATTGGTGTTCTACTCAATGCTGATTGGCCAACAATAGTTAGTCTATGATTGCCCACCTCAGTGGCGGGAGAATCAAGGAGCCGTCATTGGCCACGAGCCACGAGCAGCTTCTCTATAAAAAGGGCTGCCACGGCTCCTGGCTCAGACGGAACTTAAGAACTAAATAAAAGAGCTGAAGTTATGCTGGTCTCATTCTTCGCGAACACAACACTGGCGACAAAGGTGAGATACTGAGACAAGGAGACCAGTCGAGCATGTGGCAACAAGAACCGAGCAGAAGAAATGGCCAGAACCAACTCACCACCCATACCATTCAATCCAGCAACGGAGGACTGGGAATCATACATCGATAGATTCCTCATGTTCCTGGAAAGCAGCGACTTGCAAGGAATCTCTGACAACAGAAAGAGAGCTGTGTTCATGACGCACAATGGGCCCACAGTATTCAAGATGGCCAAGGCATTAGCCAAACCAGAGGATGTAAAGCAGATGGCCTGGCCAGATATGGAAAAATTGCTGAAGGCTCACTACGCACTGACCCTCTCCAGCCTTATTCGGAGACACGAGTTCTACAAACAGGACCAAAGAGAAGATGAGAGCATCACAGACTCCGTAGTGGCTCTCAGGGACATTGGAGGGGCATGCGAGTTCCTCAACATGGATGAAGCCATGAGGGATTGCGTGGTCCTTGGCCTAAGAGATCTCATCCTACAAAGCCGACTGCTAACTCGACCAAAAATTACAGTCACTGAGGCTATCGCTAAAGCCACGGCAGCTGAAGCAGCTAAAAAATCAACAGCCAAAATGCAACAAATGAATGCGACAACACCAAAAACACTGGCAGAAACAAGCCAAATTCCAGAGAAAAAGTCAGAGAACACACACAAGAGCACCACACACTACGCAGAAAGCAAATCGTTGTCTGAGATCAACAACGAGGAAGAGGAGATCCACAGATTCCAGGCTGAATGAAATAAATGGGAGAAGGAAGGACATAAGTCAGGGTTCCAGTGTGCCGGGTGCGGAGGAGACCATCCCCGTTCCAAGTGCCATTTCCCAGATGCTATGTGCCGTATTGCGAGAGACGGGGACACATAGCAAGAGTCTGCCGAAACCGTAAGAGCTACAGCCCCTGACATAGAGACAACACATCATCAAGGATAAAAGAAAGACAAACATGGAGCCTTGAGAGTTGAGAAAGCAGAGGCAAGTGGCTAAACGAAAACTACAGAAAAGAAGAAACACACCAAACTATTACTATTGGTCATTCAAATGCAACCAATGGCCGAAAAGTACATGTGGCAGTCAGGATTGAGGGCCAGTAATGTGAGATTGAGGTGGACTCTGGATCATATCTATCAATGGTATCATGGAATACCATTAAAAAACTAATACCGCATATTGGCAGAACCAAATTAGAAAACCAAATGCTGATACTAAAAGACTATCAAGGAAACAGGATCCCTGTAGTTGGACTTGGACACTTCCAAGTCACCTTCAAAGAACACACAAAAATTCTGCCTCTTACCATCGTAGGCCGTAACCGCCCAAGCCTGTTGGGACTCAAATGTTTCAAACCCCTGGGAATCGGAGTGATGGGCATCAACAGCATCACCGAGACAGACTGGGAGGAGAACCTAATGAGGGAGTTCCAGGATGTCTTTGATGGGAAACTAGGCAAGTACCGAGGGTCCCCCATATCATTTAATTTAAATCCAACAATAGCTCCTATTAGGTTAAAAGCGAGGCGAGTTCCCTTCGCGTTAAAATGAAGATTGGTGAGGAACTCTATAAACTCATAGCACAAGGCATATTGGAACCAATTGACCACACTAAATGGGAAACATCAATCATGACCCCAATCTGTGGGGACTACAAGGCCACTCTAAACCATGCACGACAGCAAAGCGCATATCCTGTTCCAGTAGTGCAACACCTGTTACACTCATTGGGGAGAGGCAAGGTTTTCACAAAGCTCGACCTTGCGCAAGCACACCAACAATTGCCAGTCGACCCCAAAACAGCAGAGGCACAAATGATCGTGATTCATAGGGGAGCCCTCAAATGCAAAAGACTGCAATTTGGAATCAGCGTGGTCCCAGGGGTGTTCCAAAGCCTGATGGAGCGGTTGTTACAAGGGATAAAAAGGGTAGTCCCATATTTTGATGATGTACCAGCCAGCGACGAGAGACAACTAGAAGCCCATCTCAGAACAGTATTACAACAATTCCAAAAGGTGGGACTCAAAGTCAAAAAAGAAAAGTGTCAGCTAGCTACCTCAAAAGTCGAATTCCTGGTGTACCTAATTGATAAAGAGGGCATCCATCCCACAGATAAAAAAAAATCAAAGCAATCAAAAAAGCGCCTAGACCAAAAAAACAAAGTAGAATTACAAGCATTCTTGGGACTTATCAATTTTTAAGTTTTTTCTGC
Source organism: Laticauda colubrina (assembly GCA_015471245.1). Classification (NCBI taxonomy): domain Eukaryota; kingdom Metazoa; phylum Chordata; class Lepidosauria; order Squamata; family Elapidae; genus Laticauda; species Laticauda colubrina. The sequence continues at coordinate 26,923,222 of BLBF01000003.1, read as the reverse complement.
CATAGAAGGCAACGACGACAGAACCACTACATAGACTACTGGACAAGGCAGCTACCTGGACCTGGGGACAACGAGAAGAGACAACATTCCAGAAAATAAAAGATTTAATAACATCCAAATTTGTCTTAATACAATATAGCGAGACATTACCATTGACTGTCACCTGCGATGCATCACCGTTCGGCATCGGAGCTGTACTCAGCCACACGCTACCAGATGGGAGAGAAGCACCAATCGCATTCTACTCCAAAACACTAACCAAAACAGAAAGAAACTTCAGTCAGTTGGACAGAGAGGCGTTAGCAGCAATATCTGGTGTCAAACGGTTTCATGAATACCTTTACGGAGGACCTTTACACTTATTACAGACCACAAGCCCCTGTTGGGAATATTAGCAGGGAACAGGGCCACTCCGAACATACTCTCCCCGCGAATGACAAGATGGTCCGAGTTCCTTGCTGCATACAATTATAAACTGATTCACTGACCAGGCAAAGATATTTTTCATGCCAATGTGTTGAGCCGTACTCCCCTACCTGACCTAGAGAGTGATCCGGCACCAACCATATCCACCCTACAGATTGAGACACTACCAAACCTACCCATAACTGCAGCGGACATTGTGAAAGCAACAACAATAGACAAAACGTTGTCACGTTTTATTAAACGTTAAAACGTTTTAACTGGGTAGGAAAAGGGTGGCCGGAAAATGAGACAGAAGTTAGATTTAAACTGTTCAGGAACAGGCAAACTGAACTGTCATTGTTAAAAGGTTGCATTCTGTGGGGGGATCGGGTGGTAATACTGGAGGCATTATAAGAGCAAGTACTGAATATCCTACATGAAGGATACCCGGGTATAATATGAATAAAATCCCTGGCCAGGAGTTATGTATGGTGGCCAGGGGTAGATAAGGATATTGGGAAATGGGTAGAAACCTGCAGTAAATGCCAAAGATCCCGACCTGCACCTCCTTCAGCACCTAGACTAGACTGGGAAACACTGAGGCGGCCCTGGTCAAGAATTCACATAGATTTCGCAGGGCCCACAAAAGGACACACATTTTTAATCATAGTAGACGCTTATTCAAATTGGCTGGAAATAAGCGTCATGAACTCAACAACTACAGAAGCAGTTATCAAACAACCCAGAAAACGTTTTGCCACACATGGGTTACCAGACCTTTTAGTTTCAGATAACGGGCCACAGTCCACAGCATTGACATTTGAAAAGTTCCTCACCAAACGCGGAATAAGGCATGCTTTGACAGCGCCGGGCTGACCGGCTACAAACGGGCGGGCAGAACGCATGGTTCAGTATACCAAAGAAACCATAGAAAAATTAGACATGGGAAACATACAGGAGAAAATTTATAAAATGCTCACCATACAACATATCACACCGAGTTCAACTACAAATAAAAGCCCAGCAGAATTATTAATGGGCAGGAAGTTAAGATCACAATTGGATAGATTACACCCGACATACAGCCCTGAAAAACCAACAGACTCCTCCAGCAGACACCACACATTCGAAGTAGGAAACCGAGTCTATGCTAAAAATCTCATGGGGCACCCACTGTGAATACCGGCAAAAATAACACAAATAACAGGACCTCCATCGTATAGACTAGGACAATGGTAGAAGCTGGAGGAGACACATTGATCAATTAAGATCAAGAACATTGGAACGAACTCCTGACATACCCAGCCATGAAGAACACACACACACACACACACACCAGAACCACAGCAAACATAAAACAAAAACAGTAATAAACCAACTAGAGAGGGGGGAGACCCCTCAAACACAAATAAGAGGGGAGGGGGAGACCCTCCATCAGGACAAGAAACACCACAAAATTAAAACACAACCCACAAATCACATTCACAAATAAACTCAGAAAGAAACAACGACTTACCTGAAGAAGACTTCGGTGAAGAGGAACAGGAGGCACAAGAAGACCAAGAAGCCACTCCAGAAGGGAGCAGCCGAGATGACTCCACTAGCCCGGTAGGCCAGGCAGGAGCGGCATGGCTGACTCCACCTTCCAGGAGGTTCCACAGAGAAAGATGGGAGAAACAGCGATCCTGTCTGAACCTGCCGAAGACAACAGCATAACAAAATTGCGCAGGTCAACTAGACAACATAAAAGCCCTGCCTACTTATGTGACTACGTAAGGTAGGACCAAACCAAGAGGGGAGGGGTGTTACATATTAGCATACTCCAAATACTCTATTCCTATTGGTCCACAAACACTTGAGTCTGATTGGTGTTCTACTCGACGCTGATTGGCCAACAATAGCTAGTCTTTGATTGGCCACCTCAGCGGCAGGAGAATCAAGGAGCTGTCATTGGCCGCGAGCCGTGAGCAGCCTATCTATAAAAAGGGCTGCCGTGGCTCCTGGCTCAGATGGAACTTAAGAACTAAATAAAAGAGCTGAAGAGCTGGTCTTGAGTCTCATTCTTCGCGAACACAACAAAAGGTGTGTTCACAATAAGAGGTTGATTTATATGGTGTCAAATGAATGGTCCACCTAGAATAATACTGAATGATGTCAGTTCTCCACAATTACTTATGGAATTCATTTACCTCCATCCAGACATGCCAAAGAATGACACACACACACCCATCTCTGTTACCCTGTTTACAAGACCCTGAAGTGTGCCAAAGGTACTTTTCAAAAGGAACTGGACTTTCTTGACTTTTTCCTTGAAAATGTTTCACTTCTCATCTCAAAATCAAGAAAGTTCAGTTGCCTGTTGAAAAGCTACTTTGGGACAATCATGACATAGATGGTTGAAAATTTCTGTAGACAATTCCCTGAAATTCTTATTAAAATTAATAAGCTTTTGACAGTTATAGGCAGGGAAATATTTACTTGTTTTTCCATAATACCACTAACAATATACAGTTGTCTTCTGTGTGTTTCTCATCCAGGGAAATGCAATATTTTAATGCTTGGGGGAGAAAATAAAAATGGCTATTTCTTTCATATGATATCTGCAAGTGTAATAGTATATATTTAAGAGGATGAACTTATCCAATTATCTCTGCCTCTCCTTTCAGTGCTTCTCGTTTCCCCAACGTGTTTTTTTCACTCATTTATCATTTTCTTTCCTGCTTTCCTAAAATCAGAATCAGAATAGAGCTGGGAGGACCTTGGAGGTACTGGGTTCAGTTCCAAGTGGGAAGAAAGACATTGGAAACATGACTGCTTGGAAAGATGGTTTTAATAGTGCACAGGACTACATGGCTTGGAACTCCTGGGTGAAAAGGGAAGGGATGCTGAGAGTCCCTTGGTTTTATGCTCTCTCTGGGCTTTAAACTTGCTTCCCGTTCTTGTGGCAAGAAATGTATCCTGATCGGTTGTCAGACTCCCATGGGGCCATGCAGGGGTAGCTTGGTGGAATCTTGCTGGGTGATGCAATCTTCCCAGGTGCCATGTGGTGAGATGGGTAGAGGACTAATCCTATCATGCCCTGATCCCATCACCCTGGTGATGAAGGGAGGGGCAGAGAACTGCAGGAAACTGCTTTGCTTTAAATATGTTTCTCCTTTTCTCATCCAGGGAAATACAATATTCTGGCTTTTTAATATATCTCAGAATATTTCATTCTTCTAGGAGAGGGGTGGATGTTAACTTTCTACAGAGGTCTTCTAGCCCAGCCCACTGGTCAAGCAGGAGACCATATAACATTTCAGAAAAGCGATTGTCCAGTCTCTTAAAAATCTCCAATGATGAAAGACCCAAAACTTCTGAAGGCAGCTGTTCCACTAGTTAATTTTCCTCACTCTAAAGGCCCTGTCACACTGCCCAACGGATGCAAAATGGACACAATGGACGAGCAAAATGTTCCATCCGTTGTTATCCGCTCTCAAAAGGGGCAAAAATTTGCATAACCGGAGCGGATAACACGGAGGCGGGGAGGACGCAGAGCGGATGGAAAGCGGATGCGGAACGGAAGCCCAGCGGATGGAAGCGGATGGGAGCAGATGGCACATCCGCAAGGCTTCTGGGGGGTCTCAGCAAAGCAGACACGGAACAGATAAAGTGGATGCACAGCGGATGCACAGAGGATGAAGCGGATGCACAGCGGAAGCCTAGCGGATGCACAGCGGAAGTCTAATGGATGCCTGGCGTAAATTGCGCATGCGGGGGGGATGCATTGCGTAAGCCACACGGATATAAAGGGAAGCAGGTCGCATGTGGCCAGCATTCGGAGGAAAGACCTGCTGGAGGATACATTGAGTCCTTGCCTGCCCTGCCTGCATGCCTGCCTGCAAGCCTTGCTGCCAGCCTTCCTGCCAGCCTGCCTCCAAGCCTCCTGGCCAGCCACCCTGCCAGCCTTGCTCTCTGCCTGCCTGCCAGCCTTGCTGCCAGCCTGCCTGCCAGCCTCCCTGCCAGCCAGTCTCCCTGCCAGCCTTGGTGCCTGCCTGCCTGCCTGCCTTCCTGCCAGGCTTCCTGCCAGGCTTCCTGCCAGCCTTCCTACCAGGCTTCCTGCCAGCCTTGGTGCCTGCCAGCCTCCCTGCCAGCCAGCAACCCCACAACCATGGGGAAGAAGCAAAAGTCTCAGCAACCTGCCGCCATCCCTGGCAAGAGGGACAGGGCCACCCTCCCGCCCCCTGTCCCTGACTCTGCTTCTGATGGGCCGTCTGCTGCTCGGGCTCGCTCTTCTGGTGCTGGAGCTTCTGCTGAAGCTGCTCTTGGCGGTGGTGCTTCTGTTGCTGCATACTCTGCTGAAGCTGCTCCTGGCGGTGGTGCTTCTGCTGCTGCGTACACTGCTGAAGCTGCTCCTGGTCCTGCTGGTCCTGCTGGTCCTGTTGGTCCTGCTGGTCCTGCTCGTGCTCCTGGACTTGCTCGTATTGCTCATACTGCTCATGCTCCTGGTCTTGCTCATCCTGCTTGTCCTGCTGGTGCTCCTGGTCCTGCTCATGCTCCTGGTGCTGCTGGTGCTGCTGCTGCTGGTGCTGCTGGGGCTCCTGGTGCTTACTATGCTGCTGCTGATCCTGGTCCTGCTGATCCTGCTGCTGCTGCTGCTGCTGATGCTGATGATGATCCTGCTGCTGTCGCTGATGATGATGATGATTATGATCCTGCTGGTGATGATGATGATGATGATCCTGCTGGTGCTGCTGCTGCTGCTGGTGTGGAGGAGCAACCCCAACCACCTGGGAGCACCTCTGATGAGGGCCCATCTGGTCCTGCCAAAGGGAGGAAGAGGCGTATGCGTGGACGGGAGAGGAGGCAATACTTCATCGAGGAGGAACACGAGGATGAGGTGCTGGAGTGGCTGAGAGAGAATGACTATCTGTGGTGGAACAGATGTCCCTGTACGTCTGTACAGGGATACCAAAAGGAAGCAGGCTGCTTGGAGAGAGAGGGCGGAGAGTATGGGTTACAATTCGGAGGTGATCCTCGGCTGGTGGAAGCACATGCACACCTGGGACGGGAAGCTGCACCTGAAGAAATCTGGCCAGGCCACGGTTAAGCTGATGGACAGAGAGACCTACGTCATGACCAGGTGCAGCTTCCTGGAGAGTGAGATCCACCACCGAGGAGCACCAGCAGCCCTTCTCATAACCCTCTCTCTCCGGCAGCCTGCTGAGAGCCAGTCCTCTTATGGCCGAGAGTCAGTCCCTGTCTCCAGGTAGGTTTCTGTGGAGCGTGCCACGACAGAGAACCCGCGGACAGCTGTTGTAACCGTGCTGGAGCACGTGGAAGACTCCCTGGTGCGGTGGGAGAAAGGAGACATTGAGTCCACCACAGTCGTAGCCGCATCCACACACCCCCAGTTCCGCCTCCACAGAAAGGCAGAGAGCCAGACAGCAGGAGGGGCAGAGCCACACTGTCCTGCTGGAGATCAGGGACACCATCCGCAACAGTATAGATCTCCTCTCTCAGCTGCTCAGCACCGACTCCTCATCCTCCAAATGCAAGCCCTTCCTCACTTATGTCAACCAGACCCTCAAGAACATGGAGGAACCCCAGGACCAGGTGGTGAAGGACCGGATCACTGATCTGCTTCACAACCCTCCAGATCCAGAGGAACCTACTCCCATCCAGTCCAGGTCTGCTCCTCCACCTCCACCACAGGTGATGTCCCTCCCATTCCAAGGCTTTCCACAGCCCCTCACCTACCAGGGCTATGGCTACCAGGAGGTCTAGCAGCACAGGCAGCAGCCCTTCCCAGTCCAGGCACAGAGTCATCGGATGACACTGAGGCCACTGGTTCCACTGATGCCACCGATGCCACCCACAACAATGCCACCAACGACAGCAATGCCACCCATGCCAGTCCTCACCCAGCTGCAGACCAGACAGCCCCACTACACTTACTCCTTCCTCCACCCCACAGCCAAGCCCGGCATCAGTACATCTGTCATCAGTACTGGGGCTGACACCCCATGGCATGGAGGAAGGACCTCTCAGCATCGCAGGTCTGAACCAGCTGTCTGAGAGCTTCCTGAACACACCGTCCCCTGTTGTCCTCTCGGGGCCAGGCACCCCAATGACGATAGAGACCAACACTCCAGCACCACCCACCTCCACAGCCCCTGGACCCTTCACCCCTGAGACTGGGCACGCCTGCGAGTGACCAATAAGAGGGCCAGAGACTGGGTAGCTGGCTACCTGTGGACTTTATTTGAACACTTGACTTGGGTCATTTTTGTTTTACAGCTTGTTGTTCAATAAAGTTTATCTTTGATTCACACACTTGCTTCATTTCTTTTTTTTAATAAAGTCTTGGTGGAAACTTTTAGAATTGGTTTAAGCCTTTGCATGCTGGTTGGATGGGTTAAGATAGCAGTGGGATGGGCAGGGATACCTGTTGGATGGGTAATAGCTGTGGGATGTGTAAGGATATCAGTGGGATAGATAAGCCTCCAGTGCAAGCACAGTGGGACTGTATGGTCCACCCTCCCTGGTGCCACACCTATGGCCCATTATTATCAATAATAATGTAATAATCATCCACACACGTCAACACAAACACAACTCTTTATTAAATGCCCTGTTCATTGTAGGCCCACCCAACATACATGGCCCAATCTCATCCATGTGATGAGACAGGCTGAAGGAAGCATTCATTAATCATCTATCATCTTGTCTTGCCACTCCACTGCTCCAGCTGGGGAGTTGCACCAGTGTCTCAGGTGGTTGCGCTGCTTCTTCCCTTCACGTGGAGGCTCTGTTGGGGACTTGCACATCCTCAGTGTCTATCAGGTTTCACCCTTGCGTCCATTCCCCAGGCTCCATGTCCCCATTGCCTTGCTGGAGGTCCATGAGCCTGTTCTGCAAGACTGGGTAGCGGGTGCGCAGGAGATTGTGCAGGATGCAGCAAGCTTCCACCACCCGCCTTGCCCTGGACAGCCTGTAGTTGAAGATCCTCTCTTCACGGGTGAGGCATCTGGAAGTGTAGGGCTTCATGAGGTAGGTTCTGAGGGAGAAGGCATCATCCCCCATGATGAAGTAGGGCACATCTTGCGTGTCGTTGGGCAGGGGGTCTGGATCTGGAAAGCCCATGATGAGGTTGCCTTCCAGCCTCTCCTTGAGGTCACTGGCGTTGTATACCTGGGCATCTGAACATGAGCCGCTGCCTGAAGCATCGATGTACATGAACTTGTAGTCAGCATCAACCATGGCGAAGAGGACGATGCTGAAGAAGCCCTTGTAGTTGAAATAAGTGGAGCCCGACTTGGGTGGTGCTTTGCAGGCCATGTGCTTGCCATATATGGCTCCAACGGTGTGGGGGAAGTTCCACCTCTGATACCACTGCTCTGCAACTTTCTTCCATCCTTCATCAGTGGAGGGGCACTGGAGGAGCCCTTGCTGGTATTCTTCGATGATGGCCTGCACCACTTCTCTGACCACAATGCTGATGGTGTTGTGTGGCACCCTCCAGCCATACTGCATGCTCCTGTAGGTGGTCCCTGAGGCCAGGTGGCGCAGAGTGAGTGCCACCTTGAGCCCAGGTTCCAGGCTAGGCCAGAAGTTGGTGTTTGCCTTGGTCAACCTGGGTGTCAGCCTCCTGCACAACTTCATCAAACATGGCTGGAGGCATCCTCATGAAGTTCTGGAATGCCCGAGCGTCTTCGTTCCTGAGCTCCACCATCAGCTTGTTGTATAGTCCGTACTCTGCTCTTCTCCCGATCCATCTTCGGACACAGATGCTTCTTGGCCGCCTCCTTCTCTTCCCGTAGTAGAGTTCACAGAGCCTGTAGATGGCTTCGCATTGTTGCAGAAGGATGGTGACTGCCAAAAGGACTGTGTTACGATCCACGGTTGACATGACTGGATGCTATGGAAGAGCAAGAGTCAGATGAAGGCTGCAGAGGTCTGCACAGCTGGGCTGCTGGTCTTAAATTGAGATCCAGATGAGTTGCTCCCCCTTTTTATAGGCAGTATAGGTTTTCCACTATGTGTCCCTTTGCATCCTCTAGGCATCCTCTAGACATCCTTAATATCCAAGATAGGTCCCCTCTGCGAAGTTTTTTTCCATTTTAAACGCTTTGTTTCCGTGCTGCATCCATTCTGCATCTGTTCTGCATCCATTCTGCATCCGTTCCGCTTCCTCCCTGCGTCCGAGCAGATGCGAGTTGCGCAGATGCGGAACAGATGCCTAGCGGATATAGCGGATGCGTAATGGATGCAGAACGGATGCGTAGCGGATGCCTAGCGGATGCAGAACGGACGAATTGGATATATTTTCCACGCAAAAGTTTTGAGCAGCTCAAAACTTTCTGAGCGGATGAAACGTCAATAAACGGATGCTGGATGGATAGAGAGGAAGCAAAACGGAGGCAGTGAGTACATCGCGTTTTCCAACGGATGGCAAGCTTTTTTGTCCATTTTACAACCTCTTTGCATCCGTTGGTGCAGTGTGACAGGGGCTTTAGGAAGTTTCTGTTCAATTTCAGGTTGCTTCTCTTCTTGATTAGTTTCCATTCATTCTTTCTTGTCCTGCCCTCTGGTGCTTTGGAAAATAAATTGACTCCCTCTTTGTGGCATCCTCTCAAATACTGGAATACTGATATCGTGTACCCCCCCTTATTCCTTTTTGTTTCTTGACTAGCCAAACCCTGCAAATGTTCTTCATGTTTTAGTCTCCAGGCCTTTAATCATTTTAGTTGCTCTTCTTTGAAATTTTTCCAAAATCTCAATTTTTTTTTTCTAATGTGGTGACCAAAGCTGGATGCAGTATTCCAGGTGTGGTCTTATTGAGGTTTTATAAAGTGGTTCTAATACTTCATGTGATTTTGATTCTACACCTTTGTTTATACAACCATATATTATGGTTTATACAACCATATATTAGTTTTTTTGGCTTACATTTTGTATATAGTCTAGATTTTCTAACGCAATTGAGGCAGCCAGTAAATTAATTAAAAAATAAACAAGTATCCCCCATTTTTCCCCATTGCACCTAACTGATATGCAAATATGTCCTGATATTTTTTTTTCTTTTTGCAGTGTTCCAATGATGTTTATCTTATGCTCAGCCTATGAGAATAGGACACCTAAATCAACCTTAGCTTTACAAGTATTATCAGACATTTTATCCCCTATTCCAACACCATCCCAGGGCAGCTTCAATAGGTTTAAAATCTGTTATTCTTTTCCACCTTTTCTCTTGGAAGAAATTTGGGTGCCTGGGAATGGAGGCAATACAGGCAGAGCAGTGATCAGAAATGGAGACACCTTTTCTCATGGTGGTACTTATTCTGCCAATTCAAGGATGAAAACCAAATGCTTCAGTTGGCTGAGAAAAATGTGTTATTGTTCAACTGTTTTCTGAAAAGAGTCATGTTTATCTATCAGGAAGCGAAGTAACCACATATTTAACAAATCTCTGAATAGAGTAGCATTATTTATAGATACTGCAGCTCTTTTGTTTAAGCCCATCTGTAAACAGCTTAGAGAGGACTGCCAAAGAACTGTGAAGCTATATACTGTATAAGTCTAAGTGCTATTGCTATATACACGAAGCACCTTGATTTGATTTTATATTCAAATAAAAAAAATGCATGCCTGCCTTACCCAATTCATTCATTTTCATTATCTCTCTCTCCCTCCCCCCTTCCTCCTCTCCCTCTCTCTCCCCACCTTTTTCTCTCCCTCTCTCTCCTTTATAATATGCTGAATGCTATATATCACCTTGCCCTTTTTGGCAATAGCATCTGTAGAAGAATGTCAAACTGTATCTTCCAGATGTTACTGAAATGCAGCTGCCAGAAACACACATCACTGATCATCCTACCTACACAGTTAACACTATCTGAAAGGGCACAAGTTCCCTAACCACATATAAATGAAAATCTGCGAGTTTGTTAAAGCCTGATTGAGATGTGTTTAGACTCTTCACTTTGCATCCTGAATGGAAGCAATAGTTGCTTCAAATGGAAGGATATGGGATATGATTATTTCTATACTTCTTTTAAATAAGTACTGGTCTTTCTCCCATTATAATAATAAAACAGGTATAAAAATGATGTAGGTACATTTATTGGAATTAATCTAAGTACCAATTAATAGAGTTCATTTTTGTGGAAGTGACAAGGGAGGAAAAAATTATATCCTAATCAGGATATAACTTTTGTGTTATTCTCCTTTTAAGATTAAAGATTAGAATTAATCTTTAAGTTTAAAGATTGTTAAAGGCCCTGTCACACTGCCCAACGGATGCAAAACGTTAGTAAAAAGGACACAACGGACGAGAAAAATGTTCCATCCGTTGTTATCCGCTCTCAAAAGGGGCAAAAATTTCCATAAACAGAGTGGATAATACGGAAAGGAACGGACGCGGGGAGGACGCAGAGTGGATGGAAAGCAGATGCGGAACGGAAGCCCAGCAGATGGAACGGATGAGAGTGGATGGCACATCCGCTAGGCTTCCGGGGGACCTCAGCAAAGCGGACGCGGAACGAATGAAGCAGATGCAGAGCGGACGCGGAACGGATGAAGCGGATGCACAGTGGATGCACAGCGGATGAAGCGGATGCACAGTGGAAGCCTAACGGATGCCGAGTGTTAATTGTGCATGCGGGGGGGATGCATTGCGTAAGCCCCATGGATATAAAGGGAAGCAGCTCAGAAGCAGGTTACCATTCGGAGGAAAGACCTGCTGCTGGACGCATTGACTGCCTTGCCTGCCCTGCCTGCATACCTGCCTGCAAGCCTTGCTACAAGCCTTCCTGCCAGCCTTCCTTCCAGCCTGCCTCCCAGCCTCCTGGCCAGCCTCCCTGCCAGCCTTGCTGCCAGTCTGCCTTCCAGCCTCTCTGCCAGCCAGTCTGCCTGCCAGCCTTGGTGCATGCCTTCCTGCCAGCCTTGGTGCCTGCCTGCCTGCCTGCAAGCCTTCCTGCCAGCCTTCCTGCCAGCCTTGGTGCCTGCCAGCCTCCCTGCCAGGCAGCAACCTCACAACCATGGGGAAGAAGAGAAAGCAGCAACATGCCGCCATCCCCAGCAAGAGGGACAGGGCCACCCTCCCGCCCCCTGTCCCTGACTCTGCTTCTGCTGGGGCTTCTGCTGGGGCTTCTGCTCCTTCTCCTTCTGGAGGAGCTGATGATGATGCTTCTGGCGGTGGTGCTTCTGCTCGTGCTTACTCTGCTGATGCAGCTCCTGGTGGTGGTGCTTCTGCACGTGCTTACTCTGCTGAGGCTGCTCCTGGCGGTGGTGCTTCTCCTCGTGCTTACTCTGCTGATGCTGCTCCTGGCAGTGGTGCTTCTGCTCGTGTTTACTCTGCTGAAGCTGCTCCTGGCGGTGGTGCTTCTGCTGGTGCATACCCTGCTGAAGCTGCTCCTCGTCCTGCTGGTCCTGCTCCTCCTGCTCGTACTCCTGGACTTGCTTGTCCTGCTCGTGCTCCTGGTCTTGCTCATCCTGCTCATCCTGCTCGTTCTCCTGGTCCTGCTCATGCTCCTGGTCTTGATGGCGCTGCTGGTGCTTACTCTGCTGCTGCTGATCCTGTTCCTGCTGGTCCTGCTGCTGCTGCTGCTGCTGATGATGATGATGATGATGATGCTCCTGCTGGTGCTGCTGCTGCTGCTGATGTTGTTGTTGTTGCTGATGATGATGATTATGATTATGATCCTGCTGCTGCTGCTGATGATGATGATGATGATCCTGCTGGTGATGGTGGTGGTGGTGGTGTGGAGGGGCAGCCCCTACTACCTGGGAGCCCCTCTGATGAGGGCCCATCTGGTCCTGCCAAAGGGAGGAAGAGGCATATGCGGGGACGGGAGAGGAGGCAATACTCCATTGAGGAGGAACATGAGGATGAGGTGCTGGAGTGGCTGAGAGAGAATGACTATCTGTGGTGGAAGGGACACGGGCTGTACAGGGACACCAAGTGGAAGCATGCTGCTTGGAAAGAGAAGGCGGAGAGTCTGGGCTACATTTCGGAGGTGCTCCTCAGCTGGTGGAAGCCACGGTTAAGCTGACGGACAGAGAGACCTACGTCATGGCCAGGTGCAGCTTTCTGGAGGGTGACATCTGCTACCGAGGAGCACCAGCAGCCCCTCTCACTACCCTCTCTCTCCGGCAGCCTGCTGAGAGCCAGTCCTCTTCCGGGCGAGAGTCAGCTCCTGTCTCCAGGCAGTTTTCTGTGGAGCATGCCACGGCTGAGAACCCACGGACAACTGTTGTAACTGTGGTGGAGCACGTGGAGGACTCCCTGGTGCGGTGGGAGAAAGGAGACGGCATGTCCACCACAGCCCCACCCGCATCCACCCCCAGCTCCACCTCCACAGAAAGGCAGAGAGCCAGACCGGAGGGGCAGAGCCACAATGTCCTGCTGGAGGTCAGGGACACCATCCGGAGCAGCATAGATCTCCTCTCTCAGCTGGACCACACCGACTCCTCATCCTCCAACCGCAAGCACTTCCTCACTTATGTCAAGCAGACCCTCACAGACATGTTGGAACCCCAGTACCAGGTGGTGAAGGATTGGATCACCGAGCTGCTTCACAACCCTCCAGACCCAGAGGAACCTGCTCCCACCCAGTCCAGGTCTGCTCCTCCACCCCAGATGATGTCCCTCCCATTCCAAGGCTTTCCACAGGCCCTCACCTACCAGGGCTACGGCTACCAGGAGGTCCAGCAGCACAGGCATCAGCCCTTCCCAGTCCAGGCACAGAGTCATCGGATGACACCGTTGCCACCGGTTCCATTGATGCCACTGATTCCACCCACGACACTGATGCCACCAACGACAGCGATGCCACCCATGACACTGATGCCACCCAGGCCAATGATGCAACCCACGACACTGATGCCACCCACGCCACCGATGCCACCAATGCCAGTCCTCATCCAGCTGCAGACCAGACAGCCCCACTACACTGGTCCTTCCTCCACCCCACAGCCAAGCCCGGCCTCAGTTCATCTGTCGTCAGCACTGGGGCTGACACCCCATGGCATGGAGGAAGGAGCTCTCAACATCATGGGTCTGAGCCAGCTGTCCGAGAGCTTTCTCTACACAACGTCACCTGTTGTGGGACTTCAGACCAGCACTCCAGCACCAGCCACCTCCACAGCACCTGGACCTTTCACCTCTGAGACTGGGCACACCTCCGAGTGACCAAGAGGAGTGCCAGAGACTGGGTGGCTACCTGTAGACTTTATTTGGACACTTGACTTGGGTCATTTTTCTTTTACAGCTTTTTGTTAATAAAGTCTATCTTTGATTCACACACTTGCTTCATTTCTTTTTTTTAATAAAGTCTTGATGGAAACTTTTAGAAATGGTTTAAACCTTTGCATGCTTGTGGGATGGGTTAAGATAGCTGTGGGGTGGGCAGGGATACCTTTGGGATGGGTAATAGCTGTGGGATGGGCAGGGATAACCTGTGGGATGGGTTAGGATATCTGTGGGATGGGTTAACATAGCAATGGGATGGGCAGGGATACCTGTGGAATGAGCAGGGATACCTTTGGGAGGGGTAATAGCTGTGGGATAGATAAACCTCCAGTGCAAGCATAGTGGGACTGTATGGTCCACCCTCCCAGGTGCCACACCTATGGCCCTTTATTATCAATAATAATGTAATAATCATCCACACATGTCAACATAAGCACAACTCTTTATTAAACACCCTGTTCATTGTAGGCCCACCCACCATACATGGCCCAATCTCATCAGTGTGATGTAACAGGCTGAAGGAAGCATCCATTAAGCATCTATCATCCTGTCTTGCCACTCTATTGCTCCAGCTGAGGAGTTGCACCAGTGTTTCAGGAGGTTGCGCTGTTTCTTCCCTTCACGTGAGGCTCTGTTGGGGCCTTGCTCATCCTCGGTGTCTATTAGATTTTGCCCTTGCGTCCATTCCCCAGGCTCCATGTCCCCATTGCCTTGTTGGAGGTCCACGAGCCTGTTCTGCAAGACTGGGTAGCGGGTGCGCATGAGATTGTGCAGGATGCAGCAAGCTTCCACGATCCTGTTCATGGTCTCTGGCCGATGCTGCATGGTGGTGAGAAGTACTTAGAACCTGTTGACCAGGATGCCAAAGCATTCTCCACCACCCGCCTTGCCCTGGACAGCCTATAGTTGAAGATCCTCTCTTCATGGGTGAGGAGTCTGGAGGTGTAGGGCTTCATCAGGTAGGTTCTGAGGGAGAAGGCATCATCCCCCATGATGAAGTAGGGCACATCTTGCTTTTTGTTGGGCAGTGGGTCTGGATCTGGGAAGCCCACGATGAGGTTGCGTTCCAGCCCCTCCTTGAGGTCACTGGCATTGTATACCTGAGCATCTGAACATGAGCCGTTGCCTGAAGCATCGATGTACATAACTTGTAGTCAGCATCGACCATGGCGAAGAGGACGATGCTGAAGAAGCCCTTGTAGTTGAAATGAGTGGACCCCTACTTGGCTGGCGCTTTGCAGGCCACGTGCTTGCCATCTATGACTCCAACGGTGTGTGGGAAGTTCCACCTCTGATACCACTGCTCTGCAACATTCTTCCATCCTTCTTCAGTGGTGGGGCACTGGAGGAGCTCCTCCATGTATTCTTTGATGATGGCCTGCACCCCTTCTCTGACCACAATGCTGATGGTGTTGTGTGGCACCCTCCAGCCGTACTGCATGCTCCTGTAGGTGTTCCCTGAGGCCAGGTGGCGCAGAGTGAGTGCCACCTTGAGCCCAGGTTCCAGGCTGGACCGGAAGTTGGTGTTTGCCTTGGTCAACCTGGGTGTCAGCCGCTGCACAACTTCGTCAAACATGGCTGGAGGCATCCTCATGAAGTTTTGGGATGCACAAGTGTCTTCATTCCAGAGCTCCACCATCAGCTTTTTGTGCATTCCATACTCTGCTCTTCTCCTGATCCATCTTCGGACCCAGACGCTTCTTGGCCGCCTCTTTTTCTTCCTGTAGTAGAGTTCACAGAGCCTGTAGATGGCTTCGCACTGTTGCAGAACGATGATGGCTGCCAAAAACGACTTTGTTACGATCCATGGTGGATATGACTGGATGCTGTGGAAGAGGAAGAGTCAGATGAAGGCTGCAGAGGTCTGCACAGCTGGGCTGCTGGTCTTAAAGTGAGATCCAGATGAGTTGCTCCCCCTTTTTATAGGCAGTATAGGTTTTCCACTATGTGTCCCTTTGCATCCTCTAGGCATCCTCTAGACACCCTTAATATCCGAGATAGGTCCCCTCTGTGAATGTTTTTTCCATTTTAAATGCTTTCTTTGTGAGCTGCATCCGCTTTCATCCTTTCTCCATCCATTCTGCATCTGTTCTGCATCCGTTCTGCATCCGTTCCGCATCCGTTCCACGTCCGTTCCGCTTCCTCCCTGCGTCCGTTTATCGCTGGAGCGGATCGAGTTGCCCGGATGCATAGCGGATGCCTAGCAGATATAGCAGATGCGTAATTGATGCAGAACTGATGCCTAGCAGATGCCTAGCGGATGCAGAATGGACACATTGGATACATTTTCCGCTCAAAAGTTTTGAGCAGCTCAAAACCCTCTAAGCGGATGAAACGTCAATAGACGGATGCTGGACGGATAGAGAGGAAGCAAAACTTATGCAGTGAGTATAAAACGGAAGCATCACGTTAACCAATGGATGATAAGTGTTTTTCTCCATTTTACATCCTCTTTCCATCTGTTGGTGCAGTGTGACAGGGGCTTAAGATTGAAAAAACTGCAGGGGTAATGTGGCATGCTGAAAAGAGCTCCTCCACACATCCATACTGGATTATATGTAGATCTTTATCAAAGGTGATATTTAGCAGGTTCTGACCAGTTCTGAAGAACTGGTAGCAGAAATTTTGAGTAGTTCAGAGAACCAGCAAATACAACCTCTGATTGGAGATTTTACAGTATCCTTCTCTTGCAATGTCCACCAAGCCACGCCCACAGAACCAGTAGTAAAAAATTTTGAATCACTGATCTTTTCGTGTCCATCTAAATCCCCTCTTTTAATCAGGCAGAATTTTTTCCTGGCTTATAAGAATTCTGCAGAATTTGGGTTCAAAATCATATGATAAATTTCAAAAATAGGGAGTAACTCATTACTTCAGAGGTTTTTCTTATATGTATATAAAGTTGTTAGGAAGGAGATATCAACTGATAAGTTTCAGAATCATTATGTCAACAATACTCAATAATACATCTTCTTTCCAGATGTAGTGGCAGCCTTCCCTGCTCCCTGGAAGAGACAAAATAGAGTGAAATAGGTTGAGACAGCCCTGACTAGGTTTTGAAACTGACTCTGTAATAATCCCAATGTTAACTCTATAAATGATTGTGGTTCCCAAAACAGAGCTGTTACATACTCTGGGAGGTGCTCTTAAATTATCAATTCCATTGGAAACAGGTAGAATTTGTGGTCAGGAGGGTCTTTCGTCAGCTTCCGGTGGGGTGCAAAACAGAAATAGAATAAAAGAGCCTGGGCAAATCAGTCATATATTTGTCACCTCATGGGTAATGTTTTCTACAGAGCACTGCCTTTAATTACTGTTACTAAAGTGTAGAAATAGGGGTATCTGGGTTAGAAGAAAAAAATAAGTGTAATGAGATGGCATAAATAATCTCTCAAGATTCCAACTAATGAACCCAAGCAAATCAGAACTCTGAGACTAGACTCCTCCTCAAAGGTCTTCTTTACTGGGGTACATCATATCGACACACCTCTAAAGGAAAACCAACTCTAAATCTTTCCTGCTGTTTCAGTATAATTAAAATAGGAAATAACCCCATTCCCAAGTGTCACAGGTCACATTGGCCAATTGGGTTAATTGGCAGGCTCTCCAGGCACTCCTCTCCCGACCTTATCCATTGCCAGTAGAGGACCTTGGTTCTCATGAGAAAACTCTCTGTTGTGTTTCGTAAGGCGTTCCAACCTCCCTTCCCCCTCTGTGTGGCAACTGAGGAACAGAAAAACAGCTGCTGTCATGTTTGGTTAGAAGTTGACACAATCCATGTAATGTAACTTCTGTTGCAAATGTTTTGGTCCAAGAACGACCTCCAAGAAAGATTTTTTTTCCAGACACATTAACAATCATTTGGTGTTTTAAAACTTTTGTAACTTGTTATTATATGCTTGTATATAGCTCTTATAATTACTGTTTTCTCCAATTTTTATTTTGACAACAGTGCCTTCTTTATTTTTATATGGGGTTTTTTATATGCCTTTATTTTTAATAATACGTTTAATTGATCATATATTCATGTCCCCATAACTATTATTAGTAGGCAATATAGAAGTACAATACACAAATACATTACTGAAGCCTTGCTATTATTATCAATAAATAGCAATGCCATTTATTCTCCCTTTGCAATTACTTAGAGTCATAGAGTAATAGAATCTAAGGATTATAAGGAAATTTACAGATCATCTAGTATAGTCCACTGCCCTGTTCTGAATGCAACTACTATGACTTTCCCAAAAGATGGCCATCTAGCTTTCTTTAACCGCTCTTGTGGTGGGTCCACAGGTGGGACCATAAATGGGTCCACAGGTCCTCCTATTAGAGCAATTGGTTCCATTCTTCAATATCTCTTACTGTTTTATTCTTGTTAAGCCTGGGTTCCCCAACCAGGGTTAGGTAGACAAGCTAAAC
>BLBF01000003.1:26885115-26900161 GCA_015471245.1 Laticauda colubrina | reverse complement strand
TATTATTTCACCTAAACCAGTTAGGGTGAACAATGTTATCCCTAACAATTCTCGCTACATGCTACTCTATGTGCAGCTTGACATGCAGCTAAATCCACCTATCCCCCAATAAAACAGACTGTATACATAGATTTGGACACTTTATTAAAGGAACAGGATGGATGAAACTGGTGAAAAATAGAAATATATACAATAAGAACTCAAATACTAAATAAGCAGTGTTGAGTTGCTCATGAGCATAATAATTTACAAATACAGATAAATCTAAATCTCATCAATGATGCTGTGTGTTTAGGATATGGATTTTTGTCCTCAGATGAACATGTGCCATGGATTAGGCTGGATTCTTCCTGGTGCTTCTGTTTCCTTCCAAATGCTAAAGGAAATGGAGTCTGGCTTCCCAGGATGCACTCTTAAAGGGGCAGGTCAATTTCCAAACAAAACAGATTGATATTTGGTCCCAGCCAATAGAGGAGTATAGAGAACATTGCAGTTACCATTAGGAAACTTTTCAAGTTGTTCAACTGAATTTTTTCTCTGTATAATGAACATTTATTGTTTCTTATCCTGCCTCTTTGCTTCCATAATGCCTCCAACCTATTCTCATATGTTCATCTTTCAGGTTCCCAATCTCCTGTTCATCTTCGTTAGTCACCTGTGAAAATGTTACAGTTTCTAAATGTCCATCTTAAACTGCAGAAGTGATGTGGACTGACTGGTGCAAAATAGAAAGAAACAATAACCATTATTGATCTTAACATTATACTTCTACTGATGCAGTACATGGTTGCTCTTTATTTCTTTGTTCTCTTGTTTCTTTTCAACAGCATTACATAGTGATCTTCCTGCCCATTCTGGTCCTTCTTGCCCATTGGGATCAGTCCCATCATGGTGTGTGTGTGTGTGTGTATCAGAAATAGTTTGCCATTGTTTGCTTCTTAGGGCTGCAGGAGAGTGAGTGGCCCAAGGTCATATCAAGATAATGGATATTGTTCATAAAACTTGTTGATTGTTGTACATACAGATATTCTAAGAGGGAGATCCATGCACAGAAATCCAACTCCATACATTGGATTAGAATTTTATGGCTGACTGGAATATAGTATAACTTAAAGAATAAACAATTTTACGAATTACAAATGTGGCAGGCACTTTGGGAGAAAATTATTCACTCATTGGAGTTCTTGTTCAAGTTGGATATGATGCATAGTTAAACCATGGAATTTACTGATATTGCATATGGCGATGGCCACCATTCTAAAATGGATTTGACAAATTCATAGAGAATCAGACTCTCACAGACAGCATATTTTAAATATCAGCTTCTAGAAAGCAATTCAGGAAGAAGCTTATCAATCTCTTGATATTTGTGAACTGTTTGTTAGTCAATCTGTGACACAGGTTGCTGGTCAATCTGTGACACGGAGTAGATGAGCCATTGATTGATCCAGCATTGCTTCTTACAGTCCTGAAGCTTATCCCTGCCAGGTGCATTAGGGAACTCATATGTTTTTTTCAACTGCATGAATTGATCTTAACATTCATGCATGGATTGTACAATGGGCTAAAATTGTCTTTTCTTATGCTTTTTCTCATTCCTATTCATTTTATGCTGGTAGAAGCAATTAGGTATCTTTCTATGAAAAATAGGTTAGTACTACAGCTGCCTGACATAAATCCCTGAATATTGCTAAAATTAAAGCCACTTAGATTAGATTACCATAGAAGTTCTGTTTTGTTTTTAACACTTCTGATTGCAACTGCCATGCAATAGACTAATGATCTGTCAGGTCTACCATCCCCATTATCACAGGTTTAGGACAAGATCTTGATAGAGGAGTTGCTAAACTTTGTTTGAATAATATTGGAAATAACTGATACATTGAAAAATACTTCAAGATCCCCAGAGACCAACAATATTTAATTACAATTTCTGAAAATCCATGATACAGCTTCCCTAAAGCCAAACCCATATTGTAAATGTTAAAATAAGCTGGAGATGCTTATCAAAACAAAGTAAGCACTTTGTATGATTGTAAATAATCATTCTCTCATACATATTGCTCCATATTAAATGTTAGGCTACAATCACCAATGTCAGCTTTGGAAGCTATATTAGCCTCAGAACCAAAAAATTGACAACTGACAACCAAAAGATTACTCAGCGTGACACAAGACTTTAAGGAAAATAAGGTTTTACATTTTTAGTTACTATATTTATAAGCTTTGATTATAATCTCCCCCTTTGCTGGGGGAAGATGCTGGGTAGAAAGGGATAAAAATGTTCAATTACTTGGCATTGTTGATTGCTACAGGTCCAAACATTCTCCTTGACCTAAGACAAAAACAACCTCCTAACCATTTATTGGGGAATTTTCACACAATGTTGTCCTCAATGCAGCATAAATAGGAGCCTCCACCCTTCTTTCCCTTTTCTTTTTCAAAATAGTCATGTTCTGCTTCTACTAACACAAGGCATGCCAAGTAGTCTGTCTGCATCAAGTTGTTTCAAGGTCAGATGAGAAATTACAAGAATATAGTAGCCAAATCCAAAGCAGTGTCTGCCAACTTTCTAATATGTACTCACATTGGGGTGCACAACTTCCAAGATATTTTTAATTCATACTCCTGAAATCCTGCTGGTTCCAGGAACTGTCATTTGCCCTTGATAGGCTCTATTGACTTAGTCGGCGCATTTCACCAATGTCCTGGGGTCACTGGCTGCAGCAGTGAAGATGAGTCATGAATGAAGAGTTGCTTTGTGACAAGATGGGCAGCCAATAAATGTAATAAATAAATAAATAAAAATAAAATCTGACCATCAGGATGCAAGCTCAATCCATACATCTACTGTATATTTAAGGCTTTCTGAGTAGGAGTCAAGCATACATTGGTAATGTGCCTGGGTTGCTTAGAGGCAGCAAGGAGAGACAGAGGCGGGCCTGAGGAGGATGTCAGAGGCAAGGATACAAGATGGATATGAAAGAAATTGGGACTGACCTTGAGAATGGAGTAGGAATGAGTGAACTTTATATAAATGAGGGCCAGAGAGAAAACTCTGATAGGATTTTAAGATTCTGCTATTTTACTCCACTACAATAAAGAGAATTCCTGGCCTTGCCTGCCCTCAAAGGGCTGACACAGAGTTACTGGAAAGGAGAGTGTGGAATATGTGTCTGCATGCTGAGTTGTGAAGAGCCAAAAGAGAGACATAAAACAAAGCTGAGCAATCTGAAGCCAGAAAGCACTGTGGTAGCCTAGAAATGCTGAGGGATGAGTTGGAGTCAAAGTCAGGAACCATCTGAGCTTAAGAGAATGACAGAAATCAGAGCAGGGAACTGAGTGCCAAAGTTGCTTCAAGCAACCGAAGTGCAAAGGAAACATTGTTCAATCCATCCCAACTTGTATTCACAGCTGCAAATGCTTTTGCATAGCCAGAAGATAGCCAGGAGACAGCTAACCTGCTGGGATTGCTGCTTGCTAATGAACCTCTCATTTCTGTGGGTCTCAAATATATTGCATCAAGGTCAGTATTGCCTGACATCTATATTGGTTGAGGAGGCTTTGTGTTGGGAGAGAAATAGCCTGGCAGTGCCACATCCAGGGAAGCTGAAGCCTCACTGTACTATAGATCCAAATTTGTGGTGTGCTGAACCTACTTTTTAGCCCATCACAAATTATTGATTTCATTCAGCAGATCTTCTGAAATTCACATCTCTCAGGTCAATAGCTGTACTATCTATTTCACTGTGTTTGATATTAAATATATTTAAAGTTTATTTTTTTCATTTCTTCCTCTGCTGATATACTTCACAAGAAAATAGTTAACAGCTCTTAACAGATTTGGAAGGAACCTTCGAGTCCAACTTCCCGCTCAAGCAGAAAACACTATAGCATTTCAGACATTTCAGTCTCTTCTTTAAAACTTACACTGTTTGAGCACCCACAACTTCTACAGACAAGCCATTCCACTGATTAATTGTTCTATCTGTCAGGGAATTTCTCCTCAGTTCTAGGTTGGTTCTTTCCTTAGTTAGTTTCCATCCATTGCTTCTTGTCCTATCTTCTGGTACTGTGCAGAAGAGGTTGACCCCCTCTTCTTCGTAACAGCCCTAAAATATTAGAATACTATTATCATGGTACCCCAGTCCTTTTTTTCATTAAACTAGACATACCTAATCCTGCAACCAGTTTTCATATGTTTAGCATCCAGTCCCTTAATCCTCTTCATGGGTTTTCTCTGCACTCTTTCTAGAGTCTCAATATCTTTTTTATATCATGGCTATCAAAATTGGATGCATTATTTCAAGTTGGTCTTACCATGGTGGTGCTGGCCATTATAAAGTTACTGTCTTATGATCTGTTCTGCCTATTTCTTGCTGGTCATGAGGCAAACTGATGCTTTAATTGTGTTATTGATTTTTGCCATTAGCAGAAACACTAATAGGTTTGTGGAGCTGCTTAAGTAAAATAATACAGCTTTCCAACATATTAAATGATGCCAAACATGATTTGATATGATTTTTTAAAATTGAAATGTAAGAAAGCCACAAAGTAGCACAGCAAAAAATATATATTTAAACTCTGAGCAAGCACAATATTGCTTATGACTCAATATGGAAACATTTTCAATAACAGTAGCAAGTTGAAAAAGGTTACATGTGGAATTCACATGCCATGTGTTTGTTGACGTGACAACTTTTCTATGACATTTTCTGGTCGTGCAGTAAAAGATGAGTAAAATCTAATTTTGGATCACACAATGCACACACAAAAAAGCAATCTAAATCCTTTAGATTGCTGCCATCTGGAGACAATTGAAATCATTTTTAAAGAAACATACTAATACTAAATTTCTGAAATATAACGATTCTAAAGAAACACTATAATTATGAGCTAGTGCAACCCTAGTTTAAAAATAATATTCTTTAAAAAAACTTTTTAAAAGTTGTATTTTTCAAAGTAATTTGATATTTTGAGAGGTTTTTTTAAAAAAAAATATTTCAAACATTTCCCATGCTATTCTGCAACCAATTATCTAAAGATGTTTTAATTCTACTTCCATGATGGAAAAAATAGGAATGTTAACTGATGACAATCAAATATCTCTTGCCAGTAGACCAGTAACCAGTATGTCTTATAGTTAACTTAAATCTGGATAAATTCCACTTCAGTGTCCTGAAGACACTTCAGTGTCTTTTGGGTGTAACTCATTGTGTATTTTTATGGCATCTCAGTGAAAAATCTGGTTGAGTTAAAAAAAACCTGAAGAGCTATTTTTAATGTGTGTTATCATATACCTTGATAGATGACATGCTCGCACAAACACAGCT
Organism: Laticauda colubrina; assembly: GCA_015471245.1. Classification (NCBI taxonomy): domain Eukaryota; kingdom Metazoa; phylum Chordata; class Lepidosauria; order Squamata; family Elapidae; genus Laticauda; species Laticauda colubrina. The sequence continues at coordinate 26,894,828 of BLBF01000003.1, read as the reverse complement.
TCTTGAACTGATACTTAAATAGCTACTAAAAGCAGGGGTGGGTTTTTACCAGTTCTGTCCACCTCTGTAGAACCAGTAGCTCTGAAGAGCAGCAGACATAGAACTGGTTCTATGTCTGCTGATGTTTTTACCCACATGCCCACCAGGGCTCTTACCTGATCTTTATTTCCTATTTTTTTTCAACTTCAGCTGCCAAACGAGGCACAGCTGCAGTTAGAAAAGCAAGAAAAGAGGGCTGTTTCAAAGGCTGCTTCTCTGCAGGCAACATGCTAATGACATGCTAATGATGATTTATGATGATTTACAGGTGCACAGTGGGCAGGGAAGCGTGTAAATCCTGAACCAATAGTTAACCCTTTCGTATCCCACCCCTGACTAAAAGCAATGACTTTAGTAGCCAACTAGCAGAAATCTCAAGTTCTTAGAAACTTTTCCGACTTGCATTTAAATGAAGTACAAGCATGCTGTGGAAGCCTCTTTTTTTCTTCTTTCAATCTGCATCTCAACTCCAATTCCTGTCTGAGACAATTTAGTCATCTTCAGCTGTTCTCTTGTTGGACCAAGGCTTTCTTCTTCAAGCAGGTTACATCTCATACATTCAGTATGAAGTGTTTCCCTTTTGGCCAGGGAATACAGTCAAGATGGGATCAAATGGTAACACAGAGAGGGAGAGGAAGAGGGAGGGAAAGAGGGAGAGGGAGATGTTTTGGAATATTGCCAAGACCCACACAGCTGGCAAATCAAACATGCAGAAAATAATACAGATCTCAGAAAGGTATCTGTAATGTCATTCTGCTGTAAAATGAACTTTTGGAAATAGAGTAAATTCCCACCCACAGTTTATTGACTAAATGAAGTGAAAGTACTTTAAAATGCCTTCTTCCAACATTTCACACATCTGGTCTGTGTGTCAGCAGGCTGTGAGATATCCCAAATACATTTTCCCCTGCTTTCTTCCCATAATCTCTTCAGACATTGTGATCCCAGTTGAATCTGCTTTCAGCTTGTGGGAGAGAGTCCAATTTAGGGGTGAGATCAGTTCGGACCAGTTCAGGTGAACTCCTTGCTCTGAAGATCGGCTGGAAGCAAATCGGTTTACTACAATAAGCATGTGGGCCTGCCCACCTGCCCCTGATCTTTTCTGTGCTTTATTCCCTTTTGTGAGAGTATAGCTGATTCACATGGCAGAGTGGTTTGCCGCACCTCAGCTGTTTTAGTCACAAGAACTGCAGAAGAAGGTAAGTAGAAAACCATTTTTAAATGCAAAGCACGCGATCACCAAACTGGTTATTATAGTGGCGGAATCCCATCCCGGTCCAATTGTTCAAACCCGGCTCTTCTTTTGACCCACTGAGCCATCCCCATCTTGAAGATGTGAAGAGACAAAGAGAATAGGTTGCTTCATAGGTGCAACTCTCCCCATTCCCAATATTAATGAATAGGCTGCATTAAAAAAAACAAAAACACATAAGCTTTGACAGGTGGTTAGCCATCTTGCAGAACTTGCCTCTTTCCCCATCCAAATACTAACCCCAGCCCATGTTAAACTGAGTGACTGTGAATGTTTTTCCCTAGTTTTGTAATGTGCAATGCAAGGGGACACTAATAAAATTTGGGAAATCTTTCAATGGTTTTGTCATGCCCCTGTTGGAATCTGATTCTGAGCGAAGGGCCAAGCAGCTGACAGAAAGTGGGTCTGATGGTGGTGGAAAAAACTGGGGAAGGGCAAAGTCAGGCTGGGCAGAGTAGGGGAGAGGTAGAGCAAGGCAGAGGGAATTCAGAGGAAGATCCAGGCCTACCCCCTCTTCATCCTAGGGTACACAGGGAAGAACGGAGAAGGGAGAAGGGAGCAACATGAGTTGTGTGGCTTATGGGGGAGAAAAGGGCCCTGAGTCTCTTCATTAGCTGCAGCTGGGAATACAGTGTTTAAAAAGGGAGATTGTGCACAACAACTTGTTGGAAGCAAATTGTGAGTTATCTTTTATTATCGAGGTTTATCTGGGTTCCTGGCATCTTCCCAACTGTGTGTGTTTTGTTGGTCTTTGAAGTCTGCAATTCCTTGTCCTGCCCTGTCCAGTTAATTGCTGCAGCAGTGGTTTGTGTGGATTTTTATTTACAGTTTATATTTACTCTGTTTTTGGACTGAATTTCCTCCACTTAAAGACTGTTTTAGGAGAGTTTTTTCTCCAGCCAAAGGTAACTGGACACTGGGGGCAAAATTGGAGGTGTTAAAGGGACTTTTCTTACTTATGTGACTGTATTGCCTTTGTGCCATGCCTCAGGTCATCACAGGTTTTTAAGATGTCCAATACACACTAAGTAAAGACCACACCATTTACTGGCAATATGTTTATGGCAAGCTAGGGATTGTCAATGGTAAAACAATTGTTTTGGCAGCTCAGGGACTGATGGATTGCACTTTAGCTCAGTCATGAGGAAGAGATCTTAGTTTCAATCAAACATAATTTATGGAGCTGCAAGAAGTTTTGAAATGGTACTTCATTTTGACAAAGGAATAAATGATTCAGTCCTCTAAAGCTGTATTATCAAATTATGTGGTCCTCTCACTTCAATTTACTTTTGAATTCTTCCCTAAGAGTCCTCTTCCTTTATAAAATGTTATTGCTGTAGGGGAAGGAGAAGAGCACCATCTAAAAGGGATTAAGAAAAAAATTGCAGGATTGTCACTAAGGCAGTCATTCTTCAGCACTCTCAGTGAACACAAAATTGTTTCCCAAAGCTGCACAGTATGGAGTCCTTTCAATATTTGCTGAAGATCTTTCAGTCTGGGTGGTAATGGCAAACCTATGACATACTATACGTACAAGTCAAGAGTAACTCATGGTATCATTTTTGGTGACATGTTTAGTTTTTTTTTTTTTAAATAATGTTTATTGAAAGTTAAAAAAAAGAATATGTTTTTAAAAAAAGAAAAACACGTTCTCACATTTTTGCAACTTTTTCATAGTGTACATTTCTATTAGTGTCAATTAAAGTCATTTGTTACATTTGTTACTTATTTCTTAAATCCTTACTTTTTGTTATGTTATTACAATTATAATATAATATTTATTTAATTATATTACTTTACATATATACATAGCTATATATACATTTATCCTTATTTCCATTTTCCCTTGTTGTTTGTTTCATCAGTTTCACTTTAAAGACATCTTTACTTCCTTTTTGTACAACCATTTGCACTATATATTCCAAATTGTAAAAATTTTCCTTATTTTTTAGTAACATGGTTAGTCTAACCATTTCTGCAAATTGGTGGATTTTATTAGTTACTGCCAGGTCAGTGGGTATCATTGTTGATTTCCAGTTTTGGGCAAAGATTATCCTTGCCGCTGTAATGATATTTGTTATCAGATGCTGGTGTTTTTTGCTCCATGTCGGTTCTGTCATTCCAAGTAGAAAGACCTCTGAGTTGAATTTAATCTTTAGTTTTGTCATCTCTTCTAACTATGTCTGTATCTTAGACCAGTATTTTTGGGCTTTAGGACTTGTACACAACATGTGAAAATATGTTCCCTGGCTAAAGTTACATTTCCAACATTTGGGTGACATATTAGGGAACATCTTAGCAACTCTTGCTGGTGGGAGGTGCCAGCAATAGAACATTTTATAAATATCTTCTTTATACGAGATTGATAACATTAATTTATAGTTAATTTGCCAAATTTGTTCCCATTGTTCTAATTCAATATTGTGGCCACAATTTTTAGCCCATGTTATCATGCTCTCCTTAACCATTTCCTCTTCCATTCTGAATTTCAATAAACAATTGTACATTATAGTAATCATCTTTTTTTCACTTCCTTCTAAAATTTGGTCTAATTCCTGATCTGTATTATAAAATCCAAATTGTTCCTTGCCTTTTTTTTTTTTTGAATTTGAGCATAACGGCCACCATCCAATTTCAATTCCCTGTGTTTTGAATTGTATCTGTGTTTTTAAGTCGCCTTCATCTGTTATTAATTTTTTGTATTTTATTGTTTTGTTCAGATCCATAACATTGGGATTTACCAGTGCCTCCATTGGAGATAGCCAGAGAGGTATTTTCACATAATGGTTTCTTTTAATTCTTTCCCATATATATAACAAAGCATCCCTTATCCAGTGGGTTTTATTTTTTCCATCCAGGAGAAACGCATGCCAGCCATTCGGTAAATCAAAGCCTTCTTTTGTCAATATTCTTTTGTCCTCCAGGTTAATCCAATCTTTGATCCAAGTGCTTGCTGTGACTTGACAGTATAACTCAAAGTCTGGGAGCACCAATCCTTCCTTATTTCTACTATCTTGTCTTAATTTGTATTTTACTCTAGCTTTTTTCTTTTGCCAGATAAATTTATTAATTCTTTTCTTCAGATATTCAAAGAATTTTTTCCCCTGTTTGACTGGCACGGTTTGAAAGAGATACAACAATTTTAGAAGTACATTTGTTTTAATGGTGACTATCCTTCCCATCCAAGAGAGTTGTAAATTTACCCATCTATTAAAATCTTTTTGTATCTGGTCTATCAACTTGCTGTAATTATCAGCCTTTATTGTAGAGCATTTCACTGTAAGCCAAATTCCAAAATATTTTACTTTTTTCATTGTCTGAATCCCCAATGCTTTTGTCAGTTCCTCATATTGCTTTTTAGTACAGTTTTTGGTTATTATCTTAGCCTTTTTTTTGTTGATTTTGAGTCCTGCTACTTTACCGAATGCCTCTAACTCTTGCATTAAATTTTTGCTTGACTCTTTTGGATCCTCCATTATGAAGACCATGTCATCAGTGAACACTTGTAGTTTGTATGTTTACTGTTTAATAGTCAACCCTTGGATCTTTTGATTTTTCCTTATTTGGGTTAACAACACTTCCACTGATAAGATATATAATAATGGAGCACGCGGACATCCCTGTCTCACTCCTTTGCTTATTTTTATATTGTTTGTGATTTCTCCATTAATTACTAATTTTGCATTTTGAATAGAATATATTGTTTTAATTAGTCCTATAAATTTTTCATTTTGGTGACATGTTTAAAGCTGCATGAGAATGGGCTGTACTCTCTGAACCAGGAATAGGATTCAAATTTTTTAACAACCACATCTCTGGATGTGGCTTAGTTGGTGGGCATGGCTTGGTGGTCATGTGACTAGATGGACATGGGTTAGTGCTCATGTTATTGGCTGGGTGTGGCGAACTCAATATCACTCACATCAAGGCACGGACCTCCTCTCCTGGCCACTCATGACCATGGGGATGCTGCAACAATTGTAAGTGTGAAAAATGTTCATGTCACTTTTTTCAGTGCCATTGTAACTTTGAATGGTCACTCCACACAAGCAAAGCACCAGCAGAGGAAGGGGAAAAAAAACTCCAGAGAAGTTCCTGAGACAGGAAGTCTAGTCCTGCCAAGAATTTAAAAAGGGTTAACGGAGAAGCAGTTTCTGTAAGCAACACCAGAATGTATCCTTCCTGCCCTCCTTTTAGGATTAGGCCAGTAATTTCTTCTAGCAACTGTTTCTCTGAACTGCTTAGAATGTTAAGGCCCTGTCACACTGGCCGACGGATACAAAATGTTTGTAAAAAGGACACAGCGGATGAGAAAAATGTTCCATCCATTGTTATGCGCTCTCAAAAGTGGCAAAAATTTGCATAACCAGAGCGGATAACACGGAAAGGAATGGATGGGGGGAGGACGCAGGATGGATGGAAAGCGGATGCTCCACAGAAGCCTAGCGGATGGAAGCGGATGAGAGCGGATGGCACATCCACAAGGCTTCCGGGGGGCTGCAGCAAAGCGGACGCCGAACGGATGAAGCGGATGCACAGCGGAAGCCTAGCGGGTGCCTAGCATTCACTGCGCATGCGGGGAGGATGCATTGCGTCAGCCCCGCGGATATAAAGGGAAGCAGCTCAGAAGCAGGTCACCATTCAGAGGAAAGACCTGCTTCCAGACACAGCTCTCAAGCCTGCCTGCCTGCCTGCCTGCCAGCCTCCCTGTGTGACTGCGTGCGAGCCTTGCTGCCAGCCTTGCTGCCTGCCAGCCTTGCTGCCTGCCAGCCTTGCTCCAGCCTTGCTGCCTGCCAGCCTTGCTGCCTGCCTGCCTGCCAGCCTTCCTACCAGCCTGCCTGCCTGCCTGCCTGCCTGCCTGCCAGCCAGCCTGCCCGCCAGCAACCCCACAACTATGGGGAAGAAAAGAAAGCCTCAGCCATCTGCTGCCAGCCCTGGCAAGAGGGACAGGGCCACCCTCCCATCCCCTGGTCCTCAATCTGCTTCTGCTGGGGCTTCTGTAGCACGGGCTCGCTCTTCTGGGGCTGGGGCTTCTGCTGTTTCTGCTTTTGGAGGAGCTGATGATGATGCTAATGGCAGTGGTGCTTCTGCTCGTGCTTACTTTGCTGAAGTTGTTTCTGGCAGTGGTGCTTCTGCTCGTGCTTACTCTGCTGAAGCTGCTTCTGGCAGTGGTGCTTCTGCCTGTGCTTACTCTGCTGATGCTGCTTTTGGTGGTGGTGCTTCTGCTGGTGCATACTCTGCTGAAGCTGCTCCTCATCCTGCTGGTCTTGCTGGTCCTGCTGGTCTTGCTGGTCCTGCTCGTGCTCCTGGTCCTGCTCGTACTCCTGGTCTCTGTCATGCTCCTGGTCCTGCTGGTGCTGCTGCTGGTGCTGCTGGTGATTCTCCTGCTGGTACTGCTGGTGATTCTCCTGCTGGTGCTGCTGGTGATTCTCCTGCTGTTGATTCTCCTGCTGCTGCTGCTGCTACTGCTGCTGCTGGTCCTGCTGCTGCTGCTGGTGGTGGTGGTGTTGTGGAGGAGCAGCCCCTACAACCTGGAAGCCCCTCTGATGAGGGTCCATGTGGTCCTGCCAAAGGGAGGAAGAGGCATGCGTGAGAAAGAGAGAGGAGGCAATACTCCATCAAGGAGGAACATGAGGATGAGGTGCTGGAGTGGCTGAGAGAGAATGACGATCTATGGTGGAAGGGACACAGGCTCTATAGGGACACCAAAAGGAAGCAGGCTGCTTGGAGAGAGAAGGCGGAGAGCCTGGGCTACACTTCGGACGTGCTCCTCGGCTGGTGGAAGCACATGCACACCTGGTATTGGAAGCTGCACCTCAAGAAATCTGGCCAGGCCGCAGTCAAACTGACAGACAGAGAGACTTACGTCATGGCCAAGTACAGCTTCCTGGAGGGTGAGATCCGCCACCGAGGAGCAGCCCCTCTCACAACCGTCTCTCTCAGGCAGCCTGCTGAGAGCCAGTCCTCTTACGGCAGAGAATCAGCTCCTGTCTCCGGGCAGGAATCTGTGGAGTGTGCCACGAAGGAGAACCCCCTAACAGATGTGGTACCCGTGGCGGAGCGCGTGGCGGATTCCCTGGTGCGGTGGGAGAAAGGAGACGGCACTTCCACCACAGTCCAACCTGCATCCACCCCCAGCTCCTCCTCCACAGAAAGGCAGAGAGCCACACAGCAGGAGGGGCAGAGCCACACTGTCCTGCTGGAGATAACAGACACCATCAGGAGCAGCATAGATATCCTCTCTCAGCTGGTACACACCGACTCCTCATCCTCCAACCGCAAGCCCTTCCTCACCTATGTCAACCAGACCCTCATGGACATGGCGGAACCCCAGTACCAGGTGGTGGAGTAAAGGATCACCGATCTGCTTCACAACCCTCCAGATGCAGTGAACCTGCTCCCACCCAGTCCAGGTCTGCTGCTCCACCTCCACCCCAGGTGATGTCACTCCCATTCCAAGGCTTTCCACAAGACCTCACCTACCAGAGCTACGGCTACCAGGAGGTCCAGGAGCACAGGCATCAGCCCTTCCCAGTCCAAGCACAGGTCCATCGGACGACACCGTTGCCACCGGTTCCACTGATGCCACCAATGCCACCTATGCCACCCATGCCACTGATGACACCAATGCCACCGATGCCACCAACGCCCGTCCTTACCCAGCTGCAGACCAGACAGCCCCACTACACTGCTCCTTCCTCCACCCCACAGCCAAGCCCGGCCTCACTACATCTGTCATCGGTACTGGGGCTGTCACCACATGGCATGGAGGAAGGAACTCTCAACATCATGGGTCTGAGCCAGCTGTCTGAGAGCTTTCTCAACACACCGTCCCCTGTTGTCCTCTTGGGGCCAGGCACCCCAATGGCACTTCAGACCAGCACTCCAGCACCAGCTACCTCCACAGCACCTGGACCCTTCACCCCTGAGACTGGGCACACCTCTGAGTGACAGAGAAGAGTGCCAGAGACTGGGTGGCTACCTGTGGACTTTATTTGGACACTTGACTTGGGTCATTTCTTTTTTACAGCTTGTTATTAATAACGTTTATCTTTGCTTCCCACACTTGCTTCATTTATTTTTTTCAATAAAGTCTTGGTGGAAACTTTTAGAAATAGTTTAAGCCTTTGCATGCTTGTGGGATGGGTTAAGATAGCAGTGGGGTGGGCAGGGGTAACTTTGGGATGGGTAATAGCTGTGGGATGGGCAGGGATACCTTTGAGATGGGTTAAGATAGCTGTGGGATGGGTTAAGATAGCTGTGGGATGGGTTAAGATAGCTGCGGGATGGGTTGAGATAGCTGTAGGATGGGTTGAGATAGCTGTGGGATGGGTTGAGATAGCTGTGGGATAGATAAACCTCCAGTGCAAGCATAGTGGGACAGTATGGTCCACCCTCCCAGGTGCCACACCTATGGCCCTTCATTATCAATAACAATGTAAGCATTGATCCACACATTTGAACATAAACACAACTCTTTATTAAATGCCCCATTCATTGTAGTCCCACCCAACATACATGGCCCAATCTCATCAATGTGATGAGACAGGCTGAAGGAAGCATACATTAATCATCTATCATCCTGTCTTGCCACTCCACTGCTCCAGCTGGGGAGTTGTACCAGTGTTTCAGGAGGTTGCGCTGCTTCTTCCCTTCATGTGAAGCTCTGTTGGGGCCTTACACGTCCTCAGTGTCTATCAGATTTCGCCCTTGCCTCCATTCCCCAGGTTCCATGTCCCCATTACCTTGTTGGAGGTCCACGAGCCTGTTCTGCAAGACTGGGTAGCGGGTGCGCATGAGATTGTGTAGGATTCAGCAAGCTTCCATGATCCTCCTCACGGTCTGAGGGCGATGCTGCATGGTGATGAGAAGTACCTGGAACTTGTTGGCCAGGATGCCAAAGGCGTTCTCTACCACCCTTCTTGCCCTGGACAGCCTGTAGTTGAAGATCCTCTCTTCACGGGTGAGGCATCCGGAGGTGTAGGGCTTCATGAGGTAGGTTCTGAGGGAGAAGGCGTCATCCCCCACGATGAAGTAGGGCACATCTTGCATGTCGTTGGGCAGGGTGTCTGGATCTGGGAAGCCCACGATGAGGTTGCGTTCCAACCCCTCCTTGAGGTTACTGGCGTTGTTAGGGATAACATTGTTCACCCTAACTGTTTAGGTGAAATAATAACTGTGAATCATATTTAGTGTATGCAGCTTTAACTGGGAAATAGCAATTGTGGGAGTGGTTATGAAAACCATATAAAAGTAGCAAGGCTACAGCTTGCTCACTCTCTCTCCAGCTTTGATGATCCCTGATTACTGCTTGGAATCAAGACTGCATTGCTCGAACGGGAGAGACAACAACGGACTGATTTATGTGAACCGACATAGGATATTCTACATGGACTTTGCTAACTGAATATCCCTGAATGGA
>BLBF01000003.1:26868455-26880115 GCA_015471245.1 Laticauda colubrina | reverse complement strand
GCCTATCTGACTAACGCTGCACATTCTGTTTAGCTTGTCTACCTAACACTGGTTGGGGAACCCAGGCTTAACAGGCGTTGTATATCTGGGCATCTGAAGATGAGCCGTTGCCTGAAGCATCGATGTACATGAACTTGTAGTCAGCATTGACCATGGTGAAGAGGACGATGCTGAAGAAGCCCTTGTAGTTGAAATAAGTGCAGCCCAACTTGGGTGGTGCTTTGCAGGCCACGTGCTTGCCATCTATGGCTCCAACGGTGTGGGTGAAGTTCCACCTCTGATACCACTGCTCTGCAACTTTCTTCCATCCTTCATCTGTGGAGGGGCACTGGAGGAGCTCCTGCTGGTATTCTTCGATGATGGCCTGCACCACTTCTCTGACCACAATGCTGATGGTGTTGTGTGGCACCCTCCAGCCATACTGCATGCTCCTGTAGGTGGTCCCTGAGGCCAGGTGGCCCAGAGTGAGTGCCACCTTGAGCCCAGGTCCAGGCTGGGCCGGAAGTTGGTGCTCTGCTTGGTCAACTTGGGTGTCAGCCGCTGCACAACTTCGCCAAACATGGCTGGAGGCATCCTCATGAAGTTCTGGAATGCCCGAGGGTCTTCGTTCCTGAGCTCCACCATCAGCTTGTTGTACAGTCTGTACTCTGCTCTTCTCCCGATCCATCTTCGAGCCCAGATGCTTCTTGGCTGCCTCCTTTTCTTCCCGTAGTGGAGTTGAAAGAGCCTATAGATGGCTTCGCACTGTTGCAGAACGATGGTGGCTACCAAAAGGACCGTGTTACGATCCACGGTGGACATGACTGAATGCTGTGGAAGAGCAAGAGTCAGATGAAGGCTGCAGAGGTCTGCACAACTGGGCTGCTGGTCTGAAAGTGAGATCCAGGTGAGTTGCTTCCCATTTTTATAGGCAATATAAGTTTTCCACTATGTGTCCTTCTGCATCCTCTAGGCATCCTCTAGACATCCTTAATATCCGAGATAGGTCCCCTCTGTGAACGTTTTTTCCATTTTAAATGCTTTCTTTGCGAGCTGCATCCTCTTTCATCCTTTCTCCGTCCGTGCTACTAATGCTACGCATCCGTTCTGCATCCGTTCCACTTCCTCCCTGTGTCCGCTTTCCTCTGGAGCGGATTTGAGTTGCGCGGATGTGCAGCGGATGCCTAGCTGGTGTAGCGGACGCGTAACGGATGACGACGGATGCAGAACGGATGTTCCCCATATGCCTAGCGGATGCAAAATGGACGCATTGGATACATTTTCCGCTCAAAACGTTTTGAGCAGCTCAAAACTTTTTGAGCAGATGAAATGTCAATAGACGGATGCTGGACGGATAGGGAGGAAGAAAAACGGATGCAGTGAGTACAGAACGGAAGCATCCCATTAAACAACAGATGGCAAGTGTTTTTCTCCATTTTACATCCTCTTTCCATCCGTTGGTGCAGTGTGACAGGGGCTTTAACAACCAGTTCTAGTGAATAGGTGCGAACTGGTAGAATCCCACCCATGCACTGAACCCTTTGAAAATCATCAAATGGATCTCCCATACACTATTAGAATGGAGTTTTTTTTCCTGTAATAAGGAATGAATGAATTCATATGTGTGAAGAATAATCAGAGGTTAATCCAAAACAAGACGTAGAAACTCTATTACGAGATTTGATTTAGTTTGATAAATTATCAAGTTTATGGAGGCCTGAATGATGCACAACTTGCTACTATATTCTTTATCAAACATTTTCATTAACTAATTATTTTTAATATTTCAGAAAACCCCACCACATTTCAGTTATCTTGCTTAATGGGGAGGAAAGTCTGGGAAGTCCATAAGTAATAAAAATAATTTCAGAACAATTTGTGAAATGAGACAAAGGAGGATTGTTGGACCTGACACCAAAGTGTTCTTTTAATATTTGAAATGATTGTTTTAAAAGGCAAAAACTGTCCATGTAGAAAATGACGTCTTAATAGTCTCTGTAAAATAATCCGTTTCCCAACTTTTTGAAGTAGGTATAAGATTTATTGTTTTACCTAAAGGCCATGTCACACTGCCCAACGGATGCAAAGAGGACACAACGGAAGGGAAAAATGTTCCTTCCGTTGTATCCGCGCTCAATAGGGGTGAAAATTTGCATAATGGGAGCGGATGAAACGGACGCGGGGAGGATGCAGGGAGCGGATGCGGAACGGAAGCCCAGCGGATGCAAAACAGATGGCGCGTTCGCAGGGCTTCGGGGGGTCTCAGGAGAGCGGACGCAGAACGGAAAAAACGGATACAGAATGGATGCACAGCGGAAGAAGCAGATGCATATCGGAAGCCTAGCGGATGCACAGCGGAAGCGGAACGGATGTTGCGCATCCGTTAATTGCGCATGCGGGGGAGATGCATTGCGCAAGCCCCCTGGATATAAAGGGAGCAGCTCGCACGTGGCCAGCATTCCGAGGGAAGACCTGCTGCTGGACACTTCGAGTTTCTTGCCTGCCCTGCCTGCATGCCTGCCTCCAAGCCTGCCTCCAAGCCTGCCTCCCAGCCTGCCTCCCATCCTCCTGGGCAGCCTCCTTGCCAGCCTGCCTTCCAGCCTGCATTCCAGCCTTGCTGGCAGCCTGCATTCCAGCCTCCCTCTCTCTCTCTCATGTCGCTACACTTTTCCCAGGTTGGTGTAGCGTGGTAGAAGGATTCGCAGGTAAACAGATACCTGACAGGGGCCGTGACGTGAACGCTCCTTCTATGGCCCCCCCAGCCTCCCTGCCAGCCTGCCTTCCAGCCTCCTGGGCAGCCTCCATGCCAGCCTGCCTTCCAATCTCCCTGCCAGCCTGCCTTCCAGCCTCCCTGCAAGCATTGCTGCCAGCCTGCCTTCCAGCCTCCCTGCCAGCCAGTCTGCCTGCCAGCCTTGGTGCCTGCTTTCCTGCCGGGCTTCCTGCCAGGCTTCCTGCCAGGCTTCCTGCCAGGCTTCCTGCCAGCCTTGGTGCCTGCCAGCCTTCCTGCCAGCCAGCAACCCCACAACTGTGGGGAAGAAGTGAAAGGCTCAGCAACCTGCCGCCATCCCTGGCAAGAGGGACAGGGCCACCCTCCCACCACATGTCCGTGACTCTGCTTCTGCTGGGGCTTCTGCTGCTTGGGCTCGCTCTTCTCTTGCTGGAGCTTGTGCTGTGGCTGCTCCTGGCAGTGGTGCTTCTGCTGCTGTGCACTCTGCTGAAGCTGCTCCTGGCAGTGGTGCTTCTGCTGCGAACTCTGCTGAAGCTGCTCCTGGTGGTGGTGCTTCTGATGCTGTGCACTCTGCTGAAGCTGCTCCTGGTCCTGCTGGTCCTGCTCGTTCTGCTCATGCTCCTGGTCTTGCTGGTCCTGCTCGTTCTGCTCGTGCTCCTGGTCTTGCTGGTCCTGCTGCTGGTGCTTACTCTGCTGCTGCTCATCCTGGTCTTGCTGCTGCTGCTGCTGCTGATTCTGATTCTGATTCTGATTCTGATCCTGCTGGTGATTCTGCTGCTGCTGATGATGATGATGATGCTGATGATGATCCTGCTGGTGATGTTTCTGATGATGATTCTGCTGCTGCTGCTGCTGCTGCTGCTGCTGCTGCTGCTGCTGCTGGTGGTGGTGTGGAGGAGCAGACCCTACAACCTTGAAGTCCCTCTGATGAGGGCCCATATGGCCCTGCCAGAGGGAGGAAGAGGCAGACGCGTCAACAGGAGAGGAGGCAATACTATATTGAAGAGGCGCACGAGGATTAGGTGCTGGAGTGGCTGAGAGAGAAGGACTATCTGTGGCGGAAGGGACACCGGCTGTACAGGGACACCAAAAGGAAGCAGGCTGCTTGGAGAGAGAAGGCGGAGAGCCTGGGCTACACTTCGGAAGTGCTACTCGGCTGGTGGAAACATATGCACACCTGGTACGGGAAGCTGCACTGCAAAAAATCTGGCCAGGCCGCCGTCAAGCTGACAGACAGAGAGAACTATGTCATGGTCAGGTGCAGCTTCCTGGAGGGTGAGATCCACCACCGAGCAGCACCAGGAGCCCATCTGTCTACCCTCTCTCTCAGGCAGCCTGCTGCAACCCAGTCCTCTTCCAGCCAAGAGTCAGTCCCTGTCTCCAGGCAGGTTTTGGTGGAGCGTTCCATGGCGGAGAACCCCCTGGCAGGTGTTGAAAGCTTGGTGGAGAGCGAGGAGGAATCCCTGGTATGGTGGGAGAAAGGAAACATCGTGTCCACCGCTGCTGAAGTCCCATCCACCCACACCGCCGCCTCCACAGGAAGGCAGAGAGCCAGACCGCAGGAGGGTGAGAGCCACAAGGTCCTGGTGGAGATCAAGGACACCATCCGCACCAGCATGGGTCTCCTCTCTCAGCTAGTCCCCATCGACTCCTCCTGCTCCAACCGCAAGCCCTTCCTCATTTATTTAAACCAGACCCTGAAGGAGATGCCGGATGCCCAGTACCAGCTGGTGAAGGAGAGGATCTGCACGCTGCTTAACAACCCTCCAGACCCAGAGGCACCTGCTTCCACCCAGTCCAGGTCTGCTCCTCCACCCCAGGTGATGTCCCTCCCATACCAAGGCTTCCAACAGCCCCTCACCTACCAGGGATACAGCTATCCGGAGGTCCAGCAGCACAGGCAGCAGCCCTTCCCAGGCCAGGTGCAGTCATTGGGTGGCACCGTTGCCAGCTGCTCCACTGATGCCACCGATGCCACCCACACCAATGATGCCACCGATGACATCGATGCCAGCCACGCCACTCCTCAGCTCGCTGCACAGCAGGCAGTCCCACTACACTACTCCTATTTCCATCCCACAGCCAAGCCCGGCCTCAGTACATCTGTCCTCAGTACTGGGGCTGACACCCCATGGCATGGAGGAAGGACCTCTCAGCATCGCGGGGATGAGCCAGCTGTCGGACACCTTTCTGAACACACCATCCCCTGTTGTCCTCTCGGGGCCAGGTACTCCATCAGCACCTCAGACCAGCACTGCAGCAGCACCCACCTCCAGAGAACCTGCACCCTAAAAATTAGACTGGGCACACACCTACGAGTGACCGAGCGGAGTACTAGAGACTGGCTGCCTGTATATTTTTGGACTTTATTTGGACACTTGACTTGGTTCATGTTTACTTTTCAGGTTGTTATTAATAAAGTTTATCTTTGTTTCACAAGCTTGCTTCATTATTTTTTTTCTATAAAGTATGGATGGAAACTTTTAGAAATGGTTTAGCCTTTGCATGCTTGTGGGATGGGTAAGGATAGCTGTGGGATGGGCAGGGATACCTTTGGGATGGGTTAAGATAGCTGTGGGATGGGCAGGGATACCTTTGGGATGGGTTAAGATACCTATGGGATGAGCAGGGATAACTTTGGGTTAAGATAGCTGTGGGATGGGCAGGGATACCTTTGGGATTGGTTAAGATAGCTGTGGGATGGGCAGGGATACCTTTGGGTTAATATCGCTGTGGGATGGGCAGGGATACCTTTGGGATGGGTTAAGATAGCTGTGGGATGGGCAGGGATACCTTTGGGTTAAGATAGCTGTGGGATGGGCTGGGATAACTTTGGGTTAATATAGCTGTGGGATGGGCAGGTATACCTTTGGGATGGGTTAAGATAGCTGTGGCATGGGCAGGGATACCTTTGGGTTATGATAGCTGTGGGATGGGCAGGGATACCTTTGGGTTAAGATAGCAGTGGGATGGGCAGGGATAACTTTGGGTTAACATAGCTGTGGGATGGGCAGGGATACCTTTGGGTTAAGATAGCTGTGGGATGGGCAGGGATACCTTTGGGATGGATTAAGATAGCTGTGGGATGGGCAGGGAGAACTTTGGGTTAAGATATCAACATAAACACAACTCTTTATTGAACGCCCTGTTCATTGTAGGCCAACCAAACATACATGGCCCAATCTCATCCGTGTGATGAGACAGGCTGAAGGAAGCATCCATTAAGCATCTACCATCCTGTCTTGCCACTCCACCGCTCCAGCTGGGGAGTTGCACCAGTCTTTCAGAAGATTGCGCTGCTTCTTCGCCTCACGTGAGGCTCTGTTCGGCCCTTACACATCCTGAGTGTTGATCAGGTTTCGCCCTTGCCTCCATTCCCCAGGCTCCATGTCCCCATTGCCTTGTTCACGGTCCACAAGCCTTTTCTGCAAGACTGGGTAACGGGTGCGCATGAGATTGTGCAGGATGCAGCAAACTTCCACGATCCTCCTCATGCTCTGTGGGCGATGCTGCATGGTGGTGAGAAGTACCTGGAACCTGTCGGCCAGGATGCCAAAGGCGTTCTCCACCACCCGCCTTGCCCTGGACAGCCTGTAGTTGAAGATCCTCTCTTCACGGGTGAGGTATTTGGAGGTGTAGGGCTTCATGAGGTAGGTTGTGAGGGAGAAGGCGTCATCCCCCACTATGAAGTAGGGCACATGTTGTGTGTCATTGGGCAGGGGGTCTGGATCTGGGAAGCCCACGATGAGGTTGCTTTCCAGCCCCTCCTTGAGGTGACTGTCGTTGAATACCTGGGCATCCGAAGATGAGCCATTGCCTGAAACATCGATGAACATGAACTTGTAGTAAGCATCGACCATGGCGAAGAGGATGATGCTGAAGAACCTTTTGTAGTTGAAATAAGTGGACCCAGAGTTGGCTGGAACCTTGTAGGCCACGTGCTTGCCATCGATGGCTCCAACGGTGTGGGGTAAGTTCCACTTCTGATACCACTGCTCTGCAACTTTCTTCCATCCTTCTTCAGTGGAGGGGCACTGGAGGAGCTCCTCCTTGTATTCTTCGATGATGGCCTGCACCACTTCTCTGACCACAAAGCTGATGGTGCTGGGTGGCACCCTCCAGCCATACTGCATGCCTGTAGGGGGTCCCTGTGGCCAGTTGGCGCAGAGTGAGTGCCACCCTGAGCCCAAGTTCCAGGCTGGGCGGGAAGTTGGTTTTTGTCTTGCTCAACCTGGGTGTCAGGTGCTGCAGAAGTTCGTCAAACATGGCTGGAGGCATATTCATGAAGTTCTGGAACGTACGAGTGTCTTCGCTCCTGAGCTCCACCATCAGCTTGTCATACAGTTGGTACTGTGCTCTTCTGGCTAACCATCTTTGGACCCAGACTTTTTTTAGTGCCTCCTTTTCTTGCCATAGTAGAGTTCACAGAGACTGTTGATGGTTTCGCAATGATGCAGAAGGATGTTGGCTGCCAAAAGGATTTTGTTGCAATCCATGGTGGAGATGACTGGCTGCTGTGGAAGAGGAAGAGGAAGAGGAAGAGGCAGATGAAGGCTGCAGAGGTCTGCACTGCTGGGCTGCTGGGCTGAAAGTGCAAAGCAGGTGAGTTGCTCCCCCTTTTTATAGGCAGTATATGTGTCCCTTTGCATCCTCTAGGCATCCTCTCGGCATCCTCTAGGCATCCTCTAGGCATCCTCTAGGCATCCTTAATATCCGAGATAGGTCCCCTCTGCGAACGTTTGTTCCGTTTTAAACGCTTTGTTTCCGTGCTGCATCCATTCTGCATCCGTTCTGCATCCGTTCTGCATCCGTTCTGCATCCATTGCGCGTCCGTTCTGCTTCCTCCCTGCGTCCGGGCAGATGGAATTGCGCGGATGCACAGCGGATGCCTAGCGGATATAGCGGATGCGTAACGGATGCAGAACGGATGCCTAGCGGATGCGTAGCGGATGCAGAACGGACGAATTGGATACAATTTCCGCGCAAAAGTTTTGAGCAGCTCAAAACTTTCTGAGCGGATGAAACGTCCATAAACAGATGCTGGACGGATAGAGAGGAAAATGGAGGCAGTGAGTACATCGCGTTTTAGAACGGATGGCAAGGTTTTTTTTCCGTTTTGCTTCCTCTTTGCATCCGTTTTTGCAGTGTGACAGGGCCTTGTGGGGATTTTTTTAACGCTGCATACCTTAAGATTTTGTATTTTCTAAAATATCTTATTTGCAAAGTAATCTGTATGAAGTTGTTATGAGATTTTTGATTTTCCTGTTTTTTATTGTTTACATTTTCTAAAAATACTGAATATTGTACTTTGCAATTTGCAATTTGCAAAGTATTGCAATTTATTTCAAAAAGCAACATTTGCAGCAAGGATTCAAATTTTTTTACTACTGGTTCTGTGGGCGTGGCTTATTTGGTGGGCATGGCTTAGGGTCATGTGAGTGGGTGGGCGTGGCTTGGTGGTCATGTGTCTGGGGTGGTCATGTGACTGGGTTGCATGGCTTGGTGGTCACATGATGGTTGTGTGGTTTGGTGGTCATGTGACTGGGTGAGTGTGGCCAACTCAATGTCACTCCTGTCAAAGGATGCCTCATCTGGCCCCTCCTCTTCCAGCCATTCCTTGTTACACTCAGACTCAACATATCTATAGTTCTGTAAAAATGTTGTTCATCTTTTTTGACTTTATTATCTACATACTATTGATGTACTTTCATGGACTACTGAAAGGAGGAAAATGCTCACATGCTTTGCCCAAGGGGGTGAAAGGCATCAGGCTTTTAGGGGGCTGCCAGAAATTGGGGGGGAATGTATTTTCCAAAGCACCAGAAGGATGGAAAGTAATCAAGGAGAGAAGCAACCTAAAAGTAAGGAGAAACTTCTTGACAATGAGAACAATTAACCAGTGGAATTGCTTGCCCTCAGAAGTTCTGGGTGCTCCAACACTGGAAGTTTTTAACAAAAGACTGGACAGCCATTTCTCTGAAATGGTATAGGGTTTCCCCCAAGGTCCCTTCTAAGTGTAATTCTGTTATTCTGACACCTTTCCCAGGATCTCTTCTCAGATTTTAGCATCCTCAGACTTTTCATGCCTGAGCAGGGGGTTGAACAAGAAGACCTCCATAGTTCCTTTCAACTCTGTTAAACACACCTGTATTTATGCTCAGGACTATTGACATGTAAACCTTGAAGAATACCTGGGCAAAAGAAAGGCAATAAAATTACTCTAGGTGTAGGGACAGTGCAAAATATTAATATATGATAAATAATGGAACAATTAAAAATAATAGCACAGAGTTTTCTCCCCCCCTTCCTTCTTTTTTTCTTTCTCTCTCTTTCTTTCTTCCCTTCCTCTTTCTTTCTTTCTCTCTTTCTCTTCCTCCCTCTTTCTTGCTCTTTCTTTCTTTCTTTCTCTTTCTCTTTCTTTCTCTCCCTTCTTCTTTCTTTCTTGCTCTCTTTCTTTCTCTCCCTTCCTCTTTCTTTCTCTTTCTTTCTCTCTTTCTCTTTCTTCCTCTCCCTTCCTCTCCCTTGCTCTTCCTTTCTTTCTCTCTTTCTCTCTGTCCTTCTTTCACTCCCCTCCTCTTTCTTCCTTGCTCTTTCCTTCTTGCCCTTCCTCCCTTCCTCCTTCTCTTCCTTTCCTTCCTTGTCTCTAACTCACACACACCTTTTCTGAGAAGAACTTATTGGGTGAACTCCAGAGCAGCAAGAGGAGGGACAATGAAGAAAGCAGCAGCCCGGGATCATCCCTTTGGAAGCACGTGGATGTCAGGGGTGGTGGGCTGGCATGGTGCGGCTATGGGAAGCAGCCCCAGGAGATCCTGGCTTCCCTTTTGGGGCACAACAGTGGCAGTGACGGTATGGGGAGGAACAGTGGTGGTGGCGTGGGGAGGCTGTGGCATGGGGGCAGCGGCGGTAGCAGCAAAGCTATGGGAAAGGGGCATGGATGCACTCCAAAAGGGAGGGAGAAAGGAAACAGCTTTCTTTCACCTTCTCTGCTCTGATGGGATGGAGAGGGGCATGCAGGTGCCCCAAAAGGGAGGCCAGGAACTCCTGGGACTGTTTCCCATAGCCATGCTTCCACCACTGCTGCCCCTGCTGCTGCCCTCCCTTCCTCTGGACTGGCCCAAAAACAGCAGCCCACCTTGGCCTCCTCCAGTGGGGTGGATGCATGAAAAGGTCCTGGACAATGGGGGGGGAGGCCCGGAAAGGCCTCAGTGGTGGTGGGGAGGCCCAGAAAGACCTGGGGAGGTGAGCAAGGGGCTAGCACAACTTGCAGGCTTACCTGTGAACAGGCAGATCAGGGCTGCTCAGTTGCGGTACAGGCACCTCATGGGGAACTCACATTAGGCAAGCCATGAAGGCCCAGGATGCCACATTGGAAGGGAGTTGTGACTGGGCAGGGTGAGCAGTGGGGGCGGGTGAGCAGCGGGAGTGAGTGGGCTTTGGGGGTGAGCAAGCATTGTGTGGCAATGAGGAACTGGTTCAGGGGCATGGCCAGCCAGAAGTTATTACCGGTTTGGTGACCTAGGCCTAATACCGCTACCAGTTCTCCTAAACTGGTGCGAACCAGTTGAATACGACCTCTGATTTGCAGATAAACCATTTAAGCCTCAAGTATGATATGATCAAACATATCATCACCAACAAAACATAGCATCTGTTACATGCAAAAATCAATAAATATTAGAACAATTCTTGGAATTAATCCATCCTCAAAATGGATAGACCTTTGCATGTAATTACATGTGGAAAAAGTTTTATTTCTGCAATAATGTATTCTTAAAAACATAATTATATTTCAGAGATTTTTAACATGAGTTTGCTTTGATATAAGTGTACAAAATCATTTTATATTGCAAAGAAAGTATGTTCATTTTGAAGATATTTCTGGATTATGTTCAGTTATTCTACTTCTAACCCTAAGTGTATGTTATTATTCCAGGTGGAATCACTATATAAAATTAAATAGACTACTAAAATTATACTGTATAATATTATATACTATAATAAGAATCATATAAAATATAATTCAGTTTACAATTATTCATCCTCTTTGTGAAGTCCAGCCATATATATGTATTATAGTAAACAAATGAAACTTGTAACTATATTATTAGGAAACTTGGTGTCTTAATGGAAAATTACTTAAATATGACCCAGCAGCGTGGTGCTGCTGCTAAAAAAAGCCAATACAGTTTTAGGCTGCATAAGCAAAAGGATAGAATCAAGTTCATGTGAAGTGTTATTACAACTTTATCATACCACATTTGGTATGTTATGACAACTGTAAGACCACATTTGGAATACTGCATCCAGTTTTGCTCACCATGATGTAAAAAAAGATGTTGAGACTCTAGAAAAAGTGCAGAGAAGAGCAACAAAGATAATTAGGGGACTGAAGTCTAAAACATATAAAGAACAGTTGCTGAAACTGGGTATGTCTAGTTTGATGAAAGCACCTGAAGGCAGGACAGGAAGCAATGGGTGGAAATTAATCAAGGAGACAAGCAACCTAGAACTAAGGAGAAATATCCTGACAGAACAATTAATCAGTGGAAAAATGTGTCTCCAGAAGTTGTGAATGCTCCAACATTGGCTGTTTATAAAAAGAGACTGGACAACCAAATGGTATAGGGTTTCCTGCCTAAGCAGGGAGTTGACTAGAAGACCTCCAAAGTTCCAACTCTGTTATTCTTGTTATTCTGTTATTGTCTATGCATGAAAGAAATGACAAAATTAGCTATTTAGAGAGGAAGAGGATGAAGAAGGGGTAGGGGTAGGGGAAGAACGAGGAGGAGGAGGAGGAGGAGGAGGAGGAGGAGTGGGAGGGGGAGGGGGAGGTGGAGGTGGAGGAGGAGGAGGAGGAGGAGGAGGAGAAGGAGAAGGAGAAGAAGAAGAAGAAGAAGAAGAAGAAGAAGAAGAAGAAGAAGAAGAAGAAGAAGAAGAAGAAGAAGAAGAA
>BLBF01000003.1:26852869-26868445 GCA_015471245.1 Laticauda colubrina | reverse complement strand
AAGAAGAAGAAGAAGAAGAAGAAGAAGAAGAAGAAGAAGAAGAAGAACAACAACAACAACAACAACAACAACAACAACAACAACAACAACAACAACAACAACAACAACAGGCCATATTAGTGCTTAATAGGTACTCCTTAACTTACAACCATTCATTTAACAACCATTCAAAGTTGTAACAACACTGAAAAAAATGACTTATGTCCAGTCCTCATACTTATGACCATCACAGCAGCCACATGGACCCTTGATCAAAATTTGGGCACTTGGTTCATGCAATATATGTAACTGACATTATTTATGACCATTGCAGTGTCCCAGGTCATGTGATAACTATTTCTTATCTTCTCCACCAGGTTCTGATAAGCAAAGTTAATAGAGGAAGATGGATTAATTTAATGACCTCATGATTCATTTAACAATTGCAAGTGATTTGCTTGGCAAAAATTGTTATAAAATCAAGTGCAATTCATTTAACTGCCTTGCATATAGTAACAGAAATTCTAGTCCCAATTGGGGTGCTATATCGAGGACTACCCATATTGAATTTGCTGTCAGGAAGGTTGAAATTGCAGTTTTGAATCAGTTTCAAGATAGAAACTGTGATCGTCAACTCAAACCAACATTTGTCATTAATATGTTTAGAATGACATATTACTTGTCTAAAGATCCACAAAGAATATAAGGCTTTGTCTTTTAAGGATATTAGCTAAATCTGTCTCTCAGTCTTCTGGTTTTCAAACCTCATCCTACTATTCTTCCTCCAGAAGTTCGAGGTCACAGGTGTCAAACTTGTCGCATCACGCTGCCATCATGTGACATATGATGTTTCTTCCCCTTCTCTGAGCTGGGGCGGGCGTGGCCTGCATGTAACACTTCTGACCCAGGGGCCGCCAGTTTGACACCTCTGTTCTACATAGGTGGTTCCACCCTGGAAGTTTTTGAGAAGAGATTGGACAACCATTTGTCTCAAATGGAATAGGTTATCCTGACAGAGTAAGGGGATGGACTAGAAGACCTCCAAGGTCCCTTCTAACTCTGTAATTCTGTTATTCTTTCCCTATTGACTTCTGCCTTTCTACTTTCCCAAAATATTTCTAATTTCATAACCACATTACTTATCAAATGATTCTACTCTCAGTATTTTCTACCTTCACTGTTATATCACCTTTCTTCTCTTTCCTTCTCCACTAAATTCAAACTCCGCACCCTATTCTTTTTCCTTAATAGCATCCTTCCTTAGCCACCTTCTCCTCCTAATTACAAAATGATTCTGCTTCTTTCTTTTTTCCTACAAATTTTTACTGTCTTGGCTTTTTTTACCTTCAATCACATTTTTTTATTGAACACAATCTAATTCTGGTCTTCTTTCTCCTGAAACTGCCCTTGTAAAAAAATTGCAGGTGATCTTCTCAGTTTCAAATCTAATTATCTCTATTCTGTCCCTATTTGATCCCACTAATAGAGAAAATCATTGCCTATTCCTTGGCTCTTTTTGGGCTTAAAGATTTCAAGCTGTGATCATCCTGGTTGTATCTCCTGCTGTCTGTTATATAACATGGTTGATGTTTTTACTGGAGAAAGCTTTTTTTTCCCTACTAAGCTTTCTATATGTCAGCAAGATGTCTGGTATGCATAAAGACTAAAGTGCTGGGATGAGGCCACTCTGAATAATTCCTTTGAAGATTGGAGTCTACAAAAAGTTCTATAGAGAAACAAATCTTTAAAATTTTGTCTTTGCAATTCTACTATCCCCCATTGATGGCAGTTTGTATAAATGATGAAAAACTAGAAGGCAGTCTGTGGAGAATGAAAACATGACAAATTAGTTTTCATTCATACATTGGATGATAAATGAAATCTTCTCCTTGATAAAGTCTACCTTATAATTTTTACTAAATGAATCCTAATAACAATTGCACATCTGCATTTCTCTGGCAGATTTAATTAAATAGAGAGATTGTTTTTATATATAGCTATTATTATTATTATTTGAAGCTTGACTGCTCTTCAAGCTACTGAAGAATTTTATTGTGATGTATTCATAGAGAGGAAACAATGGTGATAGGCAATCAAATGAGATGCACTTGTGTTAATATGGATAGATAATATCAAGCCATGGAAGATCAGCAGGCTTTGTGCTTAGAATTAATTGTAACAAACTAAAAATTAAGATGACATGGAGTCATCACTGACTTTCTGGAAATATCTGAAAACCTTTTGGTGTTCTTCTCTCCTAAGACATATTTGTGTGTGTAAATATGCAGATATAAACATAGATTGAATACAAACTATTTAAATGTACACACTTATGCAAACTTATACAAACATTCAAGTAGTTTGTATTCAAGCTATGTTTATATGCTTTCTTAAAATCAGTTTAAAAACCTGTTCCAGATTTAAGAGTGAACAGTGCTCTCTAGAGGAAAACAAATGTAAATATCATGGGCCGTCACTACTCAGTTCTCCAGCATTCTTCATTATGGCAGCTGCAAATATTAATTTATCATGAGTAGTGCTCACAGTCTCTAATTACTGCCCTTTAATTATTAAAGAAATCACCCATTTATCAAAGTGATAATCAATTATCTTGCTGCAGGGAAGGTGCAATGTAATATGAGAAAGTAGCGAACAAAACAGACTTATTATAATGGAAAGTAAACAGTAACTGTATTTTCTTTTTTCTTTTCCTTTTTGCTCTGAAGTATTGATATCTAGCACTGCTTTATACATCTACAGTATGGGAATGCATCATTTAAAAAAAATCAGCAAAAACAATCCATGTGATCATGTGGAAAAAGATTAGAGGTCATCTTCCCATTTGGTTGACTGGCAGCTGATGATGGGGAATAGCAGAACTTTCCTCAAACATTCCTGTCAGTTGGTGCTCCATTCAAAATTCAAGAAAGAAATACTTAGACTCTTTAAAAAGATATATTTTACTGAAAATGAAGTGGTAGCAACCATAGAATTCTGAATCTGAGAAATTAGGTGCGTGAATCACATATACAAAGTGATGGAAATGTTCCCACCCCCCCAATAGTTCAACTGAATCTTCCATTTAGAAATTGTGAATATGATCATGTGGACATCTTCAGGTGGTGATGAGGCCTCTGTCTGTTGACCTTGGCATATTTTGATAAGGGGTTGCAGCTGCACAGAGAAAAGAAAGCTAAGCGAGAAATAGAAACCTAACCCTGAATGTATGCTCCGCCCTCCTCATTTTATACAACAGTAGAATGTAACACCTCCAGCTTGCTTCCCAGACTCACCCCCTCCTCCCACCGTAACTTATGACAGCCAAAAGATGCAAAACGATAGTAGAAGATCTTGAAGGCTGACATTCAGCCTTCCTAGAAAAAAAAAGTCAGTCCTAGAAGAAAGAGAAAAAAATATAAAGATAATAATTAATAATTAAATAATAAAAATGGATAAATTTCTTGGGTTTATCAGGATACTTGGTACAAAAGGCTTTGATCAGCTTAGAGGCTTTAACGTCTTTTTCGTTGACTCACTCAGCTTGGGAAGAAGGGAAATGTTTCCAAGCTACTAGATACTGGAGCCGACTACTCCATTTGTGAGAGTCCAAAATTTCTTTAACTTCAAAATGTTGTTCACCCTTAATCAGTAATGGTATAGGAGGATCAGCCTGGATGGGTCTTAATTCAGAAATACGTTCAGGTTTCAACAAACTAACATGAAAGATTGGGTGAATTCGTCAAAGAGTTTTCGGTAAGTTCAGTTGGACTGCCACAGGGTTTATAATCCATTCAATTGTGAAAGGACCAACATATTTAGGACCAAGTTTCTTCGATTTTTGAGTGGTTTGTAGGTATCTGGTGGACAGGAAAACTTTATCGCCTACTTGACATAATTTCTGTGGAGATCTTTTCTTGTCTGCAAACTTCTTATGAGCTTGATGGGCCTCATCTAATGCTTTATGTGTTACTGGCCAATTAAGTTGGAGTTGAGTTATCCATTCATCCAATGACTGGATGTTAGGCCTTTCACGAGGAAGTTCAGGTATGGGTACAAAATCTTGCCCCGAAGCTACTTTAAATGGAGTAAATCCAGTACTACTATGTACGGAGTTGTTATATGCCACTTCAGCAAATGGCAATAGGTCAGACCAATTGTCTTGTTGATAATTTATATATCATCTAAGATACTGTTCTAACACTGCATTAGTTCTCTCGTAGGCCCCATTGGTTTGGGGGTGATGGGCACAGCTTAAGCCCTGGGCAGAGCCTATCAACTTCAGGAACTCCTTCCAAAAATTTGAGGTAAATTGAACCCCTCGGTCAGAGACTATGCATTCAGGAATGCCATGTCATCTATAGATATGTGAAATAAATAGTTTAGTCAACCTCTTTGCAGATGGAATCTTGGAACAAGATATGCAATGTACTTGTTTGGAAAACAAATTGGTTACCACCCAAATAACCGTGTTTCTGCTGCTTTCGGGTAGTTCTACTATAAAGTCCATAGAGATTTTCTTCCAGGGAGCCGTTGGCCAAGCCACATTTTGTAACAACCCTGCTGGCTTACCAGGAGGTCTCTTTGCCAATGCACATATTGGACAACTAGCTACATAAGCTTCAATGTCCTTCTTCAAAGTAGACCACCAGAATTGCCGCTTAACCAGGTGTAAGGTTTTCACAAATCCAAAATGGCCAGCTGCTTTAGAATCATGGGCTTGTTGTAGTATTTGGCCCCTCAGCGTCTGTGGCACATACAACTTGGTTCCCACACAAGCCAAACTATCTCTAACCGTATAGTCATTCGAATGAGCCAGGAACCAATCATCAAGTTTTAGGGCTTCTTTTAGTTGTGAGGTCAGGTCATTCGATAAATCCACTTCTTGTTTCTTCTTCTGGGCTCTAGTGATCACTGGAGCGGCTAGATGTTTGGTCAAAACAATTGGGTGTATCACTTCCTGGAGAACATTATTATGTTGGGGTAGTCTATAGAGAGCATCCGCCATGAAGTTCCTCCCCCCTGGAATGTACTTCAGTGAGAAATTGAACCGCTTGAAGTATTAGGCCCAGCAAACTTGTTTAGGGGACAGCTTCTGAGGTGTTTTTAGTGCCTCCAAATTTTTATGGTTAGTCCATACTTCAAATGGATGTTTTGCTCCTTCCAGGAAATGTCTCCAGGTCAGTGAGGCCCAACAAACTGCAAAAGCTTCTTTTTCCCAGATGGCCCACCTTCTTTCGGTTTCAGATAGTTTATGGGAGGTATACGCGCAAGGGTCTAAGGTCCCTTTCTCACTGATTTGAAGTAACACCGCTCCAATGGACACATCACTCGCATCGGCTTGGATCATGAAAGGAGCCTCCATGTCCGGGTGCTTTAGCACTGGTTCTGCAGCAAACAGTCATTTTAGCTTTTCAAAGGCTGCTTGGCATTCCATGGACCACTCCATCGGCTTGCTAGGCCTTGGCTTCACCTCTCCTTTAGTTTTTCAGATATTTGTGATGGGCATTGCTATCTTAGCAAAAGCCGGGATAAATTGCCGGTAAAAAAATGTGAATCCCAAGAAGCTCTGAAGTTGTTTCCTGGTGCATGGGGGAGCCCATTCCAATATGGCACGCATTTTCTCTGGATCCATTTCTATGCCCTCAGGTGAAATGTGATACCCCAAATAGTCTATTTTCTCTTGATGGAATTCACATTTGGACAGTTTAGCATACAATTTAGCTGCTCGCAGTTTCTCTAGGACCAACCGCACTAGTTTCACATTTTCATCCAGAGTTTCAATGTAGATAAGGATGTCGTCAAGGTAAACCAGAACCCCCCTGTATAAATATTCATGTAATACCTGATTGATCATCTGCATGAATATGGCTGGGGCCCCCTGTAGGCCAAAAGGGAAAATGTTGAATTGGAAACAACCCATCAGGCAGTTAAAAATGGTTTTTCACTCATCCTCTTCCTTAATTCTAACTCGGTAGTATGCTTCTCTCAAATTCAACTTCATGAAAATCTTTCCCTTGGCCAGGTGGGCCAGTATGTCCTTAATCAAAGGGAGGGGGTACACATTTTCCACGGAAATTGCATTTAAATTTCTATAGTCAACAACCAAGTGCTTGGAGCCATCTTTCTTTTCACGGAACAGCACTGGGGCTGCTACCTGGGTCGAGCGGGTTGGATGAAACCACGTTCCAAATTTTATCTATAAACAATTTTAGCTCTTCTAATTCTTGCGGTATCATTTAATATAACTTCAGTTTCAGGAGCTTCACTCCAGGCAAATCCCAATATTCCAATATTCTTTTGGAATTTTCTCCTCCCCCTTCAAGGTTTCAGTACCTGTGGAGGCTAACTCAATTGGATTCTGAAGCTTCGGCTGAGATTGCCCCTCCCCTTCCAGTCACTGATTGGTGCGTATGCACAACAACCCCTCTTCCAGTTAACCTGGGGGTTCCATTTCCGAAGCCAGGGTAATCCCATTATTAATGGTTGCTCCATCCCAGGGGCCACAATAAAACACAGAGTCTCATTATGCTCTCCCATGGTCATTTCTACAGGTTCCATTATAAAGTGTGCAGGGCATCCCCCAGCCACTGATCCATCCAATTGGTAAAAGGCGATGGGCGTTTTTAAAGGTTTTCATTTTAAGCCCATTTTCTCTACTACTCCCGTGTTGATTACACACCTTGTGCACCCAGAGTCTAGCAAGGCTAGCATTTCCCCTTCAGCCCCTGAACTGGGTACCCTCAACTTCACCGAAATGGTCATAGGGCCCTTGTTTGGTCTTACCAGGAAGTCGTCTTCCGAGTTGTATTCGCTCTCTTCAGGGGAAGTCAGGGGTCCTCTCCTGCCGGAGGGGCAACCTCTGCCACCTCTCTTGTCTTTAGCGCAGCTTCAGGAGGCTCTGCTGGGGGTTTTTCAGGCTTCTTCCCTCCTTTTGGTGCCCCCTTTGGTTCCAGCTTTACCCTGCAGTCCGCAGCCTGATGACCTTCCTTCCCACATTGGAAACAGGCAGAGGGTTTGGGTCTTGCCACCACTCCTCCCCTCTGGGGTTTGGGGACCTCTTGAGGGCATGGGGGGGGCAGGCTTGCTCCACCTGAACTCCCCCGGTGTCTGCTATGGGTTAAATCAATTTCTACTTCTTCTGCCAGCAAGTACCACATCTGCAAATCATTTGGGTCCCTTCTAGCAATGCATCTCTGGTACACATTTTCGTTTAACCCATCTTTAAATGCTTCTATCAGGGCTTCCTGGACTAGCCTCGTATATGACACACTAGCTGTCTAAATTCTTGGGTGTAGCCGGCCACTGACCTCCGCCCCTGCTTTATGGTCTTCATCCTGATCCTGGCCTTTCACTCTGCAGGTGGGTCCTCAAACCTAGCCCGCAGCGCAGTCATGAACAAGTTATAATTCAGCAACTGGGGGGCATTATCATTATGCAGGGTCCCCATCCACTCTGCAGCTGTTCCCTCCAGAGCCCTGGTAACACATCTCACTTTGGCTGCTTCTTAGGAAACATCCTCCCCCTGTTCTTCCATATAGCTCCAAACTTGGGCTAGGAAAAACCTCAAGTCTTTGGGATTTCCCCCGTACTTTACTTCTAATGAAGGCAACTTGGGAGCTCTACGCCTTCTAGGAATTACACCTCGTGCTGGGGGTCCTGGAGCTGCTGCTGTCTGTTGCGCTGGCTCAGATTGATTTATGGAAAAGGGGGCTGCTCTGCTTCTTCTGGCTGGGGCTACTCCCCCTTCCCCTTCATATCTTTGTGCAGCTTGAGGTTGTCCAAATGCCTCATTGAGGAGTTTCCTGGCTTGGTCCAGTAAAAGATTTCTCTTTTCCCTCTCTTGCCATGGCTCCTCTCTTCCAAGCCAGCGGGTGGTTGTGATTCCTGGGGGGGGATCCTTCTCTGGATCTTTCCAGCCAACCCCCACCGACCATCTGGGCTTCACAGCTGGATCCTCTTCCAGATTGAGCTCTGCTAGCAATTCAGCTTCCTGTACCAGCAAAGAATCTTGCCCTCCAATGGTTCCCCGATCTTCCTGGTCATGAGTTGAAGATGACATGATGTTCAGGCCCCCTCGGAAGAAATTTGGGTGTTTTCTCCAGGTGGGCTGGTAGAGTGAGATTCAGAATAATGTCAACTGGTGCTCCATTCAAAATTCAAGAAAGAAATACTTAGACTCTTTAAATTAGAGAAAAGATATCTTTTACTGAAAATGAAGTGGTAGAAACCATAGAATTCTGAATCTGAGAAATTAGGCGCGTGAATCACATATACAAAGTGATGGAAATGTTCCCACCCCCAATAATTCAACTGAATCTTCCAATTAGAAGTTTTGAATATGATCATGTGGGCATCTTCAGGTGGTGATGAGGCCTCTGTCCGTTGACCTTGGCATATTTTGATAAGGGGTTGCAGCTGCACAGAGAAAAGAAAGCTAAGCAAGAAATAGAAACTTAACCCTGAATGTATGCTCCCCCCTCTTCATTTTATACAACAGTAGAATGTAACACCTCCAGGTCACTTCCTAGGCTCACCCCCTCCTCCCCCCATAACTTATGACAGCTGAAAGATGCAAAGCGATAGTAGAAGATCTTGAAGGCTGACACCTACCTTTTTGAACTTTTCCTCCAGTTCCAGTTCCTTCCTATTAGTCTGAGCACATGAGTGACTCTGATCAATGAGCAAACAGGGAGGCAGGGGTTCAAGCCATACATCCCAGTAGCTTCATTAATGCCCAGGATCAGTGATATTTTTTTGTGAATCATGTCAGCACCCTCAATGCAGCTGAAGAAGGACATGAATAAATATCAGGCAGATCCATTAGTGAGCAAGGGATAATGAAACTTTGCAAAAGGCTGATTGCTGATGCCCTGTGGCCAGTCCTGAGTCATGTAAGCTTAACCTGCTGACCTTGATAGGTACTATTTCAACACTAGTATTGAAATAAGGTGTAATTGTTCCTGGGATCAACTTCTGGATCCAGAATGGTAGCAAGAAATTTCTGTGTCATTTTTCTTTTCATTTTGGGCAGCAAATGTCCTGAGCTGGTTTGTTGTATACATTAGAAAGCTATAAATTAGAATGAGTAAGTGGCAGGGAGGGAAAGAAAAAAGTCATTTTGATTCCATCATTTTAAAGTAGCCTCCAGAGCCAATTGCCCTTCCATCTGCCTGCCACAGTAGTTTTCTTTGGGGATTTGCTTCTCTACTGAAGAAAATAGAAAAAGAGAAAGAAATAATGTATTCCATTTGCTGGAACATCTTCAGAAATAATCATGTTAGTTCATTTTCTTATTTACCAAGATTCTAAGTAGGCAAGCCATTTTGGTTCGAAAAGATGTCAGGCTCAATAATTAGGCTCCTTTTACTCTGAAATGAATTTTAGGTGCTTCACCCAAATACTCCAACTCCTGTCCTCACTTTGTTCTGTTTAAACTAATGATCTGCAACATTCACTTGGCTCCTTAATGCAGGTAGTCCTTGACTACTCTAATTAGTTACAATTGAGCCATTTTTTTTCATAAAAGTTTTATATAAGTTTTCACAAAACATATCAACACAAATAAAATATCTGTTTTTGAGAACATCATGACCCTGGGTTACCACTTCTCCATGCAGACATAAATTCAATACATATTTATCTTATACATTCTAATCCATTTCTTATAACTATTTTTGCAATTTTTTCAATAGTTTTTCCCTTTCTTTACTTCCTATAGCCTTATTTTAGATTATCTCATTCCTTCTTAATTCAATTACATATCTTTTTCTATTTTTTAAAATCTTTCTAATCAAAGTTTTTTATATTTTCATCTGTCCTGTTTATAATTTCATATTATTTTTTCTCATAAAACAAATTTTCCCCTGTAATTGCTTGACTGGAGTGTAACACCTTTGTATCTTTTTTCAAATCTTGTTCAAAAATTTAAGTTACACCTTTACAGTGAAACTCATTTTTTTTAACCTCTATTTTATAACACATACCTATTTTCAATTGAATTCTGCTTGGTACATTCCCTTAAAAATACACACTAAATTCTTAAAAGAAAAAAAAAATGCATTATATCTGTGTATATAAGTATAACAATAGTAAATGGAATAATTATTCTTCTATTCAGGTACAGCTCTGCCATTAATATTAATAATAATCTTTTACATTTCTATTTCTTTTAATAAATATCACCTAGTAATATCAGTTGTCTTTCACTTTAATCATCTATATTTCATATTTTACTTTTTACTGTCTTTAAATAAAAAACAAAACAATAGTTATTAACAGTAGTCAATAAAATTATTATTCAAATTCATCTTGTCAACTGATAAAAATCTTCCATGTTTCTTTTCAGTTTTTTGAACTTTCTTTTTAAGTCATTGAGACCCTTATTCTCTGTACAAACAAATATTCCTTTATACATCAATACAATTTTTTCTATCACTTTAATCATCTAAACATATTTTCTAACCCTTTTCTATTTCTAATATAACAATGCTATCCCATGCATCCTTGCAGAATCCTCTCCTTAAGTTAAATTTTAACCATTGTCTCTGTGTCTTAAATAGGTTTATACCTTTTATTCTTGTACACTTTTCCTGTACCATTATATCTTGTTCCTGTCCTTTGTAGCTTCTTTTCCTTTCCCCCTTCCCTCTCTTCTTCTCCCTCCCCTTTTTATTCCCTTTTCTGTCTGATTCTCCCTTCTGTGATCCTCCCTTCTGCTTCTTCCTGATATTATGATTGCTTTTCAAATTACTCTTTTTTTAATTGTTGCTTCAATGCTTAAGTTTTTAACTCCCTTTCCTCCAGGGGTGGAATTCAAATTTTGTAACAACTGGTTCTGTGGGCGTGGCTTACTTGATGGGTGTTGCTTGGTGATCATGTTATTTGTTCTGTATGTAAAGTGGATGACTCCAAATCTACCATTCTGATTGGCTAAGGAAAAGACAAGTGGATTGGTTCACTAGGAACCAATCCAAAGAGATACCAAAAAGGCGGCAAATCTAAATAGCTGCCATTGGCTGCAAGCAGGCAAGCCAGCCTGTATAAAAGGGCTGGCCCCGGCTTCAGCCGGCGTTCCGTTACTAACTGTTAACAATAAAAGTATTTGTTGTTGGAACCCGGTCTACCTCGTGTGTTTTCCAAATAAAACATTATTGGCTGAGTGTGACCAACTCAATATCATTCACATTGAGGCACAAGTGTGAAAAATGGTCATAAGTCACTTTTTTCAGTGCCATTTTAACTTTAAATGATCACTCCACACAAACAAAGTACCAGCAAAGGAGGGGAAAAAAACTCCAGAGATGTTCCTGAGACAGGAAGTCTCGTCCTGCCAAGAATGTAATAAGGGCCAATGGAGAGGCAGTTTCTATAAGCAACACCAGAATGTTTCCTTCCTGCCTTCCATACAGGATTAGGCCAGTAATTTCTTCTAACAACTGCCGGTGTTAGGTGCGAACTGGTAGAATCCCACCCTTGCTTTTCCCCTTTTTCCTTTTTTCCCCACTTAAAGTTGCTTGGTCATTAAAGATGGCTTCTTCTTTATCCCGCCCTTCTTGTTCTGCCAGCATTTCTTGTTGTTTTTCATTGTTCAAGATTCCCATTTCTAAAAATTGAAATATGAAGCCAAAAGATCCTATTCCCTCTTCTGCTGCTTCTTTTTGTTCTTTAAGTCTCATTTTTAACTCTTCAAGGAGTGATGCCATTTAAAAAAATTTTAAACAGCTCCTGATTGATTTTATTTTGTTTCATTAGGATCCACCATCCAAAATTCCAGGAATCATCCAATAATCCAAAACTGTTTCTTGCTTCTTTTCTCACTTTCTCTTTCCAGGGGCTTTGTTATCTTGTAACAAAGTTTCAGCTCCAATGTATCTTTTGCAAGCCTTGTTAAAATTCCACTATCGATTTTAAGTTCCAGGTAGTCTCCAACATTTTCCAGATTCCCCCCTCTTTTTCCTTTTTCCCTCCTCTGACAATTGAGCCCAAAAATTCTTTTGCTAAGCAAGTCATTTGTTAAATGAATTTTGCCCCAATTTAAGACTGTTCCTGCCATAGTTTATAACTGAACCACTGCAGTTTTTAAGTTACACAATTATTGAGTGAATTTGGCTTTCCTATTGACAGAAAAGGTGATCACATGACCCCAGGATGCTGCAACCATCATACATATGAGTCACTTTCCCAGCACCTGAATTTTGATCATATGATCGTGGGGATGCTGCAATGGTTATAAAGTGTGAAAAACAGTCATAGGTCACTTTTTTCAGTGCTATTGTAACTTTGAACAGTCACTAAATGAACTGTTGTTAATTTGAAGACTACCATAGTTTAAATGAAACATGAAAACCAACACACACACCCAAATAAAAATCTCAACAAGAAGATTATACTCAACCACAAAATGATCCGCAACATCTTGGCCAAGGCAGATGGAGTGTAAATGACATGAATATGTCTAGTTTAACATTTGGAAATGGTGATGTACATTTCCTCAGAGTATTGTGGCCTGCCTAACTAACTTGGGAATTTCATCAGTAAGGCATCCTTAAATCTTAACTGCAATATGACTAATGATAAGAATCTACTGTTGATCCAACAGGCTCTGGCTTGTTGTCTCAGCTTTTTTTTTTCTTTATGTTTTATTGGGTTTTTTATGTTTTTTTTATGTTTTATTGGTACTCTGGATCATTCCAGTGAAAAAAATTCTACTGATACCAGTGGAAAAGATAATGAGTGCGGGATAGCAGCTCCTCTTAACACATTGCTTAGCCTCATGTTCCTTTTATACTATACAATTGGTCCCTTGAATGCAAAGACTGGGAAAGATGTGAAACTATTGCAGCAGATCCTGCTTTCAAATCAGTACACAAGACCACGAAGGGTAGGAGAATACAGGTTTATTTGCGCAAAGGGTTCAGAGCATCAGCTTGGCAAATTCTGAACTCCCAGCTATTCCTTAGGAGTTGCTTTTATGCAGCTCACAATCTCAGCTTTTCCCAGGATGTTTTTTTCTTATCAGGCGATACCATAACATATGTACTACAAAAGGGGGAAATAAGTCTAATTAGTCATTTTGCACAATTCAGTATATATGTGCTTATCTTACACCATCTATTATTTTTCATACCCACCCTTGCCACCCTTGCCATTTAGCTGTTAACAGAAAATATCTAGTTCATAGGTCATAATACTTAGACATAAGCAATACATAATACTTAGATTCAGCAGATTTCCTGATTTTTACAATATCATAAGCCTTGAATCATAAACCTTGCTGTCTATATATCTTTTTTATAAGTGGGTTTCTTGGGAGCTGTTGGGAAATAACTTCCCTGAAAACAACAAAGACACTTGATAACTAGGAATTTTGTGGGGATACTGAGAGCCATAGAGTACAATATTGAAAAGAGGATGATAAGTGAAGATAAATATAAGATAACTTTCAACAGGATTCATAGAGCCACAGTGGTGCCATTGTTAGAATGTAGTACTGCTACTTCTGCTGACTGCCAGCTAACAGAAGTTTGAGTCTCACAGGTTGACTCAGCTGTCCATCCTTCCAAGGATGGTGAAATGAGGACCCAAATTGTTGGTGGCAATATGCTGACTCTGTAAACCACTTAGAGAGGGCTGTAAAGCAATGTGAAATGGTATATAAGTATACATGCTATTACTATTTTAAGCATCCATGATGCTCAAAGTAATTGCACTTACTCAGAAAAAAAAAGTTAATTTTAATTTTAAAAAATTG
The DNA here is from genome assembly GCA_015471245.1 of Laticauda colubrina. Lineage (NCBI taxonomy): Eukaryota > Metazoa > Chordata > Lepidosauria > Squamata > Elapidae > Laticauda > Laticauda colubrina. Next base: position 26,854,716 of record BLBF01000003.1, on the reverse strand, counting down.
TCTGGCTAGGGCCTGCCTCCCAAATTGACCTACAACCATGTCATGTTGCACACTGATCTTATTCTGGGGCTGACCACAAAGGCTGCCCCTCTTCTAATCTCCAGCACTCCATTGTGTTAGGTTCTACAGGAGAGATTCAGGTGTTAATAGCTCATTCTGTAACCATAATTTATTTAAATGGAAAGATGGACTCAACATTGATAAATAAAGCTTGCAAAAATTGATACAAATACCCAATACTTTTAGAGATTTGTCACAGAGGCAATTTTATTTTGTTCATTTATATGATGTTTAATTATTGTCACATTTTTGCTATTTTTTCATGTTAGATTTGTCAGATAATTTCTATTATTTAGCATAAATGAATCTAATAGCAATTATCATGAAACGAGCCATTTCTCTCTGATCTTTTCATATCGAATAATTCACACAGGCTAAAAAAAAGAACACTGGGTCAAATGTAATACTATGAACCAATATGTTCTCTATTACATCTGCCAATGGACATGGATATGGTTGGAACAACTTCAACTTATGAACATTTCAGTCTACTTAATATCATCGTGATTTTGCTTGTATTTATAAATAATAAAATTGTCTCCCATACTCATAAATACTCTCAGAATTGCCTTTGAAGACCATCTATTTATATTCCATTAAAATATCATAATCTGGGTGATTATATAACCATCTCATCTAAACATTCATTTGTTCCGTTTGCTGCACTTCCTTTTTGCAGACCATTGATACCACATGAGAAAATATTAGGGAAGAGATTTGTCCAAAATATTACCTAAATGATTTTTGGAAGGGGCAAAAGGGTATATGTTTGGTGAATGCTAGCTTTTATGAAATTATGCAACCAATGAGAAATCATTCCTGCATAATCAGAGAAAACAAGGTGATTGAATTTCACAGATTCTTTGACTTTTCCCAAAACCTGAAGCCAATTTTCTGCCCATGCCTCTTTAGAACCCGAAGTAGAATGTGTGTGAAAAGTGGAATGTGTGAAATCCTTGTAATTGCTTGTAATCTATTTGTGTATAGATCTATATGGTGAGGTGTAATAATCCCTCTTGCTTGTAATGGTGAGATCTGGGTCCAGAATCATAATACTGTTAGTTCACACTGACATCTGCAGGCTGGTGCCAGGCTGCATGCTATATCTTGATAAATAAGACTACCTCTCTCCAGAAGTGCTCTGGACCTTATCTCCAGAACACACAAAATTGCTGACATCATTCTAAACCCTCCCCTCAGAACCTGCAGAAAGACAGAAAAAGGTTGGTAAGACCATGTTCCTTAATAAAGTAGTACTGGAATGCAGATACAATTGATGAAAACAATAACTTTAGATACCATTCTCTTATTTATTTCACTCTAGGAATTTTAATCTGAAAGCCATCAGTGTAACTACAGTATTTACGAATGATCAGTTTTTGTTCAGCTTCTCATTAGGCCTTTGTTTGTTCTTCTTTATGTATCCAAATATTTGTGCTCCCACCCCCAAAATATTTGTGTCTGAAGAAAAATATTTAGGCCAAATGCTTGATTTATTTATAAATCATTAATAAAAATAATAAAAATATAAATCTAAAATAAATATAAATTTTCACATTTTTTCACATATAATTATAAAAAGGAAAAAAGTACAAAAAGTACTCCGTCTTTCTTTTCATCATACTCTTCCACAAATCACATACTTCATCCCATCTCTCAGAAATAAGGTCAACTCTATGGTTAAAGATAAATTGAAAAATATGTACAAAAAGTGTAGTACTTCATTCCCCCACAATACATTAAGGCCCTGTCAAACTGCAAAAACGGATGCAAAGAGGAAGCAAAAC
>BLBF01000003.1:26795779-26843826 GCA_015471245.1 Laticauda colubrina | reverse complement strand
CTGGCAGGAAGCCTGGCAGGAAGCCTGGCAGGAAGCCTGGCAGGAAGCCTGGCAGGAAGCCTGGCAGGAAAGCAGGCACCAAGGCTGGCAGGCAGACTGGCTGTCAGGGAGGCTGGAAGGTAGGCTGTCAGGGAGGCTGGAAGGCAGGCTGGCAGGGAGGCTGGCAGGGAGGCTGGAAGGCAGGCTGGCAAGGAGGCTGCCCAGGAGGCTGGAAGGCAGGCTGGCAGGGAGGCTGGAATGCAGGCTGCCAGCTAGGCTGGAACGCAGGCTGGAAGGCAGGCTGGCAAGGAGGCTGCCCAGGAGGCTGGGAGGCAGGCTGGGAGGCAGGCTTGGAGGCAGGCTTGGAGGCAGGCATGCAGGCAGGGCAGGCAAGGAACTCGAAGTGTCCAGCAACAGGTCTTCCCTCGGAATGCTGGCCACGTGCGACCTGCTCCCTTTATATCCGGGGGGCTTGTGCAATTAATCCCCCCCCGCATGCGCAATTAACACGCGACATCCGTTCCGCTTCCACTGTGCATCCTCTAGGCTACTGCTGTGCATCTGCTTCTTCCGCTGTGCATCCGTTCTGTATCCGTTTTTTCCGTTCCGTGTCCGCTCTCCTGAGACCCCCCCGAAGCCCTACGAACGCGCTATCCATTCTGCATCCGCTGGGCTTCCGTTCCGCATCCGCTTTGCATCCGCCCTGCGTCCTCCCCGCGTCCATTTCATCCGCTCCAATTATGCAAATTTTTGCCCCTTTTGAGCGCAGATACAACGGAAGGAACATTTTTCCCTTCCGTTGTGTCCTCTTTGCATCCGTTTGGCAGTGTGACACGGCCTTTCCATTTTTTATTATGGTGCAAAGAAGGTATCTCAGGGAAATAACAAAGAAATTTAAATAATTTTAAAATGCCAAATATAAATTGGGGGTTTAAAAACAATATTTTAATTTACAAATTATTATGAGATATTTTCTCTTTTCTTGAAGATGCCTATTTAAATAGTCCCCATTTTTCCCCTTAGAAAGCAATTTTAATGAATGGATTTGTTATTTCTATTTCATTATTTCCTTTATGTCAAATTAAACATCTCATTTGTTAAATATCTGTTAAATTAAACATCCTATTTATTATATCAAATTATTATAAAATATAATGATCAAAATTGCACTAAAATTATAAATATAACATTACAATGTTAATAATATAGATAAGGAGAGACATCACACCTCAGGGGAAGCTCTGATCAGAAAGAAAGGTTTAGGCAAGGTTTTCATTGTATGTAAAGAAAGGACCAGACATGTGTAATTCATTGCATTTCAATTATAAATCTCTAGGAAGCTAAATTTCCAATGAATCTTCCCAACTTTATGCTGCTAATGATTACATTTTGACTAATTTTATAATTCTGTACATCCATATCAGATAGATGATAGTCAGTCGACAGACAGTTTTTCAGCAGTTTTGTTGTAAGGAATTCAGTAGTTTCAAGAAAAGTCTGACAACCTCCCTACTAAATTCATGTTTACTTAAACATGTGTTTAGTATATACTTGAAGCTTGTCAGTTGAATATTTTTCTATTGTTGCATCCTCTATTACTTTAGATGATGACAAAACAGCTCATATCTATTTCTGGCTCAACTTTTAGCAGTTATGAATGAAAGATAATATATTAGAAAAAGATTGGAGCCATGCAAATTTGGCAACCATTTCTGAGTCTCTGGAAATGGGTTTTTAGGGCAGTGGCATGCTGAAGTCATTACACTGAATATATAATAGATGTAAGAAAAGTAGACTATTATCAACTTATAGACCTCTAATCTAAGGTTATTAAACCAAACTGGAAGGGACATTCAGTTCCACATATTAATAAGTATCATTTTATAGTGAATTATACCTTCCTAATATACTCTAATGGCTGCTTTCCATTTTCTTCTTTCTAAATGCTTTAATAGTGAAACAAGGCTTCATTTTTATATGAATGGGAAGGGAAGGCTGCTATAAATCAAATCAGCAAATTATCACATAATTTTCTCTGTCTTCTGAGGTCCACTATACCGAGAGCAAAGTAAATTATTGCAATATGGCTCATAACATAGTTAAAATGATCCCATCCATGCCCCAAAAGGAGGAATCAGCCTGGTTGGCAAGGCAGATATAGATACATTTTATAAAAAGAACTATGTTCTACAGACGTACCAAATATTTGAAAAATGGAAAGGAAATTTAGCATGCTTGCTGAGCCTGTAATGTCAGATAATTCTTACAAAAAGAAATAAGGAAGTGGAGGAGATGAAGAGGACAAAGAAGAAAAGGGTATACTGAAAAATTCTGAAATTTAAAGGAATCTAAACACAGCATCCATATTGCAACATTTTGTTAAAGGCCTCCTCTTTATATACCTTGTAGTTCAGGTTATCATAATGGTACACATTGAGGTGACTCCCCATTTTATCCCCATAATCACCCTGAACCACAAACTCACTAATGAACTCCATATCAAATAGAAAGCCAGATCAATTCTTCAGACATGATACTATAATGACCTAAATTTTAGGCCATTATAGCATCATGCCTAAGGTGTTGATCTGGGTCCCTATTCCTGGGGTTTATTAGTGAGTTTCAATTTTTAGGAAATCCAGATAATAAACTGAGGAGTCTTTAGTCGTCTCTGATCTTGGTTGTTTTCTTGCAGATGCTTAATTACCAAACTAGGTAAAATTATGAGTCCACATCTGCAAGAAAACAAGCAAACACAAAGAGCCTCAAAGACTCCACATTTCAACCTTGAGCTACAAATATTCGCCTCTATAGATAGCAAACTGTTAAAATTATTTCCTAGTCTGGATCCTTATCTTCCTGTCCTCCGGTTGGTAGAAAAAGAAAGAAATAATCTTCTCAGCTGAGGTTATGCTTCTTCCAGTTAGGCTGTGGTTCCTTACTAGTAATTTACTCATGTCTTACTCATTCTTACTCATTCATTACTTACTCATTCAAAAGAATGTCTATCTGAGGATCCTTTAGAATTCCCATCACTTGAAATGTTTAAGTTACAGTTGACAAAAGATTGAAGAACATCCTGGAAGGGGGGAAAAAACCATAAATTGTCAAAAATCCAGATAGATAGGCCTATCCTTTATCTGACATTCTTATTATGGAGTGGCAGAACTTTTCTTCTAAAACATAAAGTATTGCAGATCTTTCTCAAAGGATAAAGTCATATTAGCTTGAAGCAATTTGGCCTTATCCTATATTTCACAGAAAAGTAGTTAAGTGGAGATAAATCAAATTGCCAACTGTTGTGGAGCGATGGGAATGACCGAGGCGGACATGGAACAACTGGCAGAATCTTTATTTAATGAAATAAAGGGTTGCCGTGACTGCTGGGCTAACAAGCAGTCGGCTAGCGGCAACAGCTGATGCTGTGTGATAGCGCTTTATATAGCTGGCTGTCAAACAGCATCAACCAATCAGAATGGTCCACGCTCCCGCCAGGAACGCAGACCAGAGGGAGAACTTTGCAACAACGCAAGACTCCTTTTCCCTGGCAAGGAGCATGTGTAGTCCCGCAAGTAAGCTGGCCGTCTTCTCTGACGGTCGGGACGTTGCAGAACAGGGGTTTCTGTTCGTTGGTCAAAGTCCTCTGCTTCAGGGGCCTCTTCGGAGCTGGTTACTGCAGGAGCCTCATCCTCTGGAGCTGTTGATGGGTCGTCAGGTGCTGAAACAGGTAGGTCCCTCCGTCCACGGCTCTCCCGGGTGTCCTCAATCGGGGGCAGCAGGCTCTCATCGGCTGCTAGTAGACTCAGGTTGGTGAGTGGTAGACCGGGTCCATCAGCAGCCACTTTCCAACACCTCCTCAGCTGGTCAATCTGTCTGTGCCAGGTACGACCATCTTCCAGCAGCACCCTATGTGACTTAGGCCCTGTCATAGCTATGACCTGTCCAGGCACAGGAGGTGGCCTGCATAATTGCGGGCATAAACCAGGTCATTTAAAGCAAACTCCCAAGGCTGGCTGTCAGACCCAAGACGAGTCACTGGGGCGTAGTGGGGGTGCAGCCTGTCCAGGGCAGTCCTCAAGCACCTTCCCATAAGAAGTTCAGCTGGGGACTTATTGGTAGTGGCACAAGGGGTTGTATGCTGGTATAGCAAAAATCTGGACAATTTAGAGTGCCAGTCACTTTGGCCAAATCTCCCTAGGGCTTCTTTCACTGACCTAACTGCCCTTTCAGCCATGCCATTGCTAGCAGGGTGAAAAGGAGCTGTGAAGGCATGCCTGACCCCCAGGGAGGCTAAATATAGTTCAAATTCGCAGGAAGTAAATTGGGGCCCATTATCTGACACTACTGTGTCAAGGATGCCATGTGTCACAAATAACCTGATTAGGGCCCTGATAACTGCAAGGGTGGTTGTTGTGGGCAGCAAGGCCACATCAATCCATTTTGAGAAGGAGTCTACTACTACTAGAAATGTATGCCCCTGCATTGGGCCCACCAGGTGAATGTACAGCCTGGACCAAGGGGCTCCAGCGTCCTCCCACTTCCCAGGGGAAGCAGTTGGTGGGGCAGTTGGTGGTTGTTTGACAAGGCTGACAAGTGCTAGCCCAGCTGGAGATCCGGGCATCCATGCCAGGCCACCAGACATAAATATGGGCCAGGGTCTTCATTCTAACGATGCCCGGGTGGCCTTCATGCAGGAGCTTCAGAACTGAAGCTTGCAGTGAGGAAGGAATGACCACCCTTGTTCCCCACAACAAACAACCCTGAAGGGATGACAGTTCCAGCTGGTGTGTCTTGAAGGGCAGGAACTCAGGGGAATAAGGGACATCTGGCCAGCCCCTTCCCACCCAGTCAAGGACTTGGGCAATGACCTTGTCCCTTGAGGAGTGGTAAGCAATGTCAGAAGCTGTAATGGGTAGATTGAGTTCGTTGAATTCGAAAACAGCATGGATTGGTGCAGGGTCTTCAACTGGAACTGGCAATGGGCAGCGGCTGAGAGCATCAGCATGTGCGAGGTTTTTTCCGGGTCTATGGATCATTTTGTATGAATAAGCAGCCAAAAACAGAGTCCATCTGGTCATCCTTGGGGATAGAATCTGAGGTGTTTGTTTATCAGCAGACAAAAGGCCTAGCAGAGGCTTGTGATCTGTGATTAGTTCAAAATGATGGCCAAAGAGGAATTCGTGAAATTTCTTTACAGAGGCAACTGCAGCCAAAGCCTCTTTGTCTGTCTGGCTGTAGTTGCGCTCAGCTGAAGAAAAGGTTCTGGAGAAGAAGGCAATGGGTGCCTCAGAGCCATTTGGCAGTCTGTGACTAAGAACAGCCCCATACCAAAAGGGGAAGCGTCTGCAGCAAGAACTAATGGAAGATGCTGGTTGAACTGAATTAAAACTGCTTTAGAGGTGATCAAGGATTTGACAGAGTAGAAGGCATGGGCTTCCGTAGGTCCCCAATGCCAGGGGGACTTTTTGTCCAAAAGTCTATGTAAAGGCTCTGCAATTGAAGCTTTGTGAGGGAGGAATGCAGCACAGGAATTGAGAAGTTCTAAGAAGGCCTGGAGCTTGGTTTTGTTGGTAGGAGTAGGTGCCTCATGGATGGCCCTGACTTTAGATTCTATAGGGTGTATGCCAGAGGCATCAATTCTATAGCCCAGAAAATCAACTTGCTTAGTGGCAATGGTGCATTTGTCTTTCTTAAGTTTGAGGCCGTTTTGCCTGAATCGATCTAGAACTGACCTTACTCTTTGCAACAACTGAGGTTTGTCTGTGGCTGAAATTAAGATATCATTGAAATATGGGACGACCCCTGGGAGATCTTGAAGTAGCCTCTCCATCAGGGACTGAAATATCCCAGGGGCTACACTCACGCCAAACTGAAGGCGTCTGCACCTAAAAGCTCCCCTGTGAATTACTATTGTCTGCAATTTTGCTGTGTGGTCATCTTCAGGGAATTGCTGGTATGCCTGGGACATATCCAGCTTTGCAAAAATAGACCCAGGTTCAAAAGAATGCAAAAGGTGCTGAATGATGGGAACTGGGTAAGCACTGATTTGGAGGTGTCTATTAAGGGAAATTTTGTAATTTACTATGGGGGTCTCCCATTTAGCAAAATCTACAGGTTCTAATACTCCTTGCTTGATTAGTTTGTCAAGTTCCTTATCTAACTTAGGATGGATTGCAAAAGATACTCTTCGAGATTTTAGGCATACAGGAGTTGCTTGAGGGTCTACACTAAATGATATGGGGGTGCCTGAGTAACATCCCAAATCTTCACTGAATACATCAGCATCGTCTTTGAATAGGGAATCTACTTCAGCATTTAACACAGAGTGGATGCCTGTTATATTTAGGCCAAGGGCAGGGAACCAATCTAAACCCAGTAAACTGGGGAGAGCACCATCCACCACAACCAGAGGCAAGTGGCCTTTAAAAGTTTTGAATTGAATGAGGAACTTGCCTTTCCCGAGGACTGGAATGTTCTTGCCTTGGTAATCTTGCAGAGTCAGGTGGCAGTCAAGGAGCTTCTTCTTTGGAAATCTGGGTAGCAGCTTCTGAAGGGTGTTCCATGAAATAATGGATAGAGCAGAACCTGTATCCACCTCCATCTTGCAAGGCTTACCTTCTGAGGAGACAAAAATACTGATTTTGTTAGAGCTGTTATTGGACTGGTTGAAGTGGTAACAGGTATAGCAGTCTTCCACTTGCCTTTGAAAGATGGGGTTTGGCTGAGGTCTCTGAGTAAAGGTTTTCCCAGCTTGGCAGACCCTTGCTAAGTGACCCTTCCTCTGAAAACTTAAAAAGATGGCATTCCTGAACCTACAGGATGCTCTTAAGTGATTTCTTCCACAGCTTAAACAGATGGGTTGCTGCCAGGGAGAAAAACTAGCTTTTGACTTTGAGTCTTCTGGAAGGGGTCTCTGTTGTCTAAGACGATTTACAACAGCTGAATCCTCAGAGTCCTCATCAGGAGAAACCTCATCAAAATGGACTGTTGAGCTATTCTGTTTGATTGGGTTTCCCTGGATTTCAGCTGCAGATTGAGCAGAAAGCTCAGCAGCCTGAGACTCTTCAATGGCTATTGCTAGGGTTAGGTCCCTTTTGGCTAATAGCCACCTTTGCAGCCTTAAGTCTTTAACCCCACACACTATTTGGTCTAGGAGCATATCCTCTAAATAATCCCTGAATCCACAATGTCAGGCAGCAGACCTCAGAGCAGCTATGTATTCACTGATAGTCTCTCCCTCACCCTGAACTCACCTCCTGAAGGCATGTCTCCTTGCAATCTGTGAGGGCTTGGGTGAATCGTGATTAGAAAGGATTTCTTTTAGCTCCCCCCAAGGGACTTCTTTGACAGGTCGTGGGGCTACCAATGCTGTTGCAGTGTCAAACACTGCAGCCCCACAAAAGCTTAAGAAATAGGATTTTTTTTCTATGGGCTGAAGCTTCAGTGAGGTCTATAGCATCCAGGAAGCAGTTGAAGCGGTTCCTATAGGATTCCCAAGTCTCTGCCGCTGGTCTAAATGGTGGGAATGCAGGGGTTGAAGACATATTTCCTCAGCGATGACAGTCTATTCGGCTAGGAAGTTGAATTTCACGCTCGCGGAATGGCATCAGCGGCTAGTGACAGTCAGCTCGTAGTGGCTTCGGCTCTTTTGTTTTTAGTGACTCCGGCTCTTTAACAGTGACTGCGCTCCGCTGCATTGTCCGGTCGCCTCTTATTTGAATCCCATCCTCGTTGCCAGTGTTGTGGAGTGATGGGAATGACCGAGGCGGACACGGAACAACTGACAGAATCTTTATTTAATGAAATAAAGGGTTGCTGCGACTGCTGGGCTAACAAGCAGTCGGCTTGCGGCAACAGCTGATGCCGTTTGACAGCGCTTTATATAGCCAGTTGTCAAATGGCATCAACCAATCAGAATGGTCTGCGCTCCCGCCAGGAACGGCGACCAGAGGGAGAACTTCGCAACAATGCAACACCAACATTTGCCCATTTTAGGTCATCTTTGCTATTCTCAAATATTTAAAAAAATATTGCTAATCACATATATTTTATCACACTACCTCCCACACAATTATAACTACATCAGGAGGAGAAGGATGAAAGGGAGGAGGAGGAGGGGGAGGAGGAGGAGGATGGGCTTGCTGGGGGTCACACTTTAGTCACTGAATGTCTGTGAAGATTTGAAAAATACCTTTGGGATTTGATCACGATTTCTTTCCTGCTATGTCCCTTTTACAATAACTGTTAACTGTAAAAAGGGACAGGCCAGGAAGTAAGTCAATAAACTTTCATTTACAGAAAGTAATTAAACTTTCATGGCATCAGAAGAAAGCTATGAAAAAGGAACCATCTCTATGCATGGCAACTTTCTTCTACAATGAACAGGTCTCATTGGGTACTGCATTTGTCTTTATTTAGTTTCATTCTGCTATGTTCAGTTTTAGTTATTTCTCTAAAGCCCATGTCACACTGCCCAACGAATGCAAAAAGGACACATCGGACGAGCAAAATGTTCCATCCGTTGTTATCCGCTCTCAAAAGGGGCAAAAATTTGCATAACTGGAGCGGATAACACAGATGCAGGGAGGATGTAGGATAGATGGAAAGCAGATGCAGTACAGAAGCCCAGCAGATGGAAGCGGATGGGAGCGGATGGCACATCCGCTAGGCTTCCGGGAGACCTCAGCAAAGCGGACATGGAACGGATGAAGCAGATGCACAGTGGATGCACAGAGGATGAAGCGGATGCACAGCGGAAGCCTAGCAGATGCACAGCAGAAGCCTAACGGATGCCTAGCATTATTTGCGCATGCAGGTGGGATGCATTGCCCAAGCCCCCCGGATATAAAGGGAAGCAGCTCGAACGTGGCCAGCATTCAGAGGAAAGACCTGCTGCAGGATACATCAAGTCCTTGCAGGCCCTGCCTGCGTGCCTGCCTGCAAGCCTTGCTGCCAGCCTTCCTGCCAGCCTGCCTCCAAGCCTCCTGGACAGCCTCCCTGCCAGCCTTGCTGTCTGCCTGCCTGCCAGCCTTGCTGCCAGCCTGCCTTCCAGCCTCCCTACCAGCCAGTCTGCCTGCCAGCCTTGGTGCCTGCCTGCTTGCCAGCCTTCCTGCCAGGCATCCTGCCAGCCTTGGTGCCAGGCGTCCTGCCAGCCTTGGTGCCAGGCTTCCTGCCAGCCTCCCTGCCAGCCAGCAATGCCAGAATCATGGGGAAGAAGCGAAAGTCTCAGCAACCTGCCGCCATCCCTGGCAAGAAGGAGAGGGCCACCCTCCTGCCCCCTGTCCCTGACTCTGCTTCTGCTGGGGCTTCTGCTGAAGCTGCTCCTAGTAGTGGTGCTTCTGCTGCATACTCTGCTGAAGCTCCTGCTGGTCCTGCTTGTGCTCCTGGACTTGCTCGTCCTGCTCGTGCTCCTGGTCCTGCTCGTGCTCCTGGTGCTGCTGGTGCTGCTGGTGTTGGTGATGCTGGGGCTCCTGGTGATTACTCTATTGCTTCTGGTCGTGCTGAAGCTGCTGTTGCTGCTGCTGCTGCTGCTGCTGCTGATGATGATGATGATCCTGTTGCTGCTGCTGCTGCTGCTGCTAATGATGATGACGATGATGCTGATTATGATCCTGCTGGTGATGATGATGATGATGATGATGATGATGATGATGATGATGATCTTGCTGGTGCTGCTGCTGCTGGTGGTGTGGAGGAGCAGCCCCTACCACCTGGCAGCCCCTCTGATGAGGGCCCATCTGGTCCTGGCAAAGGGAGGAAGAGGCATATGCGGGGACGGGAGAGGAGGCAATACTTCATCCAGGAGGAACACGAGGATGAGGTGCTGGAGTGGCTGAGGGAGAATGACTATCTGTGGCGGAAGGGACACCGGCTGTACAGGGACACCAAGCGGAAGCAGGCTGCTTGGAGAGAGAGGGCGGAGAGTATGGGTTACACTTCGGACGTGCTCCTTGGCTGGTGGAAACATATGCACACCTGGTATGGGAAGCTGCACCTGAAGAAATCTGGCCAGGCCAGGGTTAAGCTGATGGATAGAGAGACCTATGATGCAGCTTCCTGGAGGGTGAGATCCGCCACCGAGGAGCACCAGGACCCCCTCTGTCTACCCTCTCTCTCCGGCAGCCTGCTGCGACCCAGTCCTCTTCCGGCCGAGAGTCAGTCCCTGTCTCCAGGCAGGTTTCTGTGGAGAACCCGCGGACAGCTGTTGTCCCCATGGTGGAACATGTGGAGGACTCCCTGGTGCGGTGGGAGAGAGGAGACATCGAGTCCACCACAGTCGTACCGGCATCCACCCCCCCCCAGCTCTGCCTCCACAGAAAGGCAAAGAGCCAGACAGCAGGAGGGGCAGAGCCACACTGTCCTGCTGGAGATCAGGGACACCATCCACACCAGTATATATCTCCTCTCTCAGCTGGTCAACACCGACTCCTCATCTTCCAACCGCAAGCATTTCCTCACCTATGTCAACCAGACCCTCAAGGAAATTGCAAATCCACAGTACCAGCAGGTGAAGGACCGGATCACCAAGCTGCTTCACAACCCTTCAGACCCAGAGGAACCTGCTCCCACCCAGTCCAGGTCTGCTCCTCCACCCCAGGTGATGTCCCTCCCATACCAAGGCTTCCCACAGCCCTTCACCTACCAGGGCTACGGCTACCAGTAGGTCCAGCAGCACAGGCAGCAGACCTTCCCAGCCCAGGCACAGAGTCATTGGGTGACACCATTGCCATCGGTTTCACTGATGCCACCGATGCCACCCACGACAATGATGCCACCGATGACAATGATGCCACCCATGACAGTCCTCACCCAGCTGCAGACCAGACAGCCCCACTACACTACTCCTTCCTCCACCCCACAGCCAAGCCCAGCCTCACTACATCTGTCCTCAGTACTGGGGCTGACACCACATGGCTTGGAGGAAGGACCTCTCAGCATCGCGGGTCTGAGCCAGCTGTCTGAGAGTTTCCTCAACACATTGTCCCCTGTTGTCCTCTCGGGGCCAGGCACCCCAATGACGATACAGACCAGCACTCCAGCACCACCCACCTCCACAGCACCTGGACCCTTCACCCCTGAGACTGGGCACACCTCCGAATGACCAATAAGAGTGCCAGAGACTGGATAGCTGGCAACCTGTAGAGTTTATTTGGACACTTGACTTGGGCCATTTTTGTTTTACAGCTTGTTGTTCAATAAAGTTTATCTCTGATTCACACAACTGCTTCATTTCTTTTTTTTAATAAAGTCTTGGTGGAAACTTTTAGAAATGGTTCAAGCCTTTGCCTGATTGTGGGATGGGTTAAGATAGCAGTGGGATGGGCAGGGATACCTTTGGTATGGAAATAGCTGTGGGATGGGTAAGGATAGCAGTGGGATAGATAAACCTCCAGTGCAAGCATAGTGGGACTGTATGGTCCACCCTCCCAGGTGCCACACCTATGGCCCTTTATTATCAATAATAATGTAATAATCATCCACACATGTCAACACAAACACAGCTCTTTATTAAATGCCCTGTTCATTGTAGGCCCACCCAACATACATGGCCCAATCTCATCCAAGTGATGAGACAGGCTGAAGGAAGCACTCATTAATCATCTATCATCCTGTCTTGCCACTCCACTGCTCCAGCTGGGGAGTTGCACCAGTGTCTCAGGAGGTTGTGCTGCTTCTTCCCTTCACGTGATCTCTGTTGGGGCCTTGCACATCCTCAGTGTCTATCAGGTTTCGTCCTTGCCTCCATTCCCCAGGCTCCATGTCCCCATTGCTTTGTTGGTGGTCCACGAGCCTGTTCTGCAAGACCGGGCAGGGGTGCACATGAGATTGTGCAGGATGCAGCAAGCTTCCACGATCCTCCTCATGGTCTCTGGGCAATGCTGCATGGTGGTGAGAAGTACCTGGAACCTGTTGTCCAGGATACCAAAGTCATTCTCCACCACCCGCCTTGCCCTGGAGAGCCTGTAGTTGAAGATCCTCTCTTCACGGGTGAGGTGTCTTGAAGTGTAGGGCTTCATGAGGTAGATTCTGAGGGAGAAGGCGTCATCCCCCACAATGAAGTAGGGCACATCTTGCATGTCGTTGGGCAGGGGTTCTGGATCTGGAAAGCCCATGATGAGGTTGCCTTCCAGCCCCTCCTTGAGGTCACTGGCATTGTACACCTGGGCATCTGAACATGAGCCGCTGCCTGAAGCATTGATGTACATGAACTTGTAGTCAGCATTAACCATGGCAAAGAGGACAATGCTGAAGAAGGTCTTGTAGTTGAAATAAGTGGAGCCCGACTTGGGTGGGGCTTTGCAGGCAACGTGCTTCCCATCTATGGCTCCAATGGTGTGGGGGAAGTTCCACCTCTGGTACCACTGCTCTGCAACTTTCTTCCATCCTTCATCAGTGGAGGGGCACTGGAGGAGCTCCTGCAGGTATTCTTCGATGATGGCCTGCACCACTTGTCTGACCACAATGCTGATGGTGTTGTGTGGCACCCTCCATCTGTACTGCATGCTCCTGTAGGTGGTCCCTGAGGCCAGGTGGCGCAGAGTGAGTGCCACCTTGAGCCCAGGTTCCAGGCTGGGCCGGAAGTTGGTGTTTGCCTTGGTCAACCTGGGTGTCAGGCGCTGCACATCTTCATCAAACATAGCTGGAGGCATCCTCATGAAGTTCTGGAATGCCCGAGTGTCTTCGTTCCTGAGCTCCACCATCAGCTTGTTGTACAGCCCGTACTCTTCTCTTCTTCTGATCCATCTTCGTTCCCAGACGCTTCTTGGCCGCCTCTTTTTCTTCCCGTAGTAGAGTTCACAGAGCCTGTAGATGGCTTCACACTGTTGCAGAAGGATGGTGGCTGCCAAAAGGACTGTGTTACGATCCACGGTGGACATGACTGGATGCTGTGGAAGAGGAAGAATCAGATGAAGGCTGCAGAGGTCTGCACAGCTAGGCTGCTGGTCTGAAAGTGAGATGCAGGTGAGTTGCTCCCCCTTTTTATAGGCAGTATAGGTGTCTCTTTGCATCCTCTAGGCATCCTCTAGGCATCCTCTAGACATCCTTAATGTCTGAGATAGGTCCCCTCTGCGAATGTTTTTTCCGTTTTAAACGCTTTGTTTCCGCTTGGCATCCGTTCTGCATCCGTTCCGCATCCATTCCGCTTCCTCCCTGCGTCTGAGCGGATGCGAGTTGCGTGGATGCAGAACGGATACAGAATGGATGCATAGCAGATGCGTAGCGGATGCATAACGGATGAATTGGATACATTTTCTGCGCAAAAGTTTTGGGCAGCCCAAAACTTTTTGAGCGGATGAAACATCAGTTGACGGATGCTGGACGGATAGAGAGGAAGCAAAACGGAGGCAGTGAGTACATCGCGTTAACCAACGGATGGCAAGCTTTTTTGTCCGTTTTACATCCTCTTTGCATCCGTTGGTGCAGTGTGACATGGGCTTAACATATTCTCCCATACTTCCCATGAGTCCCTCAACATTTGGAAGATGAAATATATGCTACTACTATGTTAATTGTAGTGGAATTGTTTTGGTTTTTTTTTAAACTTGCTTGTAAATAATGGTAGTGTTAAGCCATTCAAATCCATCAACAATTGAAGCTGCACATACACGATATGTGTGACTGTGTGTGTGTGTGCATGCACACAGACAAACAGTCATACACATGCATATGCATACATACATATGTGGTCACTCAAAACCCTTGTTCCCCAGTTCCTTCATGTTACTGCCTATTGTTTCATAGATTCTGCTTTGGTGCTTCGTTGGTTTCTATCTGCATCGATAGGGCTTAAAGACTGTGGGGATTCATTCTTCCATTTTATTCTGAATGTGTACCCAAAGAAGGCATCAAACTTCTAGAAACATGTTCAAGAGGAAGGCTCCGGAATCTATTCTCTTAACTAAAACTTTGCTTGATAGTCTTAATGTCACATTCCTCTATCTCTTCATCCTTCCTGTCTGGGTGAATTCTGTCTTCTGGAAGGTTTCCTTTCTACATGTGTCCCTTTACTCATGCTTTTTTTGTCTGACCAAGAATTCTTCATTTTCCTTGATGAGCCGGAGGGGAGATAGATTAACCTCAAGCAGCTTGTATAATTCCTACTGTATTCAGGGAAGAAGAAGAAGAAGAACAAAAAAAAGGTATATCCCTACAGATAACAATAGTTGTGTTCTCAAGGAATAAAGAGCTAAAAAGGTCTTGGCGTCTTCTGCCACATTCCTGTTTGCTGTCCTTGTTTACTAGGTGATGAATTTTGTTATTTAGGGTCAGGAACATTTGTCCATCTCACACTCTTTTTCCCACTAGATTCTCCTACCATAAAATCCTGCTTTTTGTATTTCTGACTTTATTTCAATATGCTTTTTGAAAGACAAGCTACATGTTCACTCATAGCTACTTTAGTTGCTTTAAATTCAAGAATTCTAGCACTGGATGGTTATTTGTTCCCAAGGTTTCTCTTGCCTC
Organism: Laticauda colubrina; assembly: GCA_015471245.1. NCBI lineage: Eukaryota > Metazoa > Chordata > Lepidosauria > Squamata > Elapidae > Laticauda > Laticauda colubrina. The sequence continues at coordinate 26,829,381 of BLBF01000003.1, read as the reverse complement.
TATAGCCTCAATACAGTTTTCATTTGGTATGATGTCCAGGATCGACATGGGCCTTATTCTATTCTCTGCAGTATACAAATATTCCTTTGTCATTTTCTTCAGTGGTCTGAGAATTGAGAGACTATCAGAGTCCCCAAGTTCCTCATCACAAGACTCTGGTGATATGATATAGCCATTATTTGCAGAATAATCTCTAATCCACTGTAGAGAACAATAAAAGAAAACCTTTGAGAAAGAAGGTTACAATTAGCAAAACATTTCTTCAGTCAATGAAGATAGCATAACATTAAAGAAAATAATTAAACTGGCTGTTCATTTTAAGCTGTCCCTCTTTTCCCTCTTAGTACATGACCAGAGCAAATTATATATAGCCAGATCTGTGCTTCAGTAAACGCACACATGAAGGGAAGGAAGAAGTGCACATATACAATTGATTCAACATGTGATTTTACATTAAAAAAACAAACAAACTACAAGCGCTTTATATGGTCATTACTCATAAAGGGGCTGATCAATTTTTCTTCAACATGAAACTACAACCAGACAAATAGGGAATATTTTTTTCCTGACATGAGTTTTAAGCAAAGAGGCTATAATTCATACAGGATGAATATATGTATGTGTGTGTGTGTGTGTGTGTGTGTGTGTATGTGCTATTTAGCTTCCTTCGGGTATTATCCCACGTCATTGTAGTTCTGTTAAAGTTGTAGCAACGTTTCAGCCGAATCTCATCTGCCATCCTCAGGCTTCTGTATAGAGTTAGTTCCTGGTTTCAAATTTGAGGCTGGTCCATTCTGATTGGCTGGGAGCCTGGATCTGTGTTCATTGGACTTGGAGTTTGATTGATTGGTGTTTCTGGTTTCTTCTGTCTGTTTTGTGGCTTTGATTGGCTGGCAACACTCTGATTTTGTGTTGGAGGCTTTCAGTGCAGCTTGGCTCCGTGTGAAGGGACGGCTGCTCTTCATTAGCAAGCTGCTATTCATTAGCAAGCTGGGTTTCACCTGGGTGCCTGGTGGGGGGCTGTTTGGGTTGGAGCTATCAGAGGGAGTCTGTTTTTGCCCAGGTGTTTGCCTGGCTTGTGGCATGGAGATCTTTCTATTTGAGAGTGCAGGCTTCCAAATGATTGACAGTCCGGTGGAATCATCTCTTCTATTCATGCTGTCAGGTCTTTTTTCAGTCTCTATGGCTTCTCTGATGATTCTGTGGTTGGGGTTTTCTATAGTGGCTAGGGTTTTAGTGCCATTGAAGTTGATGTTGTGACCTGTGGTTTTCATGTGTTGGACTAGTGAGGAGGTATGTTCCAGCTTTTTTACTGCATTTTTGTGTTCATCTAGGCGGGTACTTATTTTTCTATTGGTCTGTCCAATGTATGTCATGCCCAGCCACATACATTGGACAGACCAATAGAAGAATAAGTACCCGCCTAGATGAACACAAAAATGCAGTAAAAAAGCTGGAACACCTGGGCACAAACAGATTTCCTCTGATACCTCCAGCTCAAACACCCCCCCCACCAGGCACCCAGATGAAACCTGGCTTCCTAATTGATAATAGCCGTCCTTTCACACAAAGCCAAGCTGCACTGAAAGCCTCCAGTGCAGGAGCAGTGTGTTGCCAGCCAATCAAAGCCACAAAACAGACAGAAGAAACTAGAAACACCAATCAAACAAACTCCAAGTCCAATAAACACAGACCAAGACTCCCAACCAATCAGGATGTAGAAAAAAACATCCTGCCACAATAATAGGCTAGCCTCAAATTAAAAACCAATGGCTGTGAGACCCTGACCCACATACAAACTCAATACAGAAGCCTGATGATGGCAGATGAGATTCTGCTGAAACGTTGCTACAACTTTAAAAGCACTACAATGACGTGGGATAATACCCGAAGGAAGCTGAACAGCACATATGTAAGTACCCGCGAAAATTTAAAAAAACATATATATATATGTTTGAAAAAAGCCACAAAAAAGCCACAAAACAGACAGAAGAAACCAGAAACACCAATCAATCAAACTCCAAGTCCAGTGAACACAGACCAAAACTCCCAGCCAATTAGAATAAGCCAGCCTCGAATTTGAAACCAAAAGCTGTGAGACCCACATCCATACAGAAGTCTGATGATGGCAGGTGAGATTCTGCTGAAACATTGCTACAACTTTGAAAGCACTACAATGACGTGGGATAATACCCGAAGGAAGCTGTATTCAGCTTTGTTCGGATATTTTTCCACGTCATCACAGTTGTGCTTTTAAAGTTGTAGCAACATTTCGGCAGAATCTTATCTGCCATCATCAGGCTTCTGTATTGAGTTCGTCTGTGAGTCAGACTTTTACAGTTGTTTCAGTTTTAAATTTGGGGCTAGCCTGCTGCTGTGCCAGAATGGTTTTTTCTTCATCCTGATTGGTTGGGAGTCTTGGTCTGTTTTTATTGGTCTTGGAGTTTGCTGTGTTCTGCTTGATTGGTGGTTCTAATACCATGTTTTTCATATAATAAGGCCAGGTCTTTTTTTTTTTTTTTTTTTTGAGCCCTGAAACAATGCCTATGCTCTCTTTTGGGGGGTGACTTAATTTCCCCCCTTGCATCTTTGGGCGGGCGGAGAGCTTGGATATTGACCTCAGTGTTGATGGGGAACTTTGTGTCAGGGTCAACGTCGGCAGCACCATATCCGGATGTGCAACAAAAGTACTTCCTAACGGCAAGCCCCCCCCATCCCCCTCCCATTTCGCATGTTTTAATATAACAGGCCTATGATATAGGCCTTAATTTGGGTGGAGGGGATTTATTTTATTTCATGCTTATAAAACATGCTGGGACTTCCTATTGGGGGAGGCTGTATTGTTGGAGAAACAGGGTATCTTCTGTCTGTTTTGTGGCTTTTTTTGCCTTGATTGGTTGGCAACATTCTTTTCCTGTATATATCTGTATATCTATATCTATATATATAGAGAGAGATGGGGGGGGAGGGAGGCAGAGGCAGAGGCAGAGGCAGAGTGAGACAGAAAAAGAGAGAGAGAGAGAGAGAGAGAGAGAGAGAGAGAGAGAGAGAGAGATTCATTAAGAAGCATTTGTTTCCTTCCTTCACGTCCTTCCTGTGGTTAGAAAAAAACAATCTCAACATTAGTTCTTCCAATGGAAGGGTATTAATTATTTAGATCAATGGCATCTCTATATATAAAAAGCAAGAAGTCATATAAAAATGGCAAAAAGTAGAGATAGTCATCAAATGCTAATAAAACATTTAACTCTAAAACTAATGCTTTTCACATCCCTACTACTTTCATTACCTCTCACTCACATACAGAAAAACAAATCTAGAAAATTATATATATATTTTCAGAACCACTCCATTCCAATAATTTTATGTAACCCTATTTCAAATAACTCTGTAGCATAGAAGGCATTTTTCTGCCTTCTATGTTTTCCCAAAAAACATTTTGAAACTTTATCTCCCTTTTCTGAAAACTATGGCAATCTCAGCTCTAAATTTTATTAATCCCATGTGAGTTTTTTTCCCTCTAGATTCCAAATTATGCATGAGATTCAATCCTATATTTCTTTTCCCCCTGATCTTGACTGTTTTGCAAAACAACCATACTGAGCTTGCAAACTGTAGTCGAAAATTAGGGGAAGGGGCCCTAGGGAAACAAAGAATAACATAATAACAGAGTTGGGAGGCAGGAGACCTGATACCATATCAAACAAATGGATGTCCAATCTCTTTTTAAAAATCTCCAGTGATTCCACAACTTCACAACTTCTAAAGGAAAACCTTTGAAGGCTCATTGTTTATTATTTATTTATTAGTGGCCCAAGGTTATCCATTGAGCTTTATGGCTGAATAGACATTTTAATAGGGGTCTTCCCAGTCTTTGACTAACCTACAATTGGGGCTCTACAACCCAAAATCTAAGAGCCTGGCATATAGTTCCTTAGACACTCTGAAGCTTGGAATGCCATCACAGAACCACTCTAAAAATAATGTGAAAACCACTAAAGATATGAATATTAGTTTTATCAACTGTAATCAGTTTGCTTTTTTTAAAAAAAAAAAAAATTGAAATTAGATTAAGTCAAAAGTATATTTTTCTTTGGTCTGGAAAAAAAGTTCTGCATTTCTTCAATAGCCATTATACCATACTCAGTGTTTTCATTAAAGATTTCAACAGGTTTTTCTATGGTACCAGAAGGTAGAAGAGATACATACCAAAAAGTACAAAAAAAAAAAAAAAGCAAAGGCAGGGCAATTATTATCAACCAAAGGGGAGAAGGAGAAAGCTAACTCTTCACAAGGAGTTTTCTGTTCTAATCTGAAACAGACATAAATATGCATGTGGACACACATCCAATACATACAGAGAGAATAAATTACCTAGGAATAAGCATCAGTTATGCTTTGACCTTGAATTTACATGATGGATTAATTAACCAAATTGGTGTAATAGAGTTGCTATGATCTTGTTAAGTACTGAGACCCTCTGAAATTCTTGTTTCAGATGGTAGGTTTCGAACTTCAGCTGGACCTTTATCTTGGCATGTGGCACTTCTGAATTACTGAGTGAATCATTTTGGGTACAATTCTAATTAGCTAATCAAGTCAGTAATAGCTCTCAAGAATTTATGAATTCAGTGCAGAGCACAGCCCAACTTTAGCAAAACAAATTATGCCAAGGGGATGGATGATGAAAAATCTTTCAATGTTGTTTGTAGCAATGCAAGCCACAGTTAATCAAAGTTGGTAATTAAGTGGAAAACCCACATTATTTAAGTCTAGGGGTAATCTTGTGCATCTGAAGCAAATAGGTTTGTGTGAAATGCTGTGATTATTTCTCAATACAGAACAATTAAGAAACCATTTAATGACAAACCAAGAATTGTTAGACCATATTTTCCACTGACCTTTATATGACTTCATCTGTTTTGTCTAGACCTTAAATATGTTTTTTCGAAGTCTTCACTTGCTTCCTCTGGAATATTTGCTTCTATCTGAATTCTACTTCTACTTAAACCCAGTGTTAAAATGGAAGAAAATGGAATTCTCTTATTCCTTTTTTTTTTTATCCTATTATGTCAAAAAGCTTAGGCTGAAAGACAATAGCTAGCATTGCTATTATCTAATGAGATTCATGTCTGATCAGAAAAATGAAAGTGGATTCCTCCAATTTTGACCAACATTCAGAAATACAATGGTAGCCATGAATAATGCTATCGTGCATCACTGCAACCCAGTGAGGAGGGTTGCCTGTAACATGTTTTCTTGTCTTCTCAATTATGTGAAATACCAGGACAATGTTTAGTCATAATGTCTTCTTTTCCATCATCTTCTCTAGTTTACTAGTCCTAGACAACAGCATGAAGTAATGTATATCACTATTTCAAATTGGAACTGGAATACAAATGTTTATACTCAAGGGGGCTATCTTTTCAAGAAACAATTTTTTAAGTGTTACTCAGATCTATATTTTTATACCATGTGCTCCTGGCTAAGTTAGTGTGTGGGTTTTACAAGATAGTATATCCTCCTTCTGGTGGCATATGTGTATGCATTTGGAATCACAGAATGTGCACTGAAATATTCAGACCAGCAGAAATCAGATTCAAACCTATAGAGTTTTGTGTGTTCATTCATTATTTAATGTATCTGTATATCACTTCACATCCAAAACTGTTTTCAATCAAACAAATTAAGAGCCTTCTAAAACAATACATTAAAAAAACAAAGAACAGTGTTCCATGAAATATATTTAATATAAAGGTAGGATGGAAAGATAAATATTCCAACTTTCCTACTGAGAAGGACTGGTAAAGAGGCAAGATTTCATTAGGCAGCTAAAAGAAATTCTGGGGACAATGAATTCCAAACTGTGGTTACTATCACAACTATTTATTGGCCACCAGATGGCATAAGCATTTCTTGGTACATGGAATTGGATGTCCCTGATTATCTCAGAATTCAAGAGATCAATAATAGTAAAGATGATTGGACAGGCATGATATGCCAAGTTCTTGAAAGTTTGAACCAAAACCTTAAACCTGGCTTAGTTAAATGGCAGTCAAAGCAGTTGCTTTAAACAAAGATGTGACATGGAAGTAGACACTTCTGGCACAAAGGTGACTCTCATCTCCAATGATAATGAGAACTCTAAAACTTTTGTTCTTTCTAAAGGTCAGAAAGTGTTTAATAATGAAGTTGAACATGAAAAGATACACATGTTCATCATTACAAGGCAAAACAGAAAGACCTGCACATGAATTAGAGAACAAATGAAAGTATCATGAAGAGAATAAAAGAACTGAAATGGAAATGGGCTAGTCACATAGCAAGAAGAAGTGATGGCAGGTGGTGGACCAAGGAAGTCATAGAATGGATCCCATTTGATAAAAAAGTGTCCACAAAAGAGACCTGAAAAAAGCTGGATTAAAACATCAGCAAATATTGTGGCCCACCTGGCAAAAGAAGGCTCAGGATTGGATTGGATGGAAACATACAAAAGAGCCTTCATCCTGCAGTGGATAAACAATGGCTAAAATGATGATGATGATAATGACTTATATGGATTTCTTTAGTTGTTCTAAATTGTTTACTGTTGAGAGAGATAGAGAAAGATTTTATTCTACAGGTGTGGTTTCAGAGAGAGAGAGGGAGGGAGAGTGAGAGAGATTACTCTACAGATGTGGTTTCAGTTTTATAGTACTTTAGGGAGCAGGAAAAGTTACATTAATTAGCTCTACTTTAAATAATTTGCTGCTCTCCTGATTTAGTTCTTACTAAATAACACACCCACAAATCTCCAAGGAGGATTTAGAAACAAAGGACCTAAACAAAACAGATTGCACTGAACTCATTGTGCATGTTCAACATCTCCCTGGAAAACATGTAGAAAAAATAAATTCTACCCTTGGCCAAATCATTGTGTCCATGATTAGTTTATTTTACCCATGGGAATCTTGCATTCTGAAGATGCTCTTACCATCCTTTTTCCAAATTTAGTCCTGTTCCTTAAAGTAAACATCTGACTGCTGTAAATAACTGCTGTGCTATAAATAATGCACATGGGGTTTAACACATTTTAACTATTGTGATTGTGGGGAGGGAGACAGGAACAATAAATAGAGAGAAATAGCCCCTTTGGAGTCATTTGCTCAGAAGAAACACAACATGCTACATTAGAGTGTTACAATCTTTTTCCATTATAAAATGTCTATAAAGGTAAAGATAAAGGTTTCCCCTGTCCAGTCTTGTCTGATTCTAGGGGATGGTGCTCATCTCAGTTTCTTAGCCAAGTGAACCAAGTGAATCTTGTCGGAAGATGTTTCTTTCCATGGTCATGTGGCTGGCATGACTATACACCAAAGGTTTTTTTGCTTGATCCTTCTCCATCTTACTCCAGTTTATGGTGTTCCAACCTGTGCTTGTAACAGGGCCATAAAAGTTCTACTCACTTTGCTGATGATAAAGTACAAAAGGATACCAAATTGTAAGTCTCCCCAACTCTGCATCAACTACCTTAAGTCTCCTGTGTTTGTGCTACACTGTGCTGACCTCTCCTGCACCACATCAGCCATCCGGAGCCCAGCTGTGTTTGCACCAAGTTGATTCTTCAAGCATCCTTATGCACCTTGCAGCTGCCACCCCAATAATTCCACCACGCTCATGCCACACTAGCCCCTCATGCTCCTGTCATGCATCCTTCAGCAGGCAAACCTGAAACCATGCTGCAGATTAATTATTTGTAAGTATAAAATGCAAGGAGAAACCCTCTCTGAGCTTGTGGGTAGAAAAATATATTACAAATATGTGGTTGTTACCCATAATATGCATCCAAATGTTTAACAGATGTACTTCAAGAAGATACTTGCACAATTAATATCTAAATTGTTGGCATAATTCAAGGCCAGGAAATGATGGAACTTACAGACCTTGATAAGTATAGCTTCAAACAACCCCCAGCAATATGTTTAATAATGAGAAATGTTGGGAGTCGTAATTCAGTAATAGAGTCAGAGGGTCCCCATTCTTGATGTAACAAGTCACAAACTAGACTAAGTTTTGTTCCGTGCAAAATACAACTTAAATTTATGGGGAAGGGCAAAATATTTTTGAAAGTATTGAGATCCATTAAAAATAGATAAATACCATTCTTGAGATAAAAGTATTTCAATCAAATGTCACTGAATGAATTATTTGATCAATTTCTGTTTAGGTGTCTTCCAAAATAAGCTTGGTAGTAAATGCTTAGGATGACTGGAAAAACTTCTGTTTGTTTTTCTAATAATATTTTAAGTCCTTTCAAAATTCCTGCAAATGTATTCCAAAACAAATTTCACAGCTTTTACTTTAACAAAACATTTCATAAATGCAATTACTACAAAGCACTACTTATTCAAGTGAAAGACAAAAACATATGTGTGTATTATTAGCAAGATAAGAAATTCCACAAACTTTCTACCTGTAAAGTTACTCACCATTCAACTAACAATACATATTAAATATCCTGAAAGAGCGTGTTTAAGTCTGGTAATAATTTCAGAGCTTTTTCTTTCTTTCTTTTTTGCATGTCTTGTTGACTAGCAATGTAATATCAATAGCTTTAATTAACTTCAGAATAAAACAGTATAATATGACAGTTATACAGTTAATTCTATAATGATCTTAAGAAGACTAAAATATATTTACATTTTCCAGTTAATAAAAGCATATTTTGCTTGTATCTTAGAATGCAACATATAGCAAAAAGAAAACAGAAATTAGAATTATTTGGATCTTTTAATGACATTGTCATTTATTACTCAAAATAAAATATATGACAAAACAAAACAAAAAAGTAATCCATCAGTTATACTCATTGTCTCCTAATGCCAAAACTTTTAACAAAAAGGCAAATGCAGCACGACATAATACAGTCAGACTTGTCCTATTTCTTCCAAATCATTTTCAAACTGACCTTGACATTTTAATAAGAAAAAGAGAAATAAAAATGCAGGATGCAAGAAAAACAAAACAAAATGCAATTAAAGAGGTACTGTCAGCAAGTGAAGCTTAAGCAATATACATTCAGAGCCTATTTAAAACCACACAATACAATTTGATGTCCAAATTATAACATAGTTCCATTTATGTTTCAAAGGTAATTTTGATTAATGACAGAATATGGCTATTCTTATTATGATTTACAGAAAAAATGATAAATAACTAGACTTTGTGCAATGCAATTCCACCTATGCTTGAGCTGACAAAAATGTTTGTTGCAACAAAAGCAAATACAAACCATCACATATGGGATTTAGAAGGCTTGAAATTTCTTGCAACATTATCTGAGGAACTGCAACTTCAACATCAATTTCTGTTCTAGAATTAGCCTCCACCTACAAACATGAAATTGCCAGTAGCTATTTCTAATCTAATTGCTTGACAGTATGAAAAAGACAAATGCCTATACAGGAGGAAAATCTGATTGACCATAACTGCATCTCTGTTTCTCAAACAAAGCCTGTCAAACTGAGACCAGATTCATCTTGTACATCTTGGTAGATGTATCTGCATGTGAAAATAGGAATGCAGAGAATGTAAACAAACACCTATCATTAATGGATACTATAAGGACTAAAAATAAGAGAATTTTATATGTGATAGTATGGTATTACAAGAAACCAGGAAGAGAGCAAGATATAAATAGTCATCTTGTCTCTGTGTAAGCCTGGTAGCTCTGCTCTCTGCATCCAGCTATGAGCACTTAGCAATAACACTCAGACTAGGGTTATCAAATTCATGGCCTGCAGGCCAGATGCATCATGCACTGCCAAGTCCACGGCCAATTTAACGAAGGGGGAAAAAGTCATGATACATCATATGATGCCATGAGATTGACACTACTTAGATTTATATACCACTTCATAGTGCTTATCAGCCCTCTCTAAGTGGTTTACAGAGTCAGCATATTTCCCCCAACAATCTGGGTCCTCATTTTACCGACCTCAGAAGGATGGAAGGCTGAGTCAACTTTGAGCCAATCAGGATCGAATTCCTGTCAGTTGGCAGAATTAGCCTATAATACTGCATTCTAACCACTGGGCCACCACGGCTCATGATGGTTTGTATATCATAGTTTGTGACTTAATAGTTTATGTAACTCACACCAGTTTTTATTTTATTCAATTTTTTTAAAAAAAAATAAGTTCATGGCTTGTCACAACGTGTGAATGCAGTCTAAGGATAGATATCCACAAACAGTTCTGAACTTGCAACTGATCATAGCTCCAAAGACAGTGTTAACACATCAGTACTTCCTACTCTTGAATGCTTTGTTAAAAAAAGAAAAGACCAAGAAATAGTGTTGATGTTATATCCAATGTGTTGATGTTATATCCATGAAATATAATATCTTCATTCTGTAATTTGCTTTTGTAATAACATTTCTTAAATGGTATTCAGCAATAACTTTACATGTGGGCTCATGTATTCTGCAAATGACAACCATTCCATAAATAACATCCACCACCACAAATCTAAAATATACACTTAGTTCTCTTTTGTGCAAGTGTATTGTTAATAACTTAATTTATGTTATATAATCATCTTTCAAATGCAGATTCAGGTTTCTAAAATCTTAATCTAAAATAATGCATTTATTCCATTGTAACTGGAATAGTGAAAAGAAATTGATTCAAGTTCACAGTGATTTCATTTCCCTCTTTTTCTCTCCCATTTGTACATATTTTTAAGCAAACAGTTTCCTAAATTTTCTTTAAAAAATGAGTTCTTCCAATTGACCCATGAGGGACTTTCATCAGAATGGGATATTTTATTTTCATACATTTTAACTATCCTGTTCTTCAAAACCACTGATTGATTATATGCCATCAAATCTGTGTCAACTGTTAGACCAAATAATTTTCTACAAGATGATCTGTCCTTAACCTGCTCTAACCTGTTAGGGACATCATTACCATTATAAGGGTATTTGTGCATCTTCCTTCTAGTTGTCTTATTTCCTTTTTTTCCATTTTTTCCTAGCATTACTGCCTTCTCAAGATAGTTAATCAAATCAAATCCACTACATAGACTTATCATGTAAACAAAAGAATGAAGAACATCTATTTGTCAAACTATAGCTCAAAAATATATTTCTTGGTGCTTGAAACAAGGTTATATAAGTGGTGGGAAGCCTACAAAATACTAATCTAGTGAAAAGAAGGACTAGGGATAATCTAGTGAAAAGAAGGACTAGGGATGACATGACTGCAATCTTCCAATATTTGAGGTACTGCAACAAAAAAGAGGGGGTTAACCTATTTTCAAAAGCACCAGAATGTAAGACAAGAAACAACAAATAGAAACTAATGAAAGAGAAAAATAATCTAGAACGAAGAAAAAAATTCTGTAACAGTGAGAACAATTAACTAGTGGAATAGCTTCCCTTCAGAAGTTATGGGTGCTCCACCACTGGAGACTTTTAAGAAGAGACTGGATAGCCACTTGTCTGGAATGGTTATGGTCTCCTGCTCAAGCAGGAGGTTGGACTAGAAGACCTCCAAGGTCCCTCCCAATTTTGTTATTCTGTTCTGTTGATGTTGGTTTTTTTTTAACAGTCTTCCCGATGCTTAAATATCACCATTTTACTTAATGAACATAGTCAGTTTCACAACAATGTAGTACAGCTCTAGAATAACCTTCTCCAACCTGGTGTCAGCAAGATAACTTATCACTACACTTCCTAGAATTTCCAGCTAGCGTTCTGCATTTTTATAAGGCAGCTTCCATCTTACAGCTTAAATACCTCAAAACAATATTTCATCTTCAACAAATGGTGACTTAAAAATGTGTGGACTTCAACTCTAAAAGTTCCCCAGCTACCAAGCTGTCAGGAGAATTCTGGAAGATGAAGCAGTTCACCCATCTTCAAATTGCAAAGGCTGAGAACCCCTGTCTTTAGTAGATGAATGTAAGGCAAACACAGTGATGAATTAAGAGCTGTAAGTGTTGCTTTAACAATTGAGTATTATAAATATAAAATAAATCCACAGAACCCCTTCAATATTTGTTCCAAATTTCATAAACTCCTTGTCTAAAAACTTCGCCAAAATTATGTTGCTGAAGTTCAGACAGGAAATATGTAAAATAAGAGAATATATGTGCAGATATATGTATATCTACATTTACAACTGATAATTAGTACCTAATTAAATATTTTCTCCTTTGAATTTACTCAGTGTTGCATTTCATTAAGTCTTGCTCAGTTTTATCATCTTCTTTTCTGTCATTTTTCAATTTTCTTCTCTTCAGTCAAAGAAAATGAGCTGTACTATAATGAAACCAATATCCAGAAACTTGCTCTTAGATTAGGAAGAAGCAGATAAGGTCTTATTCCCTCCAGATCTGCATTAAATAACCTATTACTACCAGTTTTTCATAAAAAATATATTGCTTTGGAATGTTCATAAAATACAACAGTTTAAGCAAGGTCTATTTGGATCACGGGTATATGCTATCAATCACTAGCTATAAGTTGTTATGCTGTGAAAATCATATTGTGATTATATTTTTGTTAGTTTTCCAATCTCTTCAAAACTGCCAATAAAGCAAACCTCATGGGAGAGTTTCGCAATGTTTTCAGATAGACTGGTGTATTCCAATTTCTCAACACCTGAGTTTGAAACAGCAGACAAAAGAAAATATATGTCTGTTGACTGCTTTTTAAATTTAGTTGACCACTTTTTTTCTCCATTTTTTACTCCATTTTTTCTTTTTTGTTGTTGTTGAATGTATGTTTTTGTTTCATTTTCTTTGTTTATTATTGTTCTGTATAAAGAATAGTAGACTCCTAAATACAGGTTTCTGATTGGCTAAAGAACTTGAATGGGGATTGGTTCTAAAGGAACCAATCCACATAGCTGCTCAAAGGCGGCAAATATTAAATACCTGTCATTGGCTACAAGCCGGCAGAGGAAAAACCTATAAAAGGCTGTTGCAGCTTGAGCCAATATTCCGTTTTTTCAACTGTGTTATAAAATAAAGACTTTGTTGTTAGAAGCCGGTCTACCTCACGTTTTTCCGGACGGAACACTGGCGACGAGGATGGGATCATCCTAAATGCGAGACTGAGCACGCAGTGACAGATAAAACCAGACGAAGAACAATGGAAACAACGCATCGCCCGCACCCTTCAATCCCAATGAAGAGGATTGGGAATCCTACGTAGACCATTTCCAGATGTACCTGGAGAGCAATGAGATGGAGGAAATCTCAGACCAGCACAAGAGAGCTGTTTTCTTGACACACTGTGGGCCCGCAATCTTCAAAATGGCCAAGGGTTTGGCAAAGCCCCGAAATGTAAAACAATTGACTTGGACAGAGCTCCAAAGAACATTAAAGGCCCACTATGCACCGGTGGTGTCAAATTTAATAAAGCAGCACGAGTTTTATCGGAGAGACCAGAAAGAAGGCGAAACCATCGCTGATTTTGTGGCAGCCCTCCGACAAATAAGGGGAGCGTGCGAGTTTCTGAACTTAGATGAAGTGATGCAGGATCGAGTAATATTGGGGTTAAGAGACTCTAATATACAGATCAAGCTACTGAATAAACCCAACATATCAGTAGCCGAAGCTATCGCAGAAGCCTCGGCTGCTGAAGCCGCGAAAAAATCTGCGGATAAAATGAAACAAATGAATGCGAACAACGATGAAACAAGCCCGGCCAGAGGGAAAAAACAATCTCCCACCAACACTCATTATGAAGAATTCGACGAGACGTCAGAATCCGGGGAGGAAGACAACGAAATCCACCACCTAAACGCCAACAAGAAAAGGCGCGAAAACAGAAATCGGTGGGAATGCACTGGCTGCGGGGGAAACCATCCTTGAGCCGATTGCAGATTCCTCAATGCCATTTGCAGAGCATGCAAGAAAAGGGGGCATATCGAGAGAGTCTGCAGGAACAAAAAGAATTACAGCCCAGAAAGACGCAGCGACTCCCCAGCAAAGACTGAGCCAAAACTATCCAAGAGAAAGTGGCAGCGAAACAAGCAAGCCACTAACCGAGAGAAAGCATACCAGACTTTCACTATCAGAAGCGCTCAGACAGAAAGCGGGAAGAAGGTAAAAATAATTGTAAAAATTGAAGACAACCCCTGCGAAATGGAGGTTGACTCTGGATCTTTCCTATCAATGGTGTCATGGGACACCATCAAAAAACTGGTCCCAGACATCAAGATCAAGGAACTCCAGAGACAAAAACTAACCCTCAAGGACTATCAAGGAAACCGAATTCCTGTAGTAGGCCTAGGACATTTCCAAGTCGCCTACAGACAACATGTCGTAGTACTACCATTAACGATAGTCAACTGAGATCGACCAAGCCTCCTGGGCATCGAATGTTTCGCACCATTGGGCATCGGGATGACCGGAGTAGACCGGGTGGCCACAACCGACTGGGAAGAAGACCTGATCCAAGAATTCCAAGATGTTTTCGATGGCTCCCTAGGCAGGTATCAGGGGACCCCAATTTCTTTTAGTCTAGACCCCCAGGTAGCCCCTAAAAGACTAAAGGCCAGACGAGTTCCTTTTGCTCTAAAAGCAAAAATAGAGGAACAACTAAATAAATTAATAGATCAAGGGGTTTTAGAACCAGTCGACCATGCTAAATGGGAAACACCAATTGTAACGCCGATTAAACCAGACGGGTCAGTGCAAATCTGTGGCGACTACAAGGCTACCCTGAACCACGCGCTGCAACAAAGCGTATACCCGGTGCCAATCGTGCAACACCTATTACACTCTCTTGGGGGAGGAAAAGTTTCGCTAAACTAGACCTAGCACAAGCTTACCAACAGTACACCCCTTAACGGCTGAAGTACAAACAATAGTGACTCACAAAGGGGCATTCAAATGCAACAGACTCCAATTTGGAGTAAGCATAGCCCCAGGCATTTTCCAGAGTCTCATGGAACGCCTGTTAAATGGTATAAAAGGGGTCGTACCATACTTCGACAACGTCCTAATTTTGGCCAAAGATGCAACCCAGCTTAAGAAAAGACTTAAAGATGTCCTAAATAAATTCAGAGAATCTGGCCTTAAAGTAAAGAAAGAAAAATGCTGTCTGACTGATCGCGTCGAATTTTTGGGATATTTGAAAGATGGAGAGGGCATACACCCTACCGAAAAAAAAGTCAGAGCTATTAAAGATGCACCAGAACCAAGGAATAAAACTGAACTGCAGGCATTTTTGGGACTAATAAATTTTTATAATGTGTTCCTACCCCACAAAGCAACAATAGTGGAACCATTACACCAATTACTGGATAAGAAAACAATTTGGACTTGGGGGTATAGAGAAAAGAAAGCTTTCCAAAGAATAAAAAACTTATTAACATCAAACACCGTTCCCATCCAGTTTAGCAACACACTGCCATTGACGGTAACCTGTGACGCCTCACCATTTGGAGTCGGTGCCATCCTGAGTCACCAATTGCCAGACGGAAGAGAGGCACCCGTCGCATACTATTCAAAGACTCTGTCTAAAGCCAAGCGAAATTATAGTCAATTGGACAGGGAATCCCTGGCAATTGTCTCCGGAGTAAAACGCTTCCACGAATATCTATATGGAAGAACATTTGTAATAGTAATGGACCATAAACCTCTACTTGGAATTTTGGCGGGAAACAAACCAACACCGAACATTTTATCCCCGCAAATGACTAGATGGTCAGAATTCCTAGCAGCCTACTCGTATACTCTAACACATCGCCCTGGGAAACAAATCTCCCATGCAGACGCTTTGAGCAGAACTCTGCTACTAATTATAGAGGAAGACCCGGCACCAACGATGACCACCTTGCAGATAGAGACATGCCCAAATCTGCCCATATCTGCAAATGATGTTGCCAGAGCCACCGCAAAGGACCCATTGACTGCCCGTGTACTGAACTGGGTAGGTAAAGGCTGGCTGGAAAACGAAAAAACTGAGAACTTTAAGCCTTTCCGGACCAGACAAACTGAACTTTCAATTCAAAAGGGTTGTTTGTTATGGGGTGATTGGGTTGTTATCCCCTCCAAATTACAAACGAGGGTACTCAATATGCTTCACGAAGGCCACCCGGGAATTGTTAAAATGAAAAGCCTTGCTAGAAGCTATGTCTGGTGGCCGGGTATAGATAGGGACATCGAATACTGGGTAAATTCATGTAACAAATGCCAAAGAAATAGGCCTTCCCCGCCACAAGCACCCATAAGGGACTGGGAAACCCCACGAGGCCCCTAGTCACTAATCCACATCGACTTTGCGGGTCCGACTAAGGGACATACTTTCCTCATTGTCGTAGATGCATACTCAAATTGGCTAGAAGTTAAAATTATGCCATCTATGACAACTGAAACCCTTATTAAACAACTGGACAAACTCTTTGCGACCCATGGCCTGCCGGACGTCCTAGTGTCCGACAACGGGCCACAATTAACGAGCATTCAATTCGAACAATAAGTAGCCTCCCTAGGTATCAGACATGCCCTAACCACGCCGGCCCATCTGGGTGCGAACGGCAGGGCAGAGAGAATGGTTAGATTTACAAAAGAAGGGTTAGAAAGAATGGACATTGGGGATGTCCAAGATAAAATAAATCGCCTGCTCACCCTCCAGCATATCACACCCAGTACCATAACAAACAAAAGTCCGGCGGAACTACTAATGGGGAGAAAACTAAGGTCGCAACTAGACAGATTGCACCCAAACTATACACCAGAACCCCCCCCCACCGACTCCTCCACCCGTTTCAGGACATTTGAAATAGGCGACCTAGTCTATGCAAAAATTTTTACCGGGGACCCATTATGGCTACCAGGAACAATCACGCAAATTACAGGCCCCCGGTCCTACCGACTAACCATAGACAACGGCAGGGAATGGAAGCGGCACATAGACCAGCTTCGTTCCCAAAACGTCGAAAGAAGTACAAACACAAAACCACAAATATTAAAAAAACGACAAAAACCAAACCAAAGAGGGGGGGGAAAATACGAGAAAATAATAAAGAACCATTAAAAATAAATACAGAATACAATAGCAATCAAAAAGAGCATAAAAGAGACTTACAGTTAGAAGACAATCGTGGGGAAAGTCCAGACGAAGGGGCCAGCCAGGCCAGCTCGACCTGCCCGGAGAGACCAGGAGGGAGCGGCAACACCACCAGCCTAAGAAATCTAGGCGGCAGTAAAATGGCTGACTCACCCTTCCAGGCGGTTCCATGGGAAAGAACAAGAGAGACAGCAACCCCATCCGAACCGGTCGAAGTCTTCAACAGGAATGAACCGCACAAGTCCAGTCAAGTCAAAAGAAGCCCCACCTACCTGCGCGACTATGTCACCATAGGACTAAGCCAAGAGGGGAGGGGTGTCTGTATAAAGAATAGTAGATTCCTAAATACAGGTTTCTGATTGACTAAAGAACTTGAATGGGGATTGGTTCAAAAGGCACCAATCCACATCGCTGCTCAAAGGCGGCAAATATTAAATACCTGTCATTGGCTACAAGCCGGCAGAGAAAAACCTATAAAAGGCTGCCGCAGCTTGAGCCAATGTTCCGTTTTTTCAACTGTGTTATAAAATAAAGACTTTGTTGTTGGAACCCCGTCTACCTCGCGTTTTTCCGGACGGAACAATTATACTGTTTTATATTTTATTTTCTATGAAAAAAACATACATTTAAACATTAAAAAGTGAAGATATAAATTCCTTGACATGTGCTTGGTTTTATATATGTCAGGTGATGCAAAAACCATAAAGTCTTCCTGTTGACCTGTGAAACAATAACAGTGCTGGGGGGAAAAACCCCAATAGAAATAGAAAATGTTAGATTCGAACTGCTGCTACATAGAATGCAGAGAATGAGTGCAAGGTATCAAAGTTTCTTATTGTTGAGTCACTGATGTACTTCCATTATGTGTCATAAGAACATGGGAACAAAATAGTTCCTCTGATTGATGCAGCCAACTTCAAACTACTATTTCAGTAGAAAGAACATTGAATAACCAATGTTATTCAAAGATGAACAGCATGCCTCAGAATCTAAACAAACGGGAAAAGTAGACTCTCAGACCCCATACACAACTATCCTCCATTAGTAGTTGTAATGTAGTTATCTTTCTTTTGCGTTATGTAATGGGTAAAGATGAGCTTCATGTTCTACTCTACTCCATACCATGCCCTATCTTAGAGAAGGGGAGGGGGGCTTTCTCCTTTCCCCAAAAGAACTCCATTTTTAAAATATGTTTGAAGGTCTCTCTGTCCTTCTTAATTTATTGGGCATTGCCATGTCTACTTTCTGTTAAGTTTCCCAGTCTTTCTCATTTCTTTTTTTATGTTTTTCATTCCAGTTCTGGCATTTGTGTAGAATGCAGCTGTCATGTTTACCTACTATTTTCTTTATGAAGAATGTTCTCGGTTTTTGAGGGGTCTGGAGTCAAGCTAGCACAAGTAACGGAAAAATCTGGAAAAGCTAAAATCTGGAGTTATATGCCTTTTGTTTTGTCCCCAAAAAATATTATTTAAAACAACAGCAACTGAGGATGTGGTCATCCTTATTAGGTCCTGTGTTGCAAGACTCCAAGTTTATGGAAAATAGAATAAATCTACTACTATGAATAAAGAAAGGGGAATCACATTGGAGTAAGTCTTTTTCTACAAATGATTGACCCAGAATTTACAGTCTCTTCAATCAGGAAATATTACCAATTTCTCAGTTTTTCTCAGTAAAAATTATCAGTTTCCACTTTATTAAAAAAAAGAAAAGAAATGATTGAAAGATTGATATTTAATACATAAAAGCAATCCACCTGTGGATACTTTTGGGGCTACATAATTCTTTTTTTCGTGAGCCTCCATGTCCCCTAAATTTCCTATTCTTTTTTCAGCTTTTAAGAAGTTTTTTTTTTTAGAAAGTTAAAGGTATAAAATGGAGTTTTTTAAAAGTATAAATAAAAAAATCATAGAGATACTTTATGTGATCCTTCTGCCTTTCCCTTTGTTTCCAATCACTAACCTAAATAGTTGTACTTTACAATGAACATTTCAGTTATTCATAGTATTTGTTTAAGTCATTTTATCTTCTATTTTTACTTGTCTCATAATCTTTTCATAGACCATATTCCAAAAGTGTATATTTGCTTTTCTGTGCAATGTATCATATATAAAGAAGCCATTCTTGCTTGAATTTAATTAGGCTTCTAATATACAGTGTATATATGGGCAATTTTGTCATTGCTGTATATTCTCCAATTTTGGTTTCCCAGTCTGATACAATTGAAGTTGCACTTTGCCATAAGTCATTTCACTGGTTAATTATTTTCACGGTTAGAAATTTTTCCTTAGTTCTAGGTTGTTTCTCTCCTTGGTTAGTTTCCATCCATTGTTTCTTGTCTTGCCTTCTGGTGTTTTGGAAAATAGGTGGATCCCCTTTTCTTTGTGGCAGCCTCTCAAATATTGGAATACTGATATCATGTCACCCTAATCCTTCTTTTCACTAGACTAACACAATTCTTGCAACCATTCTTCATATGTTTTAGCCACCTGCCCCTAACAAATAACAAAAATATTCCAAATACATAGAAAAATCCAATACAATAATAGAAAAAATTAATATTGTCTTTTGTGGTGTGGTAACAAAGTGGTAAGAATGCAGTACTGTAGGCTACTGCTGTTGACTGCCAGGTGCCAGCAGATTGGCAGTTTGATTCTCACTGCCTCGAGGTTGATTCAGCCTTCCATTTTATTTTTATTTATTTGATTTATCAGTCGCTTACAAGATAATAAGTATAAGTATAAACATGAGTAAGAATACAGGAAATAGGTATGAATAAATGGGGACAATAGGACCGGGATGGTAGGCACAATTGTGCACTTATGCACGCCCCTTAAGGACCTCTTAGGAATGGGGTGAGATCAATATTGGATACTCTAAGGTTAAAGGAGTGGGAGTTAGAGAATGTAATAACAGAGTCAGGTAGTTCATTCCAGACATTGACCACTCTGTTGTTGAAGTCATACTTTCAGCAATGAAGTTTGGAGTGGTTAACATTGAGTTTGTGTCTATTGTGTGCTCTTGTATTGTTGCGGTTGAAGCTGAAGTAGTCGTTGAGTGGTAGGACATTGTAGCAGATACGATCACCTTTTGCGATCTAACAAGCAAAGTCAAAGGGGACTCCAGGTTCATTTAAAAACCATGTTACTAATGGATTCACTTAACAACTGTGGCATAAAATGGGGCAAAACTAACTTAACATCTGTCTCACTTAACAATAGCAATTTTGGACTCAACTGTGATTGTAAGTCAAGGACTTGCCTGTGTAACATTTACCATAATTTCTCCATCAATAACAGTTATGTGTTATGTAACTATGTGCATTGAATTTCATTTTGAAATAACTTCCAAATGGAATACATAAAGCTCATTGGATTTTGAAAGATAAGTAGGTTTCAATTTGCAGATTGGTTCAGAAAGTATGCCTTAATTAGCTTCATATTAAATGTGAATTGAACACATTTCTCTTGGTGCCATTTCCATATAGGAAGCAATGTCTTTCTTGTCTTGTTAAAGTGTAGAGAGGTACAGATTGCAGGTGACAAAATGTAAGTAGGGGCAGGGATGGGATTCAACTGGCGTTACTACCAGTTTGGTGATTACGTTTTGTAGAAGTGAGAAATAAACTGGGTTGCAGACAATAGTGGGATTCAAAAAATTTTACTGCCGGTTCTGTGGGCATGGCCTGGTGGGCGTGGTGTGGCTGTGTGGGCATGCTGTGGCTTGGTGGGCATGGCAGGGGAAGGATACTGTAAAATCTCCATTCCCTCCCTGCTCCTGGAAGAAGGTTACTGGAAAATCCCATTCCTTCCCCACCCAACTAACCTGCTTCCCAGCTCCATTCTCCTGTGCAGGGCAAGAAAAGAAGGCCCAGCTAATCAGCTGGGGGTCAGGAGGCAGAGAATAAATGGGGCAAGGATACTCAGAGGTGGTATTTACTGGTTCTCCAAACTATTCAAAATTTCCACTACAGGTTCTCCAGAACTGTTCAGAACCTGCTGAACCACCTCTGGTTGCAGATAATATTGAAACCAATAGATGTTGACTTTAATTAAAAGAAGGACAAGGGGTAACATTATAGCAATGTTCTGATATCTCAGAGATTGCCACAAAGAAGTGGGAATCAAGCTATAATCTCCAAAGCACCTGAGGGCAAGAAGCAATGAATGAAAACTAATCAAGGAGAGAGGCAACCTAGAACTAAGAAGTTTCCTGACAGATAGAACAATTTAGTGGAACAACTTGCATCCAGAAGTTGTGAATTCACCAACTGGAAGTTTTTAAGAAGAGATTGGACAACCATTTGTCTGAAATGGTATAGGGTTTCTGTCTGAGCAGGGAGTTGGACTAGAAGGTTCCTTCTAACTCTGTTATTCTATTATATACTGTCACATTCTAGTCTGTTCATTGTGGCATATCTTTATTCACACCCACAGAAGCCATGGAAATAAAATCCTTGGCAATCTTTAGGATTTTGTTTTCCTAAATAACAATTTCTGTTCTGTTAAGAAACCAGAACAGTCATACAAATTATATATTCTAAGTAAATTCAAGGTTTAAGAGCATTGTGGAACACTGTAGTGAAGCATGAAAATACATAGAATATTGAAGTTATTGGAAGTTGATTTATAGGACAATCCTTTTGTATTGACTAAGGAGTAGGCTTCTCAGTGTTAACAAGTAAATGGGCTTAAGACTGCACATTACAGCCTCAAGTATTAGTTTAAGCTAACAGGGTTTCCAGTGCAATTTTTTGTGCATGTTTATTCATAGGCAAATGTTGTATAATATTTCAGGATATTACAGTGGATAATTTTCTTCACTGAATGCTTCTAGGTTATGAGTTGGTAAGCATCTGGCAAAGACTATGGAATTAGGCTTAGTATTCGATGCTACCACTTCTAACACTTTGACTGATTTGAAAATAATAATCTCCAGGAACCATTTTTATTGCGATTTTTAAGGAGGACAATCTCCTCTTTCACAGCAGTAGTTAAAATATCTATGGTTATCCCATAATCCTCTATTTTGAGAAGCTTATCTTTGCACCATATAGCATTGCACAAGTAAAGGCTCAAAGTAATCTCTCCTCCCTGGAGAATTTGGTGAATCTTGCTGTTGGCTACCATAAGAAAGTAAGATAAATACTGAAAGCGGATTACTTTTTATTAGAAACCATTGCCTTTTCTAAATGTTGAAAATGTTCACTAAACTCATGTAATAAAATTTTAGAGTAGATGTTTAGCCAAACTTAAATATTAAGAATTTGCACACACTCAGAAGTAACACATCATGTTGCTAATTCTGGTACCCATCCAGACTGAAAGAATGATACTGGTACCATCTGCATCTGCTGAGAACATTGATTTGTACAAAGAATCCATAAATCAGCATCAGTAACAAATGGAATGAAACTTCTTAACAGACTTGTCTGTGATGCATAACTAACTTAGACTTCATCTCACTTCAGGACAGGTAATTTTGAACTGGATGGACAAATGAGTTTAGAATTTTTAACTGCAGGTAGTCCTCGACTTACAACCACAAATAAGCCGAAAATGTATATTATGCTAAGTGAGAAATTTGTTAGGTGAATTTTGCCTCATTTTATGACCTTTCTTGCCACATTTGTTAATTGAATAACTGCAGTTGTTAAATTAGCAACACCATTGTTAACTGAATCTGGGTTTCCCATTGACTTTACTTGTCAGAAGGTCACAAAAGGAGATCACATAACCCTGGGACAGTACAACCATCATAAATATGAACCAGTTGCCAAGCATCTGAATGTTAATCACATGACCATGGAAATGTTGCAATGGTCATAAAGGTGAAAAATGGTCATAAGTCACTTTTTTTCAGTATCATTTTAACTTTGAATGGTCACTAAACAAACTGTTATAAGTCGAGGACTGCCTGTATTTCTGACCCTTGATGCTTTGGTTGTTGTTTTTTTGTTTTCATTTTTTCTTGAAGAAGTCACCTTTTTGTACATGTCTGGTGTTTAAATTTTGCCTGGAGACCTCATATTAGTTCTCTAGGACCTCAAATTTTGCCTAGAGACCCACACTAGATAATTAGCCAGAAATAGGGGTGAATGCAATTTACTGAGCTATGCCTTGAGCTCTAGGGAAAAAGAAGACACGTATGATTGTCAATTTAGATTTTTATCATTCTATTGAGTTGTAAGATAAAATAAAATACAAAATAAAAAAATAAAATGGAAAGCAGTGTGGGAAAGCAGGGGAAGAGAAGTGAGGAAGGGTTGGGACTTCTGACTAACTTTGTTGCAGCATTAACATTAAACCACAACTTTTTGTTTTTTGCATAGTAATACAGTAAAACCCAAAATCAATGTTTCATTCTTTTCCACTTCAAGCACAAAGTTCAGAAGCGGTCTCCATGCAGAAATAAAAGTACTTATTCTGTTCTTTAATCAAAAAAGTCAATTTTGCCATTATGCCCAACTCCACCAGCTTCTGCAGCCATTTGTCCATGATGGGAATCAAAGAGTCCTTCCAATTTTGTGCATATATATGGTCATCAATTTACAAGCCAGGATGAATTTCTTCAGGCTGCTAATGCCTACACATTTAATTCCAATAGCACTTAGAGTTATATACTGCTTCACAGTGCTTTTACAGCCCTCTCTAAGCAGTTTAAGCCCATGTAATACTGCACCAATGGATGCAAAGAGGATGTAAAATGGAGAAAAATGCTTGCCATCCATTGGAAAACGCGATGCATCCGTTGTGTACTCACTGCGTACGTCTTTCATATGCTCTATCCGTCAAACATCCGTCTACTGCTATTTCATCTGCTGAAAAAGTTTTGAGCTGCACAAAACTTTTTGAGTGGATGAACTTTCCGCCACGTACAATCTACATCCACGACACATACGGGCAACAAAAGTTCTACGTCCGTTGTCATCTGTTACACGTCCGATGTATCCTCTGGGCATCCTCTGGGCATCCGCGCTCCTCACATCCGCTCGAGAGGAAACCGGAAAGAGGGAGGAAGCAAAAGGTATGCGGAACGTCCATATAGCATTAGCAGCATGGACATAGAAAGGATGAAAGCGGATGCAGCTCAGATATAAAGCATTAAAATGGACAAAACGTTCGCATAGGGGATGTATCTCGGATATTTAGGATGTCTGGAGTATGCCTAGAGTATGTGGAAGGACACCTAGTGGAAAACCGACATTTCCTATAAAAGGGGGGGGGGGAATCACCTGGATCTCAATATCAGTCCAGCAGCCGTGGTGTGCAGACTTCTTCACCCTTGCTCTTGCTCTTCCAGATCATCCATTGATGTCCACCATGGATGATTGCACACTCCTTTTAGTAGCAGCCATCATTCAACACCAGAACCAAGTCCTCTTCAGATTGTTTCACCTTTCCTATGCAAGGAGAAGAAGGAGATGTCCAAGAGCTGTCTGGGTCCGACGATGGATCAGGAGAAGAGTGGAGTTTGTACTCGATGACAAGCTGATGGTGGAGCTGAGGAATGAAGACGCTCGTGCATTCCAGCACTTCATGAGGATGCCACCAGCCATTTTTGATGAAGTTGTGGAGCATCTGAGACCCAGGTTAACCAAGGCAAACACCAACTTCCATCTCAGCCTAGACCCTGGACTGAAGGTGGCACTGACTCTGCGCCACCTGGCCTCTGGAACCATATACAGAAATATGCAGTATGCCTGGAGGGTGACACACAACACCATCAGCATTGTGGTCAGAGAAGTGGTGCAGGCCATCATCGAAGAATACGTGGAGGAGCTCCTCCAGTGTCCCACCACTGAAGAAGGCTGGAGGAAAGTAGCAGAGCAGGGGAATCAGAGGTGGAACTTTCCACACACCATTGGAGCCATAGATGGGAAGCACATGGCCTGCAAAGCTCCAGCCAATTCAGGGTCCACTTATTACAACTACAAGGGCTTCTTCAGCATCATCCTCTTTGCCATGGTTGATGCTGACTACAAGTTCATGTACATCGATGCTTCAGGCAACGGGTCAGCTTCAGATGCCCAGATAGACAATGCCAGTGACCTCAAGGATGGGCTGGAACGCAACCTCATCATGGGTTTTCCAGATCCAAACCCCCTACCCAATGACAAGATGTGCCCTACTTCATCGTGGGTGATGATGCCTTCTCCCTCAGAACCTACCTCATGAAGCCCTACACTTCAAGATGCCTCACCCGTGAAGAGAGGATCTTCAACTACAGGCTATCCAGGGCAAGGTGGGTGGTGGAGAATGCCTTTGGCATCCTGGCCAACAGGTTCCAGGTACTTCTCACCACCATGCAGCATCACCCAGGGACTATGAGGAGCATCGTGGAAGCTTGCTGCATCCTGCACAATCTCATGCACACCCGCTACCCAGTGTTGCAGAACAGGCTTGTGGACTGTCAACAAGGCAATGGGCACATGGAGCCTGGTGAATGGGGGCAAGGACAAAACCTGATAGACACTGTGGATGTACAAGGCCCCAACAGAGCTTCACGTGAAGGGAAGAAGCAGCGCAAACTCCTGAAACACTGGTGCAACTCCCAAGCTGGAGCAGTGGAGTTACAAGACAGGATGGTAGATGCTTAATGGATTATTCCTTGAGCCTGTCTCATCACACTGATGACATTGTGCCATGTATGTTGAGTGGCCCTACAATGAATAGGTCATTAATAAAGAGTTTTGTTTATTTTGAAATGTGTTGATCAATGAATAAATTGTTATTGATAATAAAGGTCCATATGTGTGGCAGCTAGGAGGGTGGACCATACAGTCCCACTATGCTTGCACTGGAGGTTTATCTATCCCACAGCTATCCTTACCCATCCCACAACTATCCTTACCCATCCCACAGCTATCCTTACCCATCCCACAGCTATCCTTACCCATCCCACAGCTATCCATCCCACAGCTATCCTTACCAATCCCACAAGCATGCAAAGGCTTAACCCTTTTTTCAAAGTTTTCACCAACACTTTATTAAGTAAAAAAAATGAGCCAAGTGTGTGAAGCAAAGATAACCTTCATTAATAACAAACTGTATGACTTTATTAAAAAGCAAAATAACCCAAGTAAAGTGTCTTAAGCAAAGATAAAGTGAACAGGTAACAAGTCAGTCTCTGGCAATATTCTCAGTCACTCTGAGGCATGTCCATGGTCTCAGATGTAAAGGGGCCAGGGACTGTGGAGGTGGCTGTAGCTGGAGTGCTGGTCTGAGGCACCATTGGGGTGCCTGGCCCCGAGAGTACAACAGGAGATGGTGTGTGCAGGAAGCTCTCAGAGAGCTGATTCAGTCCCGTAAGGTTGAGAGGCCTTTCCTCAAGTACCTGGGATGTGAGGCCCAAGACTGATGACAAATATTCTGAGGAAGGGATTGGCTGTGTGGTGGAGGAAGGAGGAGTGTAGTTGGGCTGTCTGGTCTGCAGCTGGGTCAGGTGAGGTGTCTGTGGCATCTGTGGCATCTGAGGGACCTGGGCCTGGACTGGGAAGGGCTGCCTCTACTGTGGGAAGTCCTGGTAGTGGTAGGCTTGGTAGGGGAGGGGCTGTTGAAATCCGTGGAAGGGCTGTGACATCGCCTGGGGTGGAGGAGCAGACCTGGAGCGGGTAGGAGCAGGTTCAGCTGGGCCTGGAGGGTGGTGCAGAAGAGCTGTGATACTCTCCTTCATCACCTGGTACTGGGCCTCGGGCATGTCCATGAGGGTCTGGCTCACGTAGGTGATGAAGGGCTTGCGGTTCGAGGATGGTATGTCTAAGTGGACCAGTTGGGAGAGGAGATCTGTGCTGGCTTTGATTGTGTCCCTGATCTCCAAGAAGACAGTGTGGCTCTGGTCCTCTGGTCTGCCTCTCTGCCTGCTTTCTGTGGTGGTGGAGCTGGGGTTAGGTGTGGGTTGGTCTCTGGTGGCTGCTTCTTCTTGCTCCATCTGAGACAGGGGATCCTCCACGTCCTCTGGCACGGGGAGTGCAGCTGTACAGGGGGTCTCTGTCGTGGGGCCCTCCAAAGACACCTGCCTGGACATGGTTGCTGGCTCCTGGCTGGAAGAGGAGTGGCTCTCTGAGGGCTGTCTGAGAGAGAGGGTTGACAGAGGGGCTGCTCCTCAATGGTGGATCTTACCCTCCAGGAAGCTGCACCTGGCCATGACATAGGTCTCCCGGTCAGTGAGCTTGACAGCAGCCTGCCCGGATCTCTTCAGGTGCAGCTTGCCATACCAGGTGTGCATGTGCTTCCACCATCCAAGGAGTACATCTGAAGTGTAGCTCAGGCTCTCCGTCTTCTCTCTCCAAGCTGCCTGCTTCCTCTTGGTGTCATGATAGAGCCTGTGGCCCTTCCTCCACAGGTACTCGTTCTCCCTCAGCCATTCCAGCACCACCTCCTCATGGTCCTCGGAAATGGAATACTGTTTCCTTCTCCTTGCCTTGCCTCTTCCTCCCTCTGGCAGGGGATTCAGGGCCTTCAGCAGCAGGGCTTTGAGGGCCTTGGGGCTGGTCCATCACAGCAGCAGGAGCAGCAGGAGAAGCACCAGCAGCAGGAGG
This sequence comes from Laticauda colubrina, assembly GCA_015471245.1. Lineage (NCBI taxonomy): Eukaryota > Metazoa > Chordata > Lepidosauria > Squamata > Elapidae > Laticauda > Laticauda colubrina. The sequence continues at coordinate 26,801,773 of BLBF01000003.1, read as the reverse complement.
AGAAGCACCAGCAGCAGCAGGAGAAGCACCAGCAGCACCAGCAGGAGTAGCACCAGCAGCACCAGCAGCACCAGCAGGAGAAGCACCAGCAGCACCAGCAGGAGAAGCACCAGCAGCAGCAACACCAGGAGCAGCAGCAGCACCAGCAGAAGCACCAGCAGCTTCAGAGTCAGTGCCAGGGGGTGGGATGGTGGTTCTGTCCTTCTTGCCAGGGCTGGCAGGAGTAGGCACAGGCTTCCTCTTCTTCCCCATGGTGTTCTCTCAAGATGTCTCTGGCAGCAGGTCTTTCCTCTGAATGGTGACTGCTTGCGAGCTGCATCCTTTTATATCCGTGGAGCTGACGCAATTCATCCTCCCCGCATGCGCAGTGAACGCTTTGCATCCGCTACACATCCACTAGGCATCTGCTATGCATCCTCTAGGCTTCCGTGATGCATCTGCGTCATCCGCTATGCATCCGGTCCTTCCGCTACGTGTCCGCTTCGCTATTCTCCCCCAGAAGCCCTGCGGATGTGTCATCCGCTTCCATCCACTTTCATCCGCTAGGCTTCCTACAAACATCTGCTTTACATCCCCGCTATATCCTCCCCACGTCCGTTTCTATCCATTGTTTTCCATTCTGTTTATGCAAATTTGAGGCACTTTTGAGAGCGGATAACAACGGATGGAGCCACCCCTGAAATTTTGCTTGTCTGCTGTGTCCTTTTTGCATACATTTTGCATCCGTCGGCCAGTGTGACCTAGCCTTTACAGAGTCAACTTATTTCCCCCAACAATCTGGGTCCTCATTTTACCCACCTTGGAAGGATGGAAGGCTGAAATGCTACACCTTTGAGCACTCCTATTAAACGCATTAGTATAAATGTATTGATATGTACTCCTGTTTGCAGTAAGAAGACAGATGCTTGATTGCACCAGTTAACCTCTTTTGCCATCCCTTGGAAGTCAGCTTTTAAAGAAGTGGTTTCCTCATCGTGCTGGTACAAATAGAACAGCAAAGAAACAACAGAAATTCAGTGAGATCTCTTTCTTTAATTGAGTCAAATTGAATATGATCCAGAAGGCTTTTCATCAAATGAATTCCACTGGCATGAATGGTCAAGATAGCTGATCAAGATAGAGATCTGTTATTCCTCTATAAAATACCATTCATTACCAAATGCTCAAACCGATGCTGTACTACACAAAGCTAAACTTTAATCCAGCTATACACAGAACACCTGCCGTGGTTTAACTGCAATTTACAATTCAGTGATACATATGCAGATGAAATCGGAGTTTGCAAAAACATAATTATAGATTCTCTGGGGAGAATTAATAGCTACTGCCTGCCCTGTTTATGTTGAAGTTTAATTTAATTCTGTTGCATGACTTAAAATGAGAAAATAATTCAGCTGTTAATGTGCACCATTTTTTTAGACTGCTTAGTCAGTTTGTATTCATTATCTAAAATTGGACCTTTTAAAAACATAATCATGTGAAATTTGTTATATAATCATGGCCAGAAATCAAATACACCTAAAACAAAGATGCATAATATTTGGAAGTAGAGAAAAATTGAGTCAATTTCACATAGTTGAGCCATCTTTGCACAAGTGGGTGATGAGGGTGAAGGTATCCCTCCACACTGCATGTACTAGTTAATGTGTGCTTGTTATGTACATATACAGTAAACTATGCATGTGCAAAAAAAAAAACCTCATGGAGGATGTAGCTTCCTTTTATAACATCTATGTAGATTGGGGGCAAGGTCTGTTGTCTCAAAATGTCTGTGCTTATCTACCTTTAGGTAACAGCAAATATGTCAGGCTTATTGCAAACTCATAGATTTGGTTCAAGTTCATAAAAGATTAAATAGGAATTGATAATTATTAATTCAATGCAGTCAGTATATATTTAGATAGGCAATTGGAGAAAGAAAGAAAGAAAGAAGCCAAAAACAACAAAACACACTTCTAGAAGAAGGGTCTTCGCAACTAGGAGTTCTAGGGAATTGTAAGAGTTTCTTAGGCTGGCATTGTTCTTTTTTGACCCCAGGGTGGTCTCCAAATATCCGCAGTCTCTCTTCCCTGGATATTGATCTCTGGTTTTTTTTCAAGCACAGTACTCCTTTGAAAGATGAAGACAGCATTAAGCCAGATGGTCCTTCTTGCCCTATGGACTTACTCATCAACTTGGGGAACTAACAGAGATGGGCTACAACATATGTTCCTATTTCTTGCCATGATGTTTTTAAAAACTGTAAAAGGAAGCACATGGATTCAAATACCAATTAATAGTAATGCTAAGGAAGAACAACCTCAACTACCACAACAAAAGATCTGGGCCTGAAAAAATAAGTTGATTATTATTGTTCCTATGTTACCTAGGGACCTCTAAGACTTTTTCTCAGGAGGTTTGGTTATATCGGTAACACTCAATATGCAACAAAAATGGAGTCTACCGTTTACTGTCATGCATGAAAAAAATGTGACTATCCCCCTCATTCAATATATGTTTCTCCAAATTAGAACAGAGTTGGATTGTTTCCAGAACAACTGGAATAAAGTAGCTTCAAACTATTGCTTCTTTAGAATGAGAGAGCACACTTTGATGTGACTTTTCACATGTGCATGTCCTAACACTGAGACATGGGCTTCTGAAAGTGTAGATGTTCTTTTAGTTGTGCCATCTACTTTGACATAAAGACAATGCCCTCCTTTTCATAAACTCAAAAACAACTTCTACCCAGGCTTTCATGATGGGAGGGGGAAAGGGAGACAGAGAATGACACATGAGGGAAAATGTCATGGCACAAATGTCACAATTTCCATTCTTATGTCAGGCATTGTGACCTAGGTTTACAATTGTGGCATTTCTGCAATGATATAATGGAACCCATGTCATCATTTTGAGATCATCGCAAGTATTGTGCTTGCTCTCCCATTTTCTTCTTCCACCCCACCACATCTCCTTTCAAAGAAGCAAATCCATCCAGAACCTCTCCCCCCAAAAAAAAACCCTGAAGAAAATTCAAATACTGTTTCCAAAGAGAGGGTCTCTTGATTAAAAAAAGAAGAAGAATAAATGCCAACAGCCTTAGAGATATTTGGGAGCAAGCAATGAAAGGAATTTTCCTCCAGACATGGCATATAATAACATACCATGCAAAATGACCTTTTACAAATCTAGACAATTGAGATAGAAATACATGTTACTGAACTGTCAAGAAGCAACTGTGGAGTCATGAAGTATCTGTCCCTGCTCTTTCAAGATTTGGAAGTCCCGTGGTGGTACTTAAGGGGTAAAAAAATCAAAGAATGTCATCAAATCTTATTTGGGGGAAACTTAGACAGGAAACATCCTTCTAAAATTTATTTTATAAATATCAAAACAAGCAAAGAAAGCAGGAATCTCCAAATGCTTGGCCAATAGCATTAGAAATTTAGGTAGGACACAATACATGGAAATATGTGAGTCTTTAAGAAAGGCAGGTAAAATAGTGCTTCAGGATGTGACAGTAAAAAGTCGATAGATGTTGTAAAGAACTTCATGGGGAAAACAATTATGCATAGAGTACGGTTGTCAAACTCATGCCATCATGTTGCTATCTCATGATGTTTCATGACTTTTTTCCCCTTCGCAGAGCTGGGGTAAGCATGGTCTGCATGTGATACATCCAGCCCACAGGCCACCAGTTTGACACCCCTGCAATAGATGTCCTTTCTCACCAATCTGATGCCTGAGATTTTACATGTGATGTGACATTCTTATCAGTTTCCTCTTGTGATATCAAGATCTATTTATGTGTGTAGGAGTGTGGTGGCCTAGGTGGTTAGGACACTGGGTTGGAGGTTATCAAGTCTGCATTTGAAACCTGAGTGCTGCTCTGGGTTGGACGAATTCCCATCCTTTGCTCCAGTTCCTGATGGGGACATGAAAGGAGCTCCCAACTGAGCATCCCCCAGGCAATGGAGATCAACCTTTGAAACCAAAGTGCCTCAGTGCTTCTGACACAAGCTTGATGCAATTTATGTGCATAGAAAGTAAGAAAGTAATCTAAAGCTATGCTACCTTTGCACATGAAGGTAGGGTTAGAGAATCAATCTCTGCAAAGCCTTTAGCTTTCATTTGGACAAGTGTATAAGTGAACTCCTCTATTTCTTGTGACAAGTGACAAACTTCTTTAAACATTACAAGGAAATGCTCCAATAGAAAAGAAACCTTTTCTATTGGAAACAGAAAGAAAGCCAACACTGATCACAAAAAGCTTTTAGCTAGGCTGGTGTTGCTTTAATTATTGTCACCAGGATTTGATCAGGCATACATGCCTTTGTAAGGGATGCTATCCAAAAAATCCCCACATCCTTAAATGGAATAGCTTTGATTCTAAACTTAGAAAAGCTCCAACAGTTCTAAACTGTTCAGACCTCTGGATTCTGAAAAGTAGTTTCTGCTGGGCAGAAACTGCTGTGTTTCTTGTAATTTTGTATTCGTGTAATTGTATATCCCAGTTCCAAAACCATAGTTATTGACATGGGAAAATGTTATGTCAAGGGCATTTACTGGTAACAAAGCCATGAAACTACTCCTGAGGCATGTTGTATATTTCTCCAGGTTTTGGTATTTGGTAATATAAGCATTCTGGCAGGTGAATTCTGGGAGTTGAAGTCCACACATCTCAAAGTTGCCAACTTTCAGAAACAATTATATAGGAAGATAAAGGCACTGGAGAGAAAACTAATGAAATGTAATGAAAGAGAAAATATTTACTTACAGCAAGGAAGTGTATGCTTTTTAAATTAAAACTTGCACCATAACTTCAGAAGAGAAAGTGCCATGCTGCAGAGACCCAGCAATTAATCACTAGCTATGCCAGTCTAATAGATGGTGACCTGGGAAAAGAATGGCCAAGGAGCATGTATTGGCTTAAAAAAAAAAAAAAAAGGCTACCTATTGTTAACCGGATGCTAATTAAAATTAAGCTAGACCAGATAAGCATGAGCTTTCATTTTTGTATCAAACTCACAGTGAGCCAGACTATATCCTTAATTGGACTGACAACCTACATGGAAAAATTAGCTTTGGTTAAAGTTTTTTTTTTCTTGGCAGGTAAGCCAAGCTTTACACTACAAAGTGTCTAAGAATACAGCTTTTGAAAGTTGAAATTGAGTAGTACCTGAGATATTAGTTCTCAACTTGTTTCAATCTACCCTAAATTCTCCCTTCAATTTTTATGAATTTCTGTGGATCTAAGAGTATAGAGGTTGGCATTCACATACTACTTACCTCAACTGATACAGACACAGAATATGCTGGATAATGTACATGATTAATTGAAATACTTTTGCAATATGTTGAATGAATATTTTTGTCCATGAAGTAGCAGATTGAACAAATATGTTTAGTCTTGTTTTCAAGATGACGCAGCAATTTAATACCCTTGAGTGATTCTAGTCAACTTCTGCAGTAGGGTGCTTTCTGTATTTGTAGATAAGGACTGTCAAGCTTATGTCCCATGGGCCAGATGCATCATGTGCTGGCCATGCCCATGCCTGGTTTAACGAAGGGGGGGAAAGTCCCAATACATCACATGATGCCACCGTGATGATGTGAATTTGACATTCCTATTGTTGAGGTTCCCCAAGCAATTAAGTATCCAAGAATATCTGACAACCAGTGATTGTAAAAAACCAATGTAAGTGTCCACCAGACAATTGCCTGTTTTGTTCCACAGATAAAGAATTAAGAATCATGAAATTTTTTTGCAGCTTATTTTTGTGTCAGTGTTTTGAGCTTGTGCCATTCTTGTGACCTGTTAAATTGTTTTAAAAGACCAGAAGTAGATAGATGATAGATGATAGATAGATAGATAGATAGATAGATAGATAGATGGATGGATGGATGGATGGATGGATGGATGGATGGATGGATAGATGGAAAGAGAGATAGAGAGATAGATAGATAGATAGATAGATAGATAGATAGATAGATAGATAGATAGATAGATAGATA
>BLBF01000003.1:26782940-26795769 GCA_015471245.1 Laticauda colubrina | reverse complement strand
ATAGATAGATAGATAGATAGATAGATAGATAGATAGATAGATAGATAATGTGTATATATGGATGTGTGCATATATTCAGAAGGGTCCTTCGTGCTAGAGTGTTTCCTAATTTGGGTAATGAAATGTCTGGAAGAAAACAAGCAAGCTCAGAAAGGACCAAGTATCATTTATGTCAATCCCGAGTTACAATATTCTCCTTTATTAACATATGCAGAATGCAAATAACTGAAAACGGAAGGCAACAAACATAATGGTAATGAAGTATTTAAAATGAAGGAAAATAGTTATAGAAGAAACAAATGCATTAAAATGCAGACTTGAATGGAAAATACATTTAAAATATGAAACTGAATAAAAATCAAATTTATCAAACTCTCTAGATCAAAGAGAGAGTATGAAATTGCTGTATTGGGATTGACAGTATTATAAATATACATCTTGAGGTATAAGGAAATTGGGTAAGCAGAAAGAAATGAAAAGTCCAAGAATCAGAAAAGTAAAATCAGAAAGTATAATAGGAAAAAAAGGATTGCTGCACAATTATAGAGATACAGCTTGCAAGGTTAGGGGGTGGGGTAAGAGAGACAGGAAAGGGTCAGTTTTTAGAAAATATAAGAAAGCCACATCAACACCCAACTCAACATATTCTTCATTGAGAAATTAGCATGTTTAGAAGTTATAGTCATGTGATGTTGGTTTCTGTAAATTGTTCACATGGTAACTGTTGCTGTGTGCTGCAGTAAATAATAGTCATGTACTACCGGTATATATAATATTCTAATGAAATGACTACAAGGCCTTTACTTGCACTAAACAAAATACAGTATTATCTAATTGATTATATGTTTTTATTTCACTAAATAGAGGATTTATAGTTTGCATTTTCAGATGCAACCAGGATTTTAAACTGTAGTTTCATATGATTTAATGTTTTGGCTTGTTCTAAAACTGATCCTTCCATATAATAGCAGTTAACTGATTTTTATTTATTTATTTATCCAATTCATAGGATTGCTTATCCATAAAAAAAAACTGGGCTGCAAACACAGTAAAAACAAATATTCTACTAAAACCACAAAACCAAACTGAAGTTCAATAACTCACAAAACTAATAATCACATGTACCCACACCAGAGCTCCCATATATAAGCAGCTGGGGGAAGAGCTAGGTCTTCATAGACTTGCAGAATTTATAGGACCACCCATCTCACAGTTCAAGGCAATCTTGTGCCCATCACAATCATGGGAGATATAACTGAATATCTTCAGCTTCAAGATTAGTATGAAATGCCAATAAAGTCAATTAGCTAAAGACTAACAGCAGTTTTCTGAAGTCGCTCTGTGAGGTAAATTGTCTTTGATAATGCCTTTATTGCAGTTGTGTAATTAAAAGGACTATAACTTTATCAGTCATCAAATGCATAATGGGCATAGCCCCTATCTGCAAATCTTTCTTTTTTTTATTAAAACGTGAAAGGTAAATCTTAATAAAATATATTTTTAAAGGAGTTATGATTATAAACCTATGGAAAAGACAAAGAAGACATAAACCATAGCTTGCTAACTATCCTTCCTATTTTTTTTCTGTTTTTGCTCTAAGTGTAGACTAAAACAGTGTAAAAATATCACCAAAATAAACTTCAATGAAGGGTAACCACACAGAATATATTTCAGTTTTCAGCCTTTTAGCTTTTCTTATTACACAAAAGGTAACAGAATAAGAAACAGGTACATATTTTTTTTTTCTTCTAACAACCAGGTTGCTTTTGATAACCAAAAGAAAGAAAATTTATTGCTTCCTGATATTTTCCATCTTGCATTGTGCCAGCCTTTGAAAGAAAAAAAAAAGAAAATCCTCTTAAGAAAATAATGCAACTTCTGAATTTGGGCAATCTGGTCCCTGGTTTTACTTTAAACTTTGTAATAGATATCATATCTTTGTGTTTGCTTTAAAATGTTAACAAATCCAATTAGCAAAATGAAGTTGAACACAATTTAGGGGTAGATGGTGGGATAAGCTTCTTTTCTCTGCATGTGGCAATCAATATAATCCACTCACCCCAGATTCCAATAATTTATTTCAAAGATACACACATACAACTTGGCAGCTACATACCAACCTCTGTGTGTATGTGTGTGTTTGTATGTGTAATAGTCACTTTGGTCCTTGGCCTCCAGAGAAAACTTTGAACTGAGCCTTTGCAATAGAGCCTGTATATATTTTTCGACTGAAGGCAGTGTTTACCTCTTACTTTCATTTAAAATTGGAATTTAGTTGAGTTTCTGAAAAAGGAGAATATTTGAAGCTCCTAAGCTGAAATGAGGGGTCCTTGGTTATCATCAACATTGATGTGGATGTTGTGTTGACATTACCTAGTTTGGATAATGAAATGTCTGCCAGAAAACAACCAAGCTCAGAAAGCACCAAGGACACCTCATTAGTTGAGCTTTAAATCAGTAGACTAATTGCTCCAAAAATACATCCAGTATGATAGAAACAATTATCTTTTTACAGAATGTGTTGGCCTAGACAATGCTGTTGTGATCCTAGACATGTAAACAGTATGTGGCATCAATTAACATTTTTTTTATAGTAACAAAGCTTATAAAAGAAAAAAGCAAAGAGTTTAAAAGGGTGGAGGGTGGGAGAGAAAAGGAAAAGGAATAACAATTAACATATCATTGAGTAGTGTAAAAATAATGGCTAGGGAATTCAGTATTTTGGCTCTGTGCTTGACATTTAAACAGGAGTCTGTGAGGGATGATTTATGTATACCTAGTTAGTACCCTTGAGCAGAGATGATTTTTACTTTCTGGAAACAATTATTTGCTTGCTAAAGCAAATGTTATATTGTTTTTCAAAGCAGAACACTGTCTCAAGGTGGTTCACAGTAAAAGCATTACTTCACTGATGTAAATGTAAAAAAGAAATCTTAGTAGTAGCAACAGTCTATCATGGAAATTGTTTGAGCGTCTGAGAAAATATTCAACTTATCTTCCAGCTTGGACTATAGGCAATTATGGTTAGAACATGGCTGTTTCATTCTAGCATAGTCAAAGGGCTGGTTTAAAAGTTACTTAACCTAGAGAACTACTGTAAAACTAAACCAACTCATTTGGTTTCAGGAATACTCAAAAGTCTTGTAGAATACCTTAGTTATATTTTAAATCACAGTGCTCACAACAGGATATTACCAACACCAGGAATAATTGTTTGTCATACTGGAGCTGAGGAAAGTATGAGGAGGGGGGTGCTATCTAATCTTTCACTAAACAAAAGGGACAAAGATATGTCATAGGTAAATTATTAATTGGTTGATATAAGATTAGAATAAATAGCAAATAGAGATCCAGTTTGGTATAATGATTAAGGTGTCAGGCTAGAAATCAGGAGTTCTGGTTCCACATTACCCACAGAGACAGCTGGGTGACCTTGAGCCAGTCAGTGTCTCTCAGTCCTAGAAAAATGGCAATGGCAAACTACTCCTGAAAAACGTTGCCAACAAAACTGCAGGGACATGTCCAGCCAGATGTCAAGGGTCATCCATGATTAAATCGGGGAGGGGGACATCATGAATAATTACTTTAAAAAAAAATACCTTGACATGTATATTTGCTTCCTTCTGGTTTCAAGGAGCTAACAAGAAAGTTAGAATACTTCTTCCATAATTTGTTGACTATGATAAAAAGTCCACAACTTGTTAGGTCTATATATGCTATAGGAACAGGGTGGGAATAGAAGTTCCTCTAGAAAATAGAAAAGCTGATATAGGAGATGACCAGGCTGAGCCTGAGGAGGAGTCAAACGTGTCATCAGTCTCAAATCTCTTTGTGCCCACAAGAGATCTAAGTCCAGCCCACCTTGAATTCCATTGACTCTTATCTACCTCCAATTTGCTTTGAAAGTAAGTAGTAGTCCAGTTTATTTATTAGTAGTTGAGATTATTCCAAAGAATTTAAACTTGCAACAAACCCTTATATTCATATATATTCATCTGACCTGCCTAGATTCCTGATTTCTCACATTTGACAGCTGATTTATTTTAAACCTTGAGTTCTTGTAAATATTCTGAGATCATTCAATCACAATTCATGGGAAATGTAAGTTTTCCGTTACTCATATAATTCAGTCAGAGTTAATTTGTTTTAAACAATCAATGTTGATTTTACTTTTAGCATCATTGTAACAGACATCTGAATTTAATGAGTCTTCTCTCCACCGCCTTTCTTTTAGTTTATGGCTGAAAATAATATTTCACCAGATGAAAAAGACTCTCTTGTTTACCACGTCAGTGCCATAATAAATGTCTAAGTTTTTTTTTCTCTTCCACAGCAGATGAGACTAACTATTTTCTGGAAAAGACAAAAGATTTCTGATGTTCAAGTAGCAGGACAAGTCCTCCTCCATGTGCCACTTTGACCCTGCACTGATTTCCTACCATCCTCAGAGTTAAAAAAAAAAACACTTGGTGTTTTTTAATATATGCTAGTTTTAATATATAATTAATATATTGTTTCCTGTTACAGTTAGCTTGCTTCTCTTTTTCCTGCTTTTGAGTTTTTGTGAGCCTGAACCAAACTGCAACAACTTTTCATTCTCACTTTCATACTTTGTTGGTGGCAGCTCCTTTTATTTCCTATCTCTGCTCCCAATACCCAAGTTGAGGATAGAGAAATTCTGCTGGAACTAAGACATAGCATGTGTTAATGAGCAAAAGGTGGATTATTTTGCAGTATTTGGTGTCTTACTCAAGCTGCTGAACATCATTTTGTTTGTTTACTTTTAATTCAGCTAACCAAATTTGCAAATCCCTCCATAAACCGGGTGAAAAGGAATAGGGTTAGTAATGCCTTTCATATGAAACCAAGAGAGCAAAACTAGTAGATGTATCTATCCAGGCAGGTCTTGAAAGATTTGAATCTAAAATTTGATGTTATATTGGAGTTATCACCTTTTTTCTCCACTCTGTAACCAGTATGTTATCTTCTTTATGAGCCTCTGTGGCCCAGTGGTTAGAGTGCAATACTGCAGGCTACTTCTGCTGACTGCTGGCTGACTGCAATTTGGCAGTTTGAATCTCATTAAAGCCCCTGTCACACTGCACCAACAGATGGAAAGAGGATGTAAAATGGAGAAAAACACTTGCCATCCGTTGGTTAACGTGATGCCTCCGTTCTGTACTCACTGCCTCCGTTTAGCTTCCTCTCTATTCGTCCAGCATCTGTCTATTGACATTTCATCTGCTCGGAGGGTTTTGAGCAACTCAAAACTTTTGAGCGGAAAATGTATCCAATGCGTCCATTCTGCATCCACTAGGCATACAGGGGACATCCATTCTGCATCCATTACGCATCCGCTATATCTGCTAGGCATCCGTTCCGCATCCGCGCAACTCAAATCCACTCGGATACAGGGAGGAAGCGGAAAGGACACGGAACAGACGTGCAGCGTTAGTAGCACGGACGTAGAAAGGATGAAAGCGGATGCAGCTCGCAAAGAAAACATTTAAAATGGAAAAAATGTTTGCAGAGGGGACCGATCTTGGATATTAAGGATGTCTAGAGGATGCCTAGAGGATGCAAAGGGACACATAGTGGAAAACCTATATTGCCTATAAAAAGGGGGAGCAACTCACCTGGATCTCACTTTCAGACCAGCAGCCCAGCTGTGCAGACCTCTTCAGCCTTTATCTGCCTCTTCCTCTTCCACAGCATCCAGTCATGTCCACCATGGATTGTAACAAACTCCTTTTGGTAGCCACCATCCTTCTGCAACAGTGCAAAGCCATCTACAGGCTCTGTGAACTCTACTATGGGAAGAAAAAGAGGCGACCAAGAAGCGTCTGGGTCCGAAGATGGATCGGGAGAAGAGCAGAGTACGGACTGTACAACAAGCTGATGGTGGAGCTCAGGAACGAAGACCCTTGTGCATTCCAGAACTTCATGAGGATGCCGCCAGCCATGTTTGATGAAGTTGTGCAGCGGCTGACACCCAGGTGAACCAAGGCAAACACCAACTTCCAGCCCAGCCTGGACACTGGGCTCAAGGTGGCACTCACTTTGCACCACCTGGCCTCCGGGACCACCTACAGAAGCATGCAGTATGGCTGGAGGGTGCCACACAACACCTTCAGCATTGTGGTCAGAGAAGTGGTGCAAGCCATCATCGAAGAATACCGGCAGGAGCTCCTCCAGTGTCCCACCACTGAACAAGGCTGGAAGAAAGTTGCAGAGCAGTGGTATCAGAGGTGGAACTTCCCACACACCGTTGGAGCCATAGATGGCAAGCACGTGGCCTGCAAAGCACCAGCCAAGTCGGGGTCCACTTATTACAACTACAAGGGCTTCTTCAGCATCATCCTCTTCGCCATGGTCGATGCTGACTACAAGTTTATGTACATCGATGCTTCAGGCAATGGCTCATGTTCAGATGCCCAGGTATACAACGCCAGTGACCTCAAGGAGGGGCTGGAATGCAACCTCATCATGGGCTTTGCAGATCCAAACCCAATGCCCAACAACACGCAAGATGTGCCCTACTTCATCGTAGGGGATGACGCCTTCTCCCTCAGAACCTACCTCATGAAGCCCTCAGAACCTACACTTCAAGATGCCTCACCCGTGAAGAGAGGATCTTCAACTACAGGCTGTCCAGGGCAAGGCGGGTGGTGGAGAACGCCTTTGGCATCTTGGCCAACAGGTTCCAGGTACTTCTCACCACCATGCAGCATTGCCCACAGACCATGAGGAGGATCGTGGAAGCTTGCTGCATCCTGCACAATCTCATGTGCACCCGCTACCAAGTCTTGCAGAACAGGCTTGTGGACTGTCAACAAGGCAATGGGGATATGGAGCCTGGGGAATGGAGGCAAGGGAATACCTGATAGACACTGAGGATGTGCAAGGCCCCAACAGAGTCTCACGTGAAGGGAAGAAGCAGCGCAACCTCCTGAAACACTGGTGCAACACCCCAGCTGGAGCAGTGGAGTGGCAAGACAGGATGGTAGATGATTAATGGATGCTTCCTTCAGCCTGTCTCATCACACGGATGAGATTGGGCCATGTATGTTGGGTGGGCCTACAATGAACAGGGCATTTAATAAAGAGTTGTGTTTATGTTCAAAGGTGTGAATCAATGCTTACACTAGTATTGATAATGAAGGGCCATAGGTGTGGCACCTGGGAGGGTAGACCATACAGTCCCACTATGCTTGCACTGGAGGTTTATCTATCTCCACAGCTATCTCAACCCATCCCACAGCTATCTTAACCCATCCCAAAGGTATCCCTGACCATCCCACAGCTATTACCCATCCCAAAGGTATCCCTGACCATCCTACAGCTATTACCCATCCCAAAGGTATCCCTGCCCACCCCACTGCTATCCTTACCCATCCCACAAGCATGCAAAGGCTTAAACCATTTCTAAAAGTTTCCACCAAGACTTTATTTAGAAAAATAAATGAAGCAAGTGTGTGTAGCAAAGATTAACTTTATTAATAACAAACTGTAAAAAAAAAAAATGACCCAAGTCAACTGTCCAAATAAAGTTTACAGGTAGCCACCCAGTCTCTGGCACTCTTCTCTGTCACTCAGAGGTGTGCCCAGTCTCAGGGGTGAAGGGTCCAGGTGCTGTGGAGGTGGCTGGTGCTGGAGTGCTGCTCTGAAGCACCACTGGCCCCGAGAGGACAACAGGTGACGGTGTGTTGAGGAAGCTCTTGGACAGTTGGCTCAGCCCCGTGATGTTGAGAGCTCCTTCCTCCATGCCATGGGGTGTCAGCCTCAGTACCGAGGACAGATGTACTGAGGCCGGGCTTGGCTGTGGGGTGGAGGAAGGAGCAGTGTAGTGGGGCTGTCTGGTCGGCAGCTGGGTGAGGACTGGCGTGGGTGGCATCAGTGTCGTGGGTGGATTGGTGGCGTCGGTGGCATCAGTGTTGTGGGTGGCATCAGTGGCATCAGTGGAACCGGTGGCAACGTTGGCGTCCGATGTGCCCGTGCCTGGACTGGGAAGGGGTGATGCCTGTGCTGCTAGACCTCCTGCTAGCCTTAGCCCTGGTAGGTGAGGGCCTGTGGAAAGCCTTGGAATGGAAGGGACATCACCTGGGGTGGAGGAGCAGACCTTGACTGGGTGGGAGCAGGTTCCTCTGGGTCTGGAGGGTTGTGAAGCAGCTCGGTAATCCGGTCCTTCACCACCTGGTACTGGGGTTCCTCCATGTACATGAGGGTCTGGTTCACATAGGTGAGGAAGGGCTTGTGGTTGGAGGATGAGGAGTCGGTGTGGACCAGCTGAGAGAGGAGATCTATGCTGCTCCGGATGGTGTCCCTGATCTCTTGCAGGATATTGTGGCTCTGCCCCTCCACTTTGGCTCTCTGCCTTTCTGTGGAGGTGGAGCTGGGGGTGGATGCAGGTAGGGCTGTTCTGGAGGTGCCGTCTCCTTTCTCCCTCTGCACCAGGGAGTCCTCCACACACTCCACCACGGTTAAAACAGCTGTCTGCGGGTTCTCCACAGTGGGACGCTCCACAGAAACCTGCCTGGAGACAGGAGCTGACTCTCGGCCGGAAGAGGACTGGCTCTCTGCAGACTGCCGGAGAGAGAGGGTCGTGAGAGGGGCTGCTCCTCGGTAGTGGATCTCACCCTCCAGGAAGCTGCACCTGGCTATGACATAGGTCTCTCTGTCTGTCTGTTAACCGTGGCCTGGCCAGATTTCTTGAGGTGCAGCTTCCCGTACCAGGTGTGCATGTGCTTCCACCAGCCGAGGAGCACATCCGATGTGTAGCCCAGGCTCTCTGCCTTCTCTCTCCAAGCAGCCTGCTTCCTTTTGGTGTCTCTGTAGAGCCGGTGTCCCTTCCACCACAGATAGTCATTCTCTCTCAGCCACTCCAGCACCTCATCCTCGTGTTCCTCTTTAATGGAGTATTGCCTCCTCTCCCTATCATGCATCTGCCTCTTCCTCCCTCTGGCAGGGCCATATGGGCCCTCATCAGAGGGACTTCGAGGTTGTAGGGGCTGCTCCTCCACACCACCACCACCAGCAGCAACAGCAGGATCATCATCAGCAGCAGCAGCAGCACCAGCAGGATCATAATCATCATCAGCAGCAGCAGCAGCACCAGCAGCACCAGCAGGATCATCATCAGCAGCAGCAGCAGCACCAGCACCAGCAGCACCAGCACCAGCAGGACCAGGATCAGCAGCAGCAGACTAAGCACCAGGAGCCCCAGCAGGACCAGGAGCACTAGCAGTATGAGCAGTATGAGCAAGTCCAGGAGCACGAGCAGGACGAGCAAGACCAGGAGCACGAGCAGGATGAACAGGACGAGCAAGTCCAGGAGCACGAGCAGGACCAGCAGGACCAGCAGGACGAGGAGCAACTTCAGCAGAGTAAGCTCCAGCAGAAGCACCACCACCAGGAGCAGCATCAACAGAGTAAGCACCAGCAGAAGCACCACCAGCAGAAGCAGCATCAGCAGAGTAAGCACCAGCAGAAGCACCACCACCAGAAGCAGCATCAGCAGAGTAAGCACCAGCAGAAGCACTACCGCCAGAAGCAGCATCAGCAGAGTAAGCACGAGCAGAAGCACCACTGCCAGACGCAGCAGCATCAGCTCCTCCAGAAGCAGAAGCAGCAGAAACCCCAGCCGCAGAAGAGTGAGCCCATGCTACAGAAGCCCCAGCAGAAGCAGAATGAGGGCCAGGGGCGGGAGGGTGGCCCTGTCCCTCTTGCCAGGGCTGGCAGCAGATGGCTGAGGCTTCCTCTTCTTCTCCATGGTTGTGTGGTTGCTGGCTTGCAGTGAGTCTGGCAGGGAGGTTGGCACCAAGGCTGGCAGGCAGGCTGGCAGGCAGTCAGCCACCAAGGCTGGCAGGAAGTCAGTCACCAAGACTTGCAGGCAGGCAGGCACCAAGGCTGGCAGACAGCAAGGCTGGCAGGGAGGCTGGCAGGGAGGCTGGCAGGCAGGCAGACAGCAAGGTCGGCAGCAAGGCTGGCAGCAAGGCTGGCAGCAAGGCATGCAGGCAGGGCAGGCTGACAAGGCACTCGATGTGTCTGGATGCAGGCAAATGGTGACCTGCTCCCGAGCTGCTTCCCTTTATATCCGCGGGGCTGGCGCAATACATCCCTCCCGCATGCGCATTGAACGTAAGGCTTCTGCTAGGCTTCCGCTACGCAACCGCTAGGCTTCTGCGTCTGCATCCGCTTCATCCACTGTGCATCCACTGTGCATCCGCTTCATCCGCTCGGCGTCTGCTCTACATCCGCTCTTTCCGTTCCGCGTCTGCTTTGCTGAGGTCCCCCGGAAGCCTAACGGATGTACCATCCACTCCCATCTGCTCCCATCCGCTAGGCTTCCGCTCTGCATCTGTTTCCCATCCGCTCTGCATCCTCCCCCCGTCCGTTCCTTTCCTTGTTATCCGCTCTGGTTATGCAAATTTTTGCCCCTTTTGAGAGCGGATAAGAATGGATGGAACATTTTGCTCGTCTCCTGTGTCCTTTTTACAAACGTTCTGCATCCATTGGGCAGTGTGACAGGGCCTTAAGCTCAATGTTGATTCAGTCTTCCATCCTTCCAAGGTGGGTAAAATTGTTGGGGGCAATATGCTGTGTTGAGGTAATTCCCCGTTAGGAGAATGAGAGCATACAGGGAGACGTATAGAGAGTCGTGTTGGAATAATACACACACAGTACACAGATACACTGTACAGTTAATGTAGGTTTTTACTTCCAGAAAGGTTTAAGCAAAGTCTAAAATAAGCAGTCCAAAATCACTCACAAGTTAATCAGTCAGTTTTTCAATCCAGGGATATTCCAGTAACAAAGTCCAGTGTCAAAAACAGTTAAGTATCAGACTTATATTAAATCCAGTATTATCAGTTAATTAGGAAAAATGGAGCAACAGCAATACTTTCCAACAGAAGGAAATAAAGATGCACTCTCTTCTCTTCTGAGACTTAGATGAAACAACCCAGGTTTCTGGCTCTATCTTATGGCCATTTGAGAAACCACACCCAGTTGCATGCTCTTGCATTCCCTTAAAGAGATAGTACTAAAATGTTTATCCTGGTATATATATTTCTAACCCAAATACCTGTTAGGAGACTCATATTCCTAACATGCTGACTCTGTAAACTGCTTAGAGAGGCTGTAAAGCACTGTAAAGTGGTATATAAGTCTAAGTGCTATTGCTATTGCTATTGTTTAGAGATCATTCCAGTTATGCAAAAAAAAAAGTAACAGTGAACTATGTTGGGAGACAGGATATTAGAGACTGCCTTCTGATAAAGGGTATTTCAGGATAGCCATTTTGTAAAACTGCTGATAACAGATTCTCAAAATTCCAGATATGCCCATAGGAATAAAAATCTTTCTATTTAATTTTTCAACAATATGCATGAAGATATTTGAGATATTTTCCCTAATCTGAGGGATTTTTTGTTCATGCAATGCTTATATTAGCTGGTCTACCATCCCTCTGTACTATGGCATTAATGAAGAAAACTTGATATTATTCCTTTTGTCTATAATTTTAACTGTCATTAAGTTGTTATTTCTTAATATTTTATTGGGGTTGGATCATGCCCTTTTGATTTGGTTGTCTTCTATATTGTATCATAGAA
Source organism: Laticauda colubrina (assembly GCA_015471245.1). Taxonomy (NCBI): domain Eukaryota; kingdom Metazoa; phylum Chordata; class Lepidosauria; order Squamata; family Elapidae; genus Laticauda; species Laticauda colubrina. The sequence goes on along the minus strand of BLBF01000003.1, from coordinate 26,784,157 downwards.
ATTAATACTAAAATACTATTTACAAAGTAGTTAAGGAGCAGTAAAATTGTTAAGGTCAAGCAAGTAAGCAATAAACTAATTTTAAATTTCAGAAAAGCTGAATATCTTTAAGCTTGATATAAAACAAAATTGATGAGGGGGATTTTCTATAGAGATTATTTTATTTATATTTATTTATGTATGACTTTTATATGGCTTCCCAACTTGCATGTAGAGATTCGGGGTTGTTTATATCTCTAAAAAAAGTGTGTGCAATTTTTTTTTCCGCTGCTTTCTCCCCCTTCCTTTCTTCTTTTTGTTTGCTTTCTCTTTGATTGCTTGTTTTGCTTAACATTAATCCTGTGGTACAGTTCTTTGAAACTTGAAAGCTAGCTAATTGCTTTGTGATTTCTAACAGGTCTCTGTTTGGATTAGTTTACTGATGTTTCTGTATTAGTTTTGAATTGTAAACAGCTTCCTGGAAATGTAAGAAAGAACTTTACTTAAACAGAGTACCATGAAAAAAAGGGTTCTGGAGAAGTTAAAAGAGTCACCTCATCCCTTTACCAGACACACAGTGCAATAATTCGATTGCCTACATTTTTTTTTGTCCTTCTGAAGTATCCTGGAAGGAATTTTCATCATTTTTGTTATTGTTGTTCATACATTTTGGAAATGTGTCCTCTATTTGCCTGTGACAAAATCTGCTGGGAAGTCTGTGTGGATATTTTGCATACCTATAGGGGAAATCCTTGAATTAGCATACCTTTATACCATATATTTCACATTGAATGAAACATGTCATTTTGAATACTGATGGCATAGCTTGGAATTAGTGCCCAGCTGCAAAAGGCATGACCTCATCTAAGAGCCACAAAGGCCTTACATCACAGTAGAGGATAAGAAGTCAGGTGAGACTCTTGTATATTAAACAATAATTATTGACTTCAGGGTCTATGGAAGTTCTCAGTCATCCGTTGACCCAAAGATACTTTTTCAAGAGACAACTGGACTTTATGTTTTTCTTTGAAGATGTTTTGCTTTTTATCCAAGAAGCTTCTTCAACTCTGATGGTGGGATTCCTCACCAGCTAGCCAGAGCTGAAGAAGCTTCTTGGATGAGAAGCAAAATGTCTTCAAAGAAAAACCAGAAAGTCCAGTTCCCTTTTGAAAAAGCACCTTTGGGACTTATTGTCAGGCGGAGCTCCATTCAAAATCCAGGAAAGAAATACTTAGACT
>BLBF01000003.1:26671412-26708936 GCA_015471245.1 Laticauda colubrina | reverse complement strand
TTCTTTCTTTCTTTCTTTCTTTCTTTCTTTCTTTCTTTCTTTCTTTCCTTCTTAACTTTGCACAGGCATAACCATTGAGCAATTGCAGCTATATCAAAAGTTTGGATTATATCATTTATTCATCCATCCATTCATTCATAAAAAGCAGAAACCCCTTTTTTTTTTACTTTTTTAAATGAGCAAGAACTTCCTTCTCCAAACAACAGGAAGTTCAGTCACTGCGAACAGTGCACATTAATAATTTGCTAAAAACATTAAAAAGCAGGAATAGGCTTATAAAGTAAGCAGAAAAAATGACTACAGTTGTCTCACATCAATTTATTAAGATCTTGAGACAAGTTCTTTTTTAATGAAAATTGAACACATGGAGATGTTTCATTCAGAAGTATATAGATATCTTCTCCTTTGTTGTGACCTATAGATGAGGAAGTTGTCAGATGACAAAGTTGCCATTTTAATTTCTCACAGTGCTCCTAATGTACTACTAAATTAGAAGCAATAGTTGACCTTTTGAAAATGGCAACATCTCCTTTTAATATCTTGTGGACGAGAGGTTACACTTTTCAAATTACACTCAAGTTACTTCTGCTCCTTGATCTTTGTCAGTCTTGTTCTTTCCAACTTTTGAAGAGGACCACGAAAAACCAATCTACGACTTTGCTTTTCATCAGAAATCACCACAATGTTCAATCGTCATGGTAGTCTCTAAAAAATAACTCAAAAGGTGTGTTTTTTTCCTAGAGCTCTGTGACACAAAAACTCGCATTTTATTTTGATATAGATTTTTCTGCTCATTATCTGAATAAATAGTATTTCTTTCTTTGATATAATATGCAAATTACATTTTACCAGTACAATTCCATTACTATGCATATGTTATCTTTTCCCAGAGTATAAAAATATAGATTTTCTTGACAGTCCCTCCTTTCTTTTTTACATTCTTGAAGTTACCTAGACAACTGAAAACAAACTATATATATTGCATTTAGGTATGATTCAAAGCTACCTAATTTGAAGACTACTAAGAGAAGCAATGAAAATTGAATATAGTAATATTTTCTGCTTTTTAAACACTTTGTAACTTTAAAAAAAGACAGGTATTATGTAATGGAAGACATTAATAAGTATATGGCAAGAATATTTCTTTAAGACCAATAAAATAGAACAGAACAGAACAAAACAGAACAGAACAGAACAGAACAGTACAGAATAGAATAGAATAGAATAGAATACTTTATTGGTATTGCATATGCTCTCAGTGTACATAAAAGAAAGAAACAATCATCAAGATTCAAGAATTAAAAAGTAAGTCAAGCTTCCTCCCAGATAGGATAGGTCCAAATATTTTACTTGACAGTAATATAGAATGATTTATTTCTTTTCTTTTTTTCATTAGATTTATGTTACTGTCTATCTCACAAAATATTTGCCATTGCTTTCTTCTGGATTACATTTTATCCATGAAATGGCTCTGGCATTCCCGAGAAGTCCTCATCCAAGGAGTAACCAGTCGTAGCCTTGTTTGTAACATAGCCCAAACAAAGTGTTGCATCATACAAAAGCAGTAGGATAAAAATAATCCAACTTTAAAAAGGAATACCCTTCCTACAAAACTCTACCTTCTACACTATAGCCAGGAAGAAGAGGAGATGTTCATAAGAAGAGCACAAACACTGCAATATTTGTAAACTGTTAAATGCCAGAAATGGAAAAGGTCCATTTGGCCATTGAACTTTTTCTCCTGCTATCAGAATAGAATTGTTTCTTTGTGTGCATTCAGTGTTGCCTTGTTTTACAGCAAGCATTTCATTCTGTAATAAAACTTCGTACAGTTTAATGAACTTGTCAGCTTTCCAGATAATATATTTCTCACGTGAAAAACCGAGTTCTGTATTACACAGAACTCAGCAGCAGGTTTGTATAGGTCAAAAACTTCCCTGTCCACATTTGTAGTCTGCATACAATTCAACAATGTGGTTGAAACAACAATACGAAAAACCTGGAACAACTTTTATGGTGACACTAGCTCCAAAAAAATAAGATGAATAAGAGGCAGGGCTACATTCCACCTTCTGCGGCAGGAACAGAATACAATTGAATAACAGAGTTAGAAAGGACCCTGTAGGTCTTCTAGTCAAACCCCCTGCTTAGGCAGGAATCTCTATATGATTTCAGATTACAGATAGTCAGAATTGGAAGGAACCTTGTAGGTCATCTAGTCCAACCCCCTACCTAAGTGGGAAACCCTACACCATTTTTGACAAATGGCAGTCCAAACTCTTCTTGAAAGTCTCAACTGATGGCACTCCCACAACTTCCAAGGGCAAGCTGTTCCATTGGTTGATTGCTCTCACTGTCAGAAAGTTTCTCCTTGTTTCCAGATTAAATCTCTCCTTGTTCAGTTTCCATCCATTATTCCTTGTCTGGCCTTCAGGCACTTTAGAAAATAGTTTGACCCCCTCCTCCCTGTGGCAGCCCTCAAATATTGGCAGACCGCTATCATGTCTCCCCTGGTCCTTCTCTTTACTAGACTAGCCAAGCCCAGTTCCTGCAACCATTTGTTCTATGTTTTATGTATGTAAAAAAAAACAGCGGACGAGAAAATTTTCCATCCGCTTCCATCCGCTTCCATCCTCCCCCCGTCCGTTCCTTTCTGTTGCTGTCCGCTCTGCTTATGCAATTTCATTGTAATCAGCTCTCAAAAGTGCCCCAAATTTGCATAAGCAGAGCGGACAGCAACAGAAAGGAACGGACGGGGGGAGGATGGAAGCGGATGGAAGCGGATGGCACATCCGCAGGGCTTCCGGGGGAGCACAGCAAAGTGGACGCACAGCGGAAGGAACGGATGCAGAGCGGATGCCGAGTGGATGAAGCAGATGCAGAGCGGATGCCTAGCAGATGCCTAGTGGATGCAAAGCGTTCACTCCACATGCGGGGAGGATGCATTGCGGATATAAAAGGATGCAGCTCGCAAGCAGGTCACCATTCAGAGGAAAGACCTGCTGCCAGACACAGCTCCAGCCAGCCAGCCAGCCAACAACCATGGAAAAGAAGAGGAAGCCTATGCCATCTGCCTCCAGCCCTAGCAAGAAGGACAGGGCCACCATCCCACCCCCTGGCCCTGACTTCTGCTGGCACTGCTCCTGGTGCTGGTCCTTCTGCTGGTGCTTACTCTGCTGGCGCTGCTCCTGGTCCTGCTGGTGCTGCTGGTGCTCCTGGTCCTGTTGGTCCTGCTGCTGCTGCTGAACCTGGTCCTGCTGGTCCTGCTGGTCCTGCTGGTGCTGGTGGTGCTGCTGATGCTGCTGGTCCTGCAGGTCCTGCTGGTCCTGCTTTTGCTGCTACTGTGTTGTTGCTGCTGCTGCTGCTGGTGGTGTGGTGGAGCAGCCCCTAGAACCTCAAAGCCCCTCTGATGAGGGCCCAGATGGCCCTGCCAGAGGGAGGAAGAGGCATACGTGAGAATGGGAGAGGAGGCAATACTCCATCGAAAAGGAACATGAGGATGAGGTGCTCGAATGGCTGAGGGAGAACGAGTACCTATGACAGGAAGGGACACAGGCTCTATCGAGATACCAAAAGGAAACAGGCTGCTTGGAGAGAGAAGGCGGAGAGCCTGGGCTACACTTTGGGGGTCCTCCTCGGGTGGTGGAAGCACATGCACACCTGGTACGGGAAGCTGCACTTCAAGAAATCTGGCCAGGCCACGGTCAAGCTCACCGACCGGGAGACCTACATGATGGCCAAGTGCAGCTTCTTGGAGGGTGAGATCCGCCACCGAGGAGCAGCCCCTCTGACAACCCTCTCTCTCAGGCAGCCCACAGAGAGCCAGTCCTCTTCTGGCCAAGAGTCAGCTCCTGTGTCTAGGCAGGTATCTGTGGAGCGTGCCAGGACGTAGACCCCCCTGACAGCTGCACTCCCCATGGTAGAGCATGTGGAGGACCCCCTGACGCAGTGGGAGCAAGGAGAGGGCACTTCCACCAGAGACCAACCCACATCCACCCCCAGCTCCACCTCCACGGAAAGCTGGCAGAGAACAAGACTGGAGGGGCAGAGCCACACTGTCCTGCTGGAGATCAGGGACACCATCAAAAGCAGTGTAGATCTCCTCTCACAGCTGGTACACACTGACATACCATCCTCAAACTGCAAGCCCTTCCTCACCGATGTCAACCAGACACTCATGGACATGTCCGAATCCCAGTACCAGGTGATAAAGGATACCGGTCTTCTGCACAACCCTCCAGGCCCAGCTGAACCTGCTCTGACCCACTCCAGGTCTGCTTCTCCACCCCAGGTGATGTCACAGCCCTTCCAAGGCTTTCCACAGGCCCTCACCTACCAAGGCTACGGCTACCAGGAGTTCCAGCAGCACAGGCAGCCCTTCCCAGTCCAGGCACAGGTTCATCATAATCCACCGGTACCACCGATGCCACTGATGCAACCGATGCCACCGACGCCACCAATGTCACCCACGCCACAGATGCCACCCACGCCTCACCTCGTTCACCTGCAGACCAGACAGCCCCACTACACTCCTCCTTCCTCCACCCCACAGCCAAACCTGGCCTCAGAATATCTGTCATCGATCTTGGGACTGACACCCCATGTCATGGAGGAAGGGGCTCTCAACATCACAGGACTGAGCCAGCTCTCTGAGAGCTTCCTCCACAGACAATCCCCTGTTGTCCTCTCAGGGCCAGGCACCCCAATGGCACCTTAGACTAGCAGCAGACACCTCCAGCACCTGGACCCTTCACCCCTAAGACAATGGGTATGCCTCAGAGTGACTGAGAAGAGTGCCAGAGACTGGGTTGCTACCTGTTGACTTTATCTTTGCTTGGGACACTTTACTTGGGTCATTTTGCTTTTAAAGTTTGTTATTAATAAAGATTATCATTGTTTCACACACTTGCTTCAGTTCTTTTAGTCAATAAAGTCTTGGTGGAAACTTTTAGAAATGGTTTAAGCCTCTGCATGCTTGTGGGATGGGTAAGGATAGCTTTGGGATGGGCAGGGATACCTCTGGGATGGGTAATAGCTGTGGGATAGATAAACCTCCAGTGCAAGCATAGTGGGACTGTATGGTCCACCCTCCCAGGTGCCACACCGATGGCCCTTTATTATCAATAACAATGTTATCATTCATCCACACATTTCAACATAAACACAACTCTTTATTAAATGTCCTGTTCATTGTAGGGCCACTCAACATACATGGCACAATCTCATCCGTGTGATGAGACAGGCTGAAGGAAGCATCCATTAAGCATCTATCATCCTGTCTTGCCACTCCACTACTCCAGCTGGGGAGTTGCACCAGTGTTTCAGGAGGTTGCGCTGCTTCTTCTCTTCACGTGAAGCTCTGTTGGGGCCTTGCACATCCACAGTATCTATCAGGTTTTGCCCTTGCTTCCATTCACCAGGCTTCATGTCCCCATTGCCTTGTTGGAGGCCCACGAGCCTGTTCTGCAACACTGGGTAGCGGGTGCGCATGAGATTTTGCAGGATGCAGCAAGCTTCCACGATGTTCCTCACAGTCTCTGGGAGATGCTGCATGGTGGTGAGAAGTATCTGGAACCTGTTGATCAGGATGCCAAAAGCGTTCACCACCACCCGCCTTGCCCTGGACAGCCTGTAGTTGAAGATCCTCTCTTCACGGGTGAGGTATTTGGAGGTGTAGGGCTTCATGAGGTAGGTTGTGAGGGAGAAGGCATCATCCCCCACGATGAAGTAGGGCACATCTTGTGTGTCGTTGGGCAGGGGGTCTGGATTTGGGAAGCCCATGATGAGGTTGCGTTCCAGCTCCTCTTTGAGGTGACTGGCGTTGTATTCCTGGGTATCTGAAGATGAGCCGCTGCCTGAAGCATCGATGTACATGAACTTGTAGTCAGCATCGACCATGGCAAAGAGGATGATGCTGAAGAAGCCCTTGTAGTTGAAATAAGTGGACCCCAACTTGGCTGGCGCTTTGCAGGCCACGTGCTTCCCATCTATGGCTCCAACGGTGTGGGGGAAGTTCCACTTCTGATACCACTGCTCTGCAACTTTCTTCCAGCCTTCTTCAGTGGAGGGGCACTGGAGGAGCTCCTCCAGGTATTCTTCGATGATGGCCTGCACCACTTCTCTGACCACAATGCTGATGGTGTTGTGTGGCACCCTCCAGCTGTACTGCATGCTCCTGTAGGTGGTCCCAGAGGCCAGGTGGTGCAGAATCAGTGCCATCTTGAGCCCAGGGTCCAGGCTGGGCCGGAAGTTGGTGTTTGCCTTGGTCAACCTGGATCTCAGCCACTCCACAACTTTGTCAAACATGGCTGGAGGCATCCTCATGAAGTTCTGGAATGCATGAGTGTCTTCGTTCCTCAGCTCCACCATCAGCTTTCTTTACAGTCCGTACTCGGCTCTTCTCGCGATCCATCTTCGGACCCAGACACTTCTTGGATGCCTCCTTTTCTTCCCATAGAACATGTTAGGGATAACATTGTTTACCCTAACTGGTTTAGGTGAAATAATAACTATGAATCATAGTTAGTGTATGTTAGAGTGTATGCAGCTTTAACTGTAATAGCAATTAAAGGAGTGGTTAAGAAAACAATATAAAAGTAGCAAGACTACGGCTTGCTCTCTATCTCTGGCTTTGATGATCCCTGATTACTGCTTGGAATCAAGACTGCATTGCTCGAACGGGAGAGACAACAAAGGACTGATTTGTAAGTGAACTGACATAGGATATTCTACATGGACTTTGCTAACTGAATACTCCTGAATGGACTGACTACATGGTAAATGAATATTGGACTGTTATTTGACTATGCCATAACCTTATACTGGAATAAAATATATTCTTGATAGCACAAGCGTATCTGTTATTTTTACTGTATGTTAATAAACATACAAGCTTAGCTCACTCATTTATCTATGTGCCTATCTGACTAACGCTGCACATTCTGTTTAGCTTGTCTACCTAACCCTGGTTGGGGAACCCAGGCTTAACAGAACAGGTGAAAGAGCCTGTAGATGACTTTGCACTGTTGTAGAACGATGGTGGTTACCAAAAGGAGTGTGTGATGATCCCTGGTGGAGATGATTGGATGCTGTGGAAGAGCAAAAGCAAGATCAAGGCTGAAGAGGTCTGCACCGCAGGGCTGATGGACTTAAAGTGAGATCCAGGTGATTCCCTCCCCCTTTTTATAGGAAATATAGGTTTTCCGCTAGGTGTCCTTTTGCACCTCTAGACATCCTGCAGACATACTAAATATCCGAGATACATCCCCTATATGAACGTTTTTTCCATTTTAATGCTTTGTATGTGATCTGCATCTGCTTTCATCCTTTCTACGTCTGTGCTACTAACGCTGCATGTCCATTCCACGTCCGTTTCGCTTCCTCCCTGTGTCCGTTTTCCGCTGGAGCGGATTTGAGTTGCGCGGATGCGCAGCGGATACCTAGCGAATATAGCGGACATGTAATGGATGACGACGGACATCTAACGGATGTTGTCTGTATGCGTAGCAGATTTATAACGGACGCGTTGGATACATTTCCCGCTCAAAACTTTTTGAGCGGATAAAATGTCAGTAGACGGATGCTGGACGGATAAAGAGTATGAAAAATGGACGCAGTGACTACACAATGGATGCATCGCGTTAACCAATGGATGGCAAATGTTTCTCTCCATTTTACATCCTCTTTCCATCCGTTGGTGCTGTGTGACAGGGGCTTTAGGCTTTATAGTGTGGTATTAGTACTTCCCTTGATCTTTACTGTATCCCTCTGTTAATACAACTTAGGATTGCATTAGCTTTTCTGGCAGTGACTGCACACTGCTTGCTCATATTTAACTGGTTGTCCACTAAGACTCCAAGATCCCTCTCACAGTTACTGCTATTGAGCTTGGTTTCACCGAGTCTATATGTGTACTTTTGGTTTTTCTTGCCTAAGTATAGGACTTTACTTTTCTCTATATTGAATTTCATTTTATTAGATACGGCCCAGTGTTCTAGTCTGTCAAGATCCATCTGAATCTTGAGCCTGTCTTCTTGGGTATTAGCTATTCCTGCCAGCTTAGTATCATCTGCAAATTTGGTAAGTTCCCCTTCTATTCCCTTATCTAAGTCGTTAATGAAGATATTGAAGAGGACTGGGCCTAAGACAGAACCTTGTGCCACCCCACTGCTTACTTCCCTCCATGTAGACTGAGACCCATTTCAGACAAATGGTTATCCAATCTCTTCATATCTTAGTTATATTGGCAAAATAAATACCATAATACCACATACGGGAGCAAGGTGGTGGTAAATGAAAGTAAAGAGGTGAAAAAAAAATCTCAAGCTGGCAATTACAACTTGCAGATGTCCCTAAGCCCCTTTGAGCAGTTCCAAGCCTGACCCTTTTTTATTAGAAAACAAAAAATTGGCCTTTAAATTCCTCAACCAGCCATACATAATGATATTTAAAAATCATGTCTTTGTTTAAAAGTTTGTCTAACATGTCATTCAAGTGGGAATACATTTCTGAAAAACCCACACTGCCAACAAGCTTCCCAGGAATACAGGTTGCTAAATGTCAGGTATTTCACTGTATTGGTATAATTTTGCAATCTATTTGTCCAGTTATATATAAAACTATTTATAGCCCGGTCCCACTGCACTTACGGATGCAAAGATGATGTAAAACATTTTAAAAAGCTTGCCATCTGTTGGAAAACGCTATGCATCCAATGTACTCATTGCATACGTGTTTCGTACACTCTATCCATCGAGCATCAGTCCACTGCGATTTCATCCATGCAAGAAGTTTTGAGCTGCACAAAACTTTGTGAACAGATGAACTTTCCACTGTGTACAATGTAAATCTGTGACATAGGAGCAACAAACGTTCTATGTCCTTTATCATCCGTTAAACATTCGCTGTATCCTCTCTGCATCCTCTGGGCATCCTCGCAACTCACATCCGCTGCAGCTGAAAATGGAAAGAGGGAGGAAAGAAAAGGTACATGGAACGTCTATACATCATTTGTAGCATGGAAATAGAAAGGATGTGCAGTGAATGGTTTGCACCCGTTATACATCCGCGCGGCATCCCCTTTTTTTCCTTTATGCGTACGTGATTCATCTGCGTCTGCTTCACAATTATCCCCCGTAATCCCTTCAGAGGTGTCATCCCCTTCCATCCACTTTCATCTGCTAGGCTTCCAATGAACATCCGTTTAACATCCCCACTACATACTACCCACGTCCGTTATTTTCCGTTCTTTTCCGTTTTGTTTATGAAAATTTTCACCACTTTTTTGGAGCAGATGACAATGGATGGAGCCACCCCCGAAATTTTGCTCGTCCACTGTGTCCTTTATGCATATGTTTTGCATCCATCACCCAGTGGGACCAGGCCTAAGGCATTGAAAATGTCCAGAAATTTTGCTTGCATTGCATTCCATTTGTTGAATTTTTAGAAAAAGATTATTTTGATTATCTTACACTTTTAAAATATATTCCTATTTTCTTTGTGCACTGGAATCAACTCCTAACAATAATGACAGCAAAATGACAACACCCCAAGTTGCACACAAATATATAAGGACAAAATTTGTGTCATGACATCATAACAACTGTGTTATTTCTGATGAAAAGAAGGACATGGGGTGACATGATAGCAGTATTCCAATATCTCAGGGGCTTACCACAAAAAGAGGGAGTAAAGCTATTCTCCAAAACACCTGAAGACAGGACAAGAAGCAGTGGGTGGAAACTAATTGAAAAGCAACCTAGAACCAAGGAGAAATTTCCTGACAGTTAGAACAATTTATCAGTGGGACAACTTGATTGGTGTTTAGTGGGTTGGACTAAAAAACCTAGTTGGACTAAATGATTTAGATGAGGGAATAGAAGGGGAACTTACCAAATTTGCAGATGATACTAAGCGGGCAGGAATAGCTAATACCCAAGAAGATAGGCTCAAGATTCAGATGGATCTTGACAGACTAGAACACTGGGCCGTATCTAATAAAATGAAATTCAATGTAGAGAAAAGTAAAGTCCTATACTTAGGCAAGAAAAACCAAAAGTACACATATAGACTTGGTGAAACCAGGCTCAATAGCAGTAACTGTGAGAGAGATCTTGGAGTCTTAGTGGACAATCAGCTAAATATGAGTCAGCAGTGTGCAGCAGCAGCCAAAAAAGCTAATGCAATCTTAAATTGTGTTAACAGAGGGATACAGTAAAGATCAAGGGAAGTACTAATATCACTATATAAAGCCTTAGTAAGACCACACCTAGAGTATTGCATCCAATTTTGGTCACCACATTATAAAAAAGGTGTTGACACTCTAGAAAAAGTACAGAGAAGAGTCGCCAGGATGATGAGGGGACTGGAGGCTAAAACATACAATGAACAGTTGCAGGAACTGGGTTTGTCTACTCTAATAAAGAGAAGGACCAGGAGAGACAATGATCGTGGTTTTCCAATATTTGAGGGGCTGCCACAGGGAGGTGGGGGTCAAGCTATTTTCTAAAGCTCATGTCTAAAGTCAGACAAGGAATAATGGATGGAAACTGAACAAGGAGAGATTTAACCTGGAAATAAGGAGAAACTTTCTGATAGTGAGAACAATCAACCAATGGAATAGCTTGCCCTCAGAAGTTGTGGGAGCACCATCAGTTGAGACTTTCAAGAAGAGTTTGGACTGCCATTTGTCAGAAATGGTGTTGGGTCTCCCGCTTGGGTGGGGGGTTGGATAAGATGACTTACAAGGTCCCTTCCAACTCTGATTATCTGTATCTGTACCTTCAAGGTCCCTTCAAAGTCTATTATTCTATTCTATTATCACTTATCCCCTGTGGACATCTACACTGTTGTCTTTTGTGTATCTATTTCCATTGCATAATAATCAACACAGAAATATGCTACATTCAAAGCATTGGCAGAGCACTGAGCTATGGAACAAGTCAGACAATAAGAATTTCTATGGACAATCTCACTCTCACAGCAAGAGCAAACAACACAAGATGAATAAATGCCTACAAGCTCAGTAACTAGTATTTGTATAGAAATGTCTGAATGGTCATTTTCATCACAAAGAGATATTAAAATTGGTATTTGTGTTCACAAAGAAAAAAAAGAAAAGGACAAAGATGGGTACTGAACTAGAATTAAGTGGTCTGTTGAATGGATGAAACAATTTTTCATTTCCCCTCACCAAGTGAGCAATGTGTGCTGAGCTAGAGTGTTCTTTATCCTTCCCTTTTAATATCCTTCCCTTTTAATGGAGGAGCTTTATTTTTAAACTCAGACAATTGGATATAGATCCACGAGGTTCATTTGCTTACAGATCTTTCAAGATGTAACTCTAATGAAGATAAGAGAAGCTTAGTTTATTAATTTGTCCTAATATTTTTATTTTCCATTCAGGCAATGATTGATGTGCTGGAGAGGAAAGAATGAGGACACATTTCTGTGAGACTGTATTGAATCATCATCATCACTATGGATCCCCATCATGGAAGAACAATTAGTATAACGATAGGTAGATCCTGATAATAAATTTAATGGGCCACAAATTGTGTGAAATGAGAAAAGAAAAAAATAATTTAAAGGAAAGAATACAGAAAATAGGAGGTAATATGCCAAATTTTGTTTGTTTTGTGGAAAGGGAATTTCACGAAGGCAGTAGTGTCACAAAAAAACAGGAAAAGTCTAAGGGGAACATCAGGTCAGCCAGAAAACAAACTTACATTGGAAAAGAAATCAAATAAAAAGTATTAAATAATTCCTATAGACAAAAGCCCAAGTAATTAAGAAAACTAGACAAATAGGAAAAGGAAACAAAAGATAATTTAGAAAACCCTTACAAACATAGGACATACCAAATAAGCAAAACAGACAAAGATATAAATTACAAAAGGGACAGACAGGAGATTGCCACAGAACAAATATGAAAAACTATCTTAAAGCTAAAAGAGATTAGATAATATAATCTAAAAGAGAACCAATAATACAGTCTGGCCACCACATGGAGTTTGGCTTCCCATGGAGTTTTCCCTCCGGTGGAAATAAAGACAAGCTCAAACAGGATTTGAAACATTAGGCACAAGTACAAACACTTTCACAAAATCAATTTACAAAGGGAGAAAAGGGTATAAAAAACCAGGGACTTACTGTAAGAAGCTAGCTAGCCCAGGAACGCAGACTTCTTGCTGTTCTCTGCCTTCCTGAAAAATAAAAAGATCCAGATTTCAAGCACTTGTCTGTATCCTTGCACCAGAGCTCTCCCAGCGGGAAAATTGAATCCTCGAAAGAAAGGCATTTTGGCACCTTTGAACAGTTTGAAAATGGGCAAGTGTAGACAAGAAAGTGTAATGATAAAGAAATATGTTATAATTTAAGCTGCAGTCCTAACCCATATACAAGAGAATATACCCAATGGAACATAGTGTAAGTTCTGTTGAGTGAACAGGCAGGACACCAAGCTGTTAAGTGTGATGAGAAATCTAATTTCATCTAATTTAAAGTATTTTTATCATTCATTCTGAAATGTTTTTTTTTTTTCAAAATACAGAGGAAGGAGATGCAGAGATTTCTTTTCAAATCCAACAAAGGAAATTATCTCAGAACCAGAAAAATTGTTTTTCAGAAATATGTCACATTTCCCCACAAATATGTTCTGATATTTAAAGTATTGCAAGGTGTCAAGCAGACTGTGATATGCACCATGGTACTCTAGTGAAAGTGATAACAACAACAGCTGCTCATGTTTGTCAAAATGACTGCAACAAACTTAACGTGTGACCACCTTGGCTGCTTACAGGCTCAGATTTCATACAACTTTTTAAAAACCAAACTGATGTTATACAGTTATTGTTTTTTGGGGGGAAAATATACTATTCTTCCTCTGTTAACATTTTGTTGTGCCTTCTTTTGTCAATGATGCATTAGCTGAATTTTAATAAAGCTGATCTCTATGCAATAACAAAGGCCAGTTTTTCACATGGTCTGCCATGCTGATTGCAGCATGATGGAAGAGTGGATATCTTACATAAGACCGGCCCATTCAGGAGACACTGAAAAAAAAATCAGTTGTAAGAGATTTGTCAAATTGGTAGTCATTGCACTCTGAAATTCACATTTCAGCCAGTTCTGTAACTTATTGAATTCTTGCATCTGTATGTATCAGCATTTCCATATTGCATTATTAACTAGTTTTACCTAAAAATAATATAAACCCTTCATCTTGCTAATGGTCACTGAAATCATTAACTTATTTACATAGAGGAGGTTGCATTGAGATTGTTTCTTAGGAAACCCACCCTTTGATCATTTAAAAAAACAAACAAACAGATATTGGCCAATGTGCAAGATTTCAAATTGAGCCAATATGGTGGAAAACAGTGCTGCTAAAATTATGAAATCTCTGATGAAATACAGTGGATGACCGTGATATTTGGCAGTATACTATAGGTCTAAAATTAAATTTGGTTTCTGACAGTTCAATATACAGCCCTGTTTCTCCACCCTTTAGAAGACCAACAACTTAAATTGCCCAAGAATGAGAAACACTGGTATAAGGAGTATACATACACCCTCATGATATTTACTGGAAAGAGAAAAATATTGATACAACAAACTCCCGGCGTTGTTGGGCATCATATATTCTGGCAGTGCTTGAGGGATTTAGGAGTTGAAAGTGAGGCTCAATGGTAGTTCTGTTCTTGCCTCTCTGGTACTCCCAGAAAAGTAGTGGTGCAGTGGTTAGATATCCTTCAATCCTGACTGGCTCAATGTTGATTCAGCCTTCCATCTTTCTGAGGCTGCTAAAATGAGGACCCGGATTGTTGGGAGCAATATGCTGACTCTGTAAACCACTTAGAGAGGGCTGTAAAGCACTGTAAAGCAATATCTAAGTCTAAGTGCTATTGCTGTTGCCATTGCTACTACTAGAAATATAATACTGAAAGACCTACCGTATTAGATGTTGCATTCAGGATTAGAGATCTCCAGAACCTCTGAATATCTCCAAGCTTTAAAGGAGTGGGATAAAATAAAAATTTAATACAGGCAAAATAGAATTGTTATTGATTCTGTGGGCCAGATTTAAGACTTGGGAGAAATACTGTTCTGGGCCGGATTTTCTTAAGGTTCCAATCTGTGGTCCAGAAAGTCCTCCAGCACTGACACTGGACATCTGCCTGTATATGTATCTAAAGGAGAGATATTTGATTGTTGTGGTATCAGAGTTAGTGGTGATCAAAGTTGGGTGATTGTGATACAGTCTTCACAGGGAAGTTCCAGAAGATGATGCAGAAATTCCAGATGGTGTGGGAAAGTAGCATGGGATGCTAATGCCTCCCCCAATTCAACATTTATAACATCAATAATGACACAACTTTATTGACTGCCAATTGCCTTCCCAATCAATTCAAGGTACTTATAATGTTTTAAAGTCTTTCAAGACTTTGAACCAAGTGCTTATAGAAACACCTATTTCCATACAATTTGCCCCACATCCTTAGGTCAGGGAAGCAACTTTATGGATACATTTTACATTCAGATTTAATTCTGCTTTCTCCACGGCAGAACACATGTTGTGGACTCTGCTGCCAGTGGAGCTGAAGCCAGTCTCTATTAAAATAATTGCTTACCTAGTTCTTTTAAAAATTTTACTATTTGAATTATTTTAATGTGTATAGCTTTAATAAAGTTGTGTCATTTGGTCTAATTGTGTGTCTGTGGTTTTAAACTGCCTTGAGCAGTTAAGAGAGTGATCAACATACAAATACCAGAATAAATACATGTTGACTTTTTCTAGTTTCCATCTTTTAAAAATTAGCTCTCTAAAGACCATATTAAATCAGCAAGTTTCTTTACTTAATTTCTTCAGTAAATTTAGCTGCTATTTATTGTCAGACTATAGTCCAATAATGAGATTAGCCTTAAAATCTAAAAGCTCAGCGAAAATCTGTATATATTTGCTCTGCTTTGTTAATCTCCTGAAAGAAACTGGACTTCTCTTTTCTTAGCTTTCCAAATATATTAGATTACAACTCCAATGATTCCTCAGTGAAGCTATATTGACTGGGAAAGACACTTTCAAAGTATCTTGAAAGCACCAGGTTAGGAAAATAAATTTAAACCTCTTTGGATTATTATACAGGAAAAAAGCCAAACAAACCATCAACTCACATACATGTGATAAACTTCTGTGTTGGTTACATGCTATTTTATCATAAACTTCTTAAATGATGTGTCAAATGGATATGTTTGAAGGGATTCATTTGAAATATCTCATTGGCTTGTTGATATTCTAATATAGATGAATAGATTAGGTGATTTCTTGGTTTTCAGCACTTTCCATCTTTAAACCTTCCTGTTGAATTTACCCAAATGAATACAATAGAAAGAAGAAAAATGAATTGGTTGCATCATTATTAGAATATAGAAATGACTGAAAGACTGTTCAGGGTGGTGAACAGGTCATTTAGAGATAAGAAAGGGATGCTATGTTAAATATTGTCAAATAGGTACTCTGATGCTGCATATGAGATACCTCTCTCCTGGGCATCCACAGTTGTGTGTACAGTAGAAATGTTATCAAGAAACAGTCTTGGTGCTGATAGTGTCCCTATCTATACAGTGGAATAGATGTAGAAGAACAAGTTTTCTTATGTATAGTCCTCAGAATTATCTGAAATACTACAGATTCTCTTCATGACGTGGTGTTTTTTTTTAACTTTCTGGGAGGAGACTTCATGGTATCCAAAGCAGAACATAGCATATATATGTATGTTGTGTATGTGTTTGGGTGGTGTTCTCCACCACCCGCCTTGCCCTGGACAGCCTGTAGTTGAAGATCCTCTCTTCACGGGTGAGGAGTCGGAAGTGTAGGGCTTCATGAGGTAGGTTGTGAGGGAAAAGGCGTCATCCCCCATGATGAAGTAGGGCACATCTTGCGTGTCGTTGGGCAGGGGGTCTGGATCTGGGAAGCCCATGATGAGGTTGCATTCCAGTCCCTCCTTGAGGTCACTGGCATTGTATACCTGGGCATCTGAACATGACCCATTGCCTGAAGCATCGATGTACATGAACTTGTAGTCAGCATCGACCATGGTAAGAGGACGATGCTGAAGAAGCCCTTGTAGTTGAAATAAGTGGACCCCGACTTGGCTGGAGCTTTGCAGGCCACGTGCTTGCCATCTATGGCTCCAACGGTTTGGGGGAAGTTCCACTTCTGATACCACTGCTCTGCAACTTTCTTCCAGCCTTCTTCAGTGGAGGGGCACTGGAGGAGTTCGTCCAGGTATTCTTCGATGATGGCCTGCACCACTTCTCTGACCACAATGCTGATGGTGTTGTGTGGCACCCTCCAGCCATACTGCATGCTCCTGTATGTGGTCCCTGAGGCCAGGTGGCGCAGAGTGAGTGCCACCTTGAGCCCAGGGTCCAGGCTGGGCCGGAAGTTGGTGCTCTGCTTGGTCAACCTGGGTGTCAGCCGCTGCACAACTTCGTCAAACATAGCTGGAGGCATCCTCATGAAGTTCTGGAATGCGCAAGTGTCTTTGTTCCTGAGCTCCACCATCAGCTTGTTGTACAGTCCATACTCTGCTCTTCTCCCAATCCATCTTCAGACCCAGACGCTTCTTGGCTGCCTCTTTTTCTTCCCGTAGTAGAGTTCACAGAGCCTGTAGATGGCTTCACACTGTTGCAGAAGGATGGTGGCTACCAAAAGGAGTTTGTTACGATCCATGGTGGACATGACTGGATGCTGTGGAAGAGGAAGAGTCAGATGAAGGCTGCAGAGGTCTGCACAGCAGGGCTGCTGGTCTGAAAGTGAGATACAGGTGAGTTGCTCCCCCTTTTTATAGGCAATATAGGTTTTCCTCTATGTGTCCTTTTGCATCCTCTAGGCATCCTCTAGACATCCTTAACATCCGAGATAGGTCCCCTCTGCGAACGTTTTTTCCATTTAAAATGCTTTCTTTGCGAGCTGCATCTGCTTTCATCCTTTCTCCGTCCGTGCTACTAATGCTGCGCGTCCGTTCTGCATCCGTTCTGCTTCCTCCCTGAGTCCAAGCGGATGCGAGTTGCGCGGATGTGCAGCTGATGCCTAGCGGATATAGCGTATGCGTAACGGATGCAGAACAGATGTCCCCCGTATGCCTAGCGGATGCAGAACGGACGTATTGGATACATTTTCCTCTCAAAAGTTTTGAGCAGCTCAAAACCCTCTGAGCGGATGAAACATCAATAGACGGATGCTGGACGGATAGAGAGGAAGCAAAATGGAGGCAGTGAGTACAGAACGGAAGCATCGCGTTAACCAACGGATGGCAAGTTGTTTTCTCCATTTTACATCCTCTTTCCATCCATTGGTGCAGTGTGACAGGGGCTTTAACTCCAGCTTTTTGCTTTCTTTCTTATTATTCTGCAAAAATTGTGCCTCCCCCACCTACCTTTACGAGGAGCCCTACTATGGCTAAATTCTAAAAAGAAAAATGGTTTTCTTATAAGTAAGAGATATAAATTTCACTTTTGTGCCAGTCCTCTTCTATCTTTTCCTTTCTGTTAGAATTGAAAAGGACATTTTGGTAATTGAGTCCAATCCCCTGCTTCATGCAGGGTTCCAAATGAAAACATCTCCACAGATGGTTTCTTTTATGGTGCATGAATGCATATTTGAAATCAAATATCAGTTGAGATGCTTTACTTGTTAAGAATGTATTCTTTTTTTCTCTTCAGAATTCTTGAAAGAATTAAGATTACATGTATAGCATGTACACTGCTCAAAAAAATAAAGGGAGCACAAAAATAAGACATCCTAGATCTGAATGAATGAAATATTCTTATTAAATACATTGTTCATTACATAGTTGCATGTGCTGACAACAAAATCACACAAAAATTATCAATGGAAATCAAATTTAGCAACCCATGGAGGTCTGGATTTAGAGTTACACTCAAAATTAAAGTGGAAAAAAACACTACAGGCTGATCCAACTTTGCTGTAATGTCCTTAAAACAAGTCAAAATGAGGCTGCAGTAGTGTGTGTGGCCTCCATGTGCCTGTATGACTTCCCTACAATGCCTGGGCATGCTCTGATGAGGTGGTGATGGTCTCCTGAGGGATCTCTTCCCACACCTGGAATAAAGCACCCCACAACTCTTGGACAGTCTGTGGTCCAACGTGGCATTGGTGGATGGAGCGAGACATGATGTCCCAGATGTGCTAAATTGGATTCAGGTCTGGCCATTCCATAACATCAATGCCTTCATCTTGCACGAACTGCTGACACTCCAGCCACATGAAGTCTAGCATTGTCTTGCATAAGATGGAACCCAGGGCCAACCACACCAGCATATGGTCTCATCTGAGGATCTCATCTCGGTACCTAATGGCAGTCAGGCTACCTCTAGCGAGTACATGGAGGGTTGTGCGGCCCTCAAAAGAAATGCCACCCTATACCATTACTGACCCACTGCCAAACCGGTCAGGCTGGAGGATGTTGCAGGCAGCAGAACATTATCCACAGCATCTCCAGACCCTGTCAGGTTTGTCACATGTGCTCAGTATGAACCTGCTTTCATCTGTGCAGAGCACAGGGTGCCAGTGGCGAATTTGCCAATCTTGGTGTTCTCTGGCAAATGCCAAATATCTTGCATGGTGTTGGGCTGGAAGCTCACCCCCTACCTGTGGATGTCGGGCCCTCATACCACCCTCATGGAGTCTGTTTCTGACCATTTGAGCAGCCACATGCACATTTGTGGCCCGCTGGAGGTCATTTGGCAGGGCTCTGGCAGTGCTCATCCTGTCCTTCCCTGTACAAAGGCAGAGGTAGCAGTCCTGATGCTGAGTTGTTGCCCTCCTACGGCCTCCTCCATGTCTCCTGATGTACTGGCCTGTCTCCTGGTAGCGCCTCCATGCTCTGTACATTACGCTGACAGACACAGCAAACCTTCTTGCCAAATCTTGCATCGATGTGACATCCTGGAAGAGCACTACCTGAGCCACTTATGTGAGTTGTAGACTCCGTCTCATGTTACCCCTAGCGTGAAAGCACCACCAGCATTCAAAAGTGATCAAACCATCAGCCAGAAAGCATAGGAACTGAGAAGTGGTCTGTGGTCACCACCTGCAAAACCACTCCTTTATTGGGGATGTCTTGCTACCTGCCTATGCTTTCCACCTGTTGTCTATTCCATTTGCACAACAGCATGTGAAATTGATTGTCACTCACTGTTGCTACCTAAGTGGACAGTTTGATTTCACAGAAGTGTGATTGACTTGGAGTTACATTTTGCTGTTTAAGTGTTCCTTTTATTTTTTTGAGCAGTGTATTTAAAGAGAGAGAGAGAGAGGGAGGGAGGGAGAGGGAGAGAGAGAGAGACTAAATGTATGTAGTCAGTAAGTATGCATTTAGTATGCAGTTAGAAAGGGTTTCAATAAACATTCACACATACACCCCAGACATTCAAGTTGTGCATGAGCAACCTAATGAGAACTCATCTATTCATGATACACCAATCTTTCCAGAATGAAATCCTGAAATCAAAAGAGATGTGTGGTCTTAGGTCATTTCCCCATTAGCTTATAACAGCATCTTCATAGTATCATCCAACCACTGTTGCAATGATATAAAGCCTCTCCTCATTATTGTTACTTTTGCTGGAGCTGTTGAGTGACACTAGAACAGTCAAATTGAATTTCATTGAGGGCCACATCAGGTGGTCCTCAATGTGTTTGACCTCAGTGGGCTGTGGTAGGGCATGACTAGGGTGTCTGTGTTAGCTGGAGTGCTCTGCAAGCAAAAATGGGCTCCTGAGCTCTGTTTTCAGCTGTGATGGCCTCCTGCAACCCTCTGTCAGCAAAAATGAAGCTTGGGGGTGCTATCCATAGTCCCCCTGAGCTATGTTTTTGACTACAATGGCCTCCTGTAACCCTCTGCAAGTGAAGACAGAACTCAGGAGGGCTACACGCAGCCCTCCCCAGCTCCATTTTCTCTGGCAGAGGCACTGTGGACTAGTCCTTCACTGTTTTCAGAATGGCCCCACAGGCCACATCTAAGAAACCTCATGGCAGATCCTCCAGGCCTTAAGTTTGACACTCCTGTACTAGAAGATGCCACAGACATTAGACAATGCTACATACTCATTCTCACATCTCTTCTACAGCACAAAGACACCATTTTTTTTTCTGTGGGATAGGCTTTCATTATGTTACCTTCATCTCATTCATACCCCAAAGTGGAGGTAGTGTAAAGTTCTTTCTAGCTTTACAATTCCAAGTTTGCCCTGATCATAATCCAGTATGCTTTTCCAACAATGTAGTTGATTGTGGCTTCAAGGACTGGGTTTGTTTCAGCTCCTTGTTCTTTTGCCACTTTCACCACCCTTCCAGTCACTGTGGAGTAACACTCCATCACCTTTTTGGCTCAGGCTGCAGGGGAGACTAGACACAAGCTTCAGAGCAATAATTGCCTATGTAATATCAGGTCTTGATGTGGGTTTCTTATGTTTACAGATTTAGCACTTCTTTGAAATGCAGGATTAATACTATCTGGAGAAAATGCTAGTCCTTTGCTGCATATGCAGTTGATTTCAATTGGAAAAATAGCCCCATTCTGTAAGCTATATATCATCATCATCATCATCATCATCAATAACAACAACAACAATTAGTCTCTTTCTACTGTGTTTCAATTTTGTTTGGGTCTATCTTATTTTGCTTTCTCTACAGGTGCTGTCAACTTGCTACCAGCCTTTTCCTTGGAGACCAATTGAGGATGGAGCTGACTTATTATCAAATGCTCCCTCCTGCTTCACCCTGTACCACTCCTCCAAATGCATTATCCAATGAACAGATCACAAACACAATGGAAGCCAGGGGGCAAAGCACGAAGGAGAATCCTTGATGTCCCTTACAATCCCATCTCCATACTTCATGCTGTCCCAAGAGGCTCTTTCAAGAGGCAACTGGATTTTCTGGATTTTCTTTGAAGATGGTTCACTTCTCATCCAAGAAGTTTCTTCAAATTGCCTTCAAAGGAGTGGCCTTTGTCTTTTAAATGCAGATGGACAGCTAAATATAGTCATGATGAATTTGTTCTTCTATGTTGTGCCATGCATTTATGAGGTGGTTGTTTTGTTTCCCCAATGTACAGATCTGAACATGGCTTACTGCATTGTACTGCATATACCACATTACTCAGTTTGTGTCTGGGTGTTTTTGTTCTTTTTAAAATTTATTTGGGTTTTCACAAAACATAATACAAGTAAAATTTCTTTTTTTTAACAATAGCTTGGTCCCGGGTTATCACTTCTCCATACAGACACAAATTTAATTTCATATTCATCTTTATGTTCCATTCCCTATGTTATTACTATTTTAACATTTTCTCTATAACTTTTCCCTTCCCTTAGTTTTCTCAATCTTACTTTTAATTATCTCATTCCTTTCTAAATTCAATTATATATATATATCTTTTTCTAAGTTTCTAATCATTATATTTATACTTTTTTCTGTCCTGTCTCAATTTCATATTTTCTTTTCTCATTAAAGAAAATTTTCCCCTGTAGTTACTGATTGAAGTGTATCTTTTAATGTTTGTCCATTCAACTCTTATTTAAAATTCAATTTATGCCTTTACAATTATAACATTCAATATAACACATAACTTCCAGTCAAATTCTGCTTGGTACATTCTTAAAATATGCACGAAGTTCTTAAAGAGAAAATATATATATAAAACAACAATAAATAAAATACTTATTCTATTTCAATTCAGCTCTATCATTAATGTTAGTTATAATCTTTGACATCTTCAATATTTCTTTTCAATAGAGTATCGTACTTCTAGGAACACTTATAATATTACCATATTTTTTCATGTTTCTTTCATATTCCTCTTCACTTAAATTTTTATAACTCTTTAATAATAATTAAAATGTTCCCCTCCTTTCCTAATTTCATTCTCTCATTCTCTTTATTTCATTTATTTGTTAACAAACATTACATTACATTACAATGAGTATTTTATCTATCATTTTAATCACACTTGTTTCATATTTTCAAAGTTCATTTCTATTTTTAATATAATAATACTATCTTATGTATCCTTGCAGAATCCCCCTGTCAATTAAGTTTTCACCCATTATCTCTGTATCTTCGAAATAGGCTTATACCATTAATTCTTGTACGTTTTCCCTGTTTCTCTATGTCCTGTTTCTGTCCGTTATAATTTTTTTCCTTTCCCTCTTCTCCCTCTTCTTCTCCCTTCCCTTTTTGATCCCTTCTCTCTCTAATTCTGATTCTCTCTTCTGTAATCCTCTCTTCTTTTTCTTCCTAATGTTGTAATTACTTTTCAAACTATTCTTTTTGGGGGTTGTTTTTTCAAATCTTATTATTTTTGCTCTCTTTCCCCCTTTCCTTTCTTTTCTTCACATAGAAATACTTGGTCATTGAAGATGGCTTCTTCTTTGTCCAGGCCTTCTTATTCTACAGGCATTTCTTGTAGTTTTTCAGGATCAGGATCTCCATTTCTAAAAATTGAAATACAAAGCCAAATGAACTTTTTCCTTCTTGTGCATCTTTTTTCTCTTTTTTAAATTCCATTTTTAGTTGTTCCAAGAGTGATAACATTTTAAAAACTTTTAAACAACCACCCAATTTATTTTAGTCATTTAGATCCAATAACCAAAAATCCAAAAATCACAGTAATCCAAATAATCCAAAGCAATTCTTCTTGCTTCCTTTTTCCACTTTCTCTTCCTGGGGTTCTCTTATCTTGTTACAAAGTTTCAGTAAAAATGTATTTTTTAGGAATCTTGTTAAAGTTTCACTGCTAATTCCTTTCACTTCCAGATGGTCTCCTCCATTTTTCCAGATCCCACCCTTTCGGTTTTTTTTTTTTTTCCTTCTTTTAAGAGTTTTTGAGAATCCAGAAATCTTTATTATCCTTTTGACATTTTATTTTCAGCTTAAATATCTGTTAATGTCAAAGTGGATTTTTGCCGGTTTCTTGCTTAAATCTTTATTATCAGGAAGAAAAGAAAAAAACCAAATTATTTCCCTTCCCTCTCTCATTCACTGCTTCAAAGTCTTCTTTGGGAACAATGCTGTTCTTTCTAATTCAAATTCCAGGGTACCTTACATTGTTGCTTTTTCAGTTTGATCCAGTCAGCCAAAACTTTCTCTTCTTATCTTCCTCCTGCACATTATTTTCCAATCGAGTTCTTCTTTGAGGTGGCCATTTCTGACTACCGCTGCAACTGCCTTCGGGAAAGGGAGTAATGGGCAGCTGAGGAGGAGAGATGTGACTCTCCTCAACCCTGCTGGCAGTCTTCCCCCCTTCACCACCTCTATGGGATGGCTTAGCCTGAAACCAACCAGGTTGGGGTGCTCCAGCAGTGAGTACAGATCAAAACCGTGCACGATCACAGATTTCAGTCTGTCGCCGAAGTAGCTCAAGCCAGAAGGTGCCCTGTTTGGGTGTTTTATCCTTGGGGTGCACAGGCTTCTGCCTTAGTATATTCTTGGGTTTGAAGTATGCATGTATGTTGTGTTGGCTGAAGATCCTCCTGAGATTTTCTGAGCTATCTGCAAGTAGTATAAATCCTTTCATTCCCCAGCATCCAGTCACAGCTGAAGAAACTTCTTGGATTTGCAAAACTTCTTGGAGAAGCAAAATGTCTTCAACGAAAAAAGAAACCCCAATTGCCTCTTGAAAAAGCACCTTTGGGATAACCATGACCTGGATAATTGAGAATCTCCATAGACAAATTGGGTGGCTATTTCTGAGCATCAGTTTAGTCCTCTTTTGGAAGTATACAACACCAATTTCCAAAAGGAATGTGGCAGGTAGATTGCAGGCATAGGTGACAGATGCAGCTGGATGCAGAAAACTGTTTTACTCCATGCCTGTCCTCCATGTCTATAACCTCTGAGTAGTTTTTTTGGATATACTCTTTCCAAAAAGCACTAGAAACATATTCAGAAATAGCCTGACTGAGTGGGGCATGAAATGTCTCTGACCAAGAACTATAATCTATTAGTAGAGACATGAAATAAGCAAGGACTTTTTGCTACTATCAGGGCAGATTTATGACTAGAAAAAAGTTTTACATAAAGGACTTCATGGATTCCCCCCCCCCCCCAAGCACCACTGAAAATGGATTTGATGGAATTCTAAGGAGTAAAGTTCTCTTCTTGTCAAAATGTGTGATATGTCCTGATTTTGACCTTCCGAATTCAAAAGCCTTTTATGTCTCCAAACCTCAATCTCCTTATTCTAATAATACAATCTGGGGGTGGGTAGAGTGGTTTGTTTTTTTGTATAAATCTCTATTAAATAATAGGCATCCATGGTGTTGAAAGCAACAGCTAAGTAGCTGTCATGGAAATATGGTTGTGTCACTAAGAGCAGAATGCACCATTATTAGTCTGTCAAGCATCTTTAATTTAAAGGCTAAAATAAGTGATATTTCATTCTGGTCATTGCAAACCAAGACTTTTTTTTAGCATGCTGTTCTTTTAAACACAGTTCTGTCTCTCCAGACAATATTCAGTGATTTGCCTACCTTACTGCTCTGCATGGAACTAGAAAAGCAACATATAAGGAAAAAAAAATAAGTATTAGAGTGAATGCCCAAACACTTTCTTCACAATATATTTATGTCAGAATTGTTTTTCATATGTAGAAAGCATTTTTTCCAGAAACTGCTGAAAATAAATTAGATACAAATTAACCCCTCTGCCTAAATATAAAGAAACGGGAAAACCTAAGTGTTAGCCCTCATCCATCTTTAATCTTTAACAAATTCTTACTTGGATGGACTTTGTCTCTGAGTACTGAATTGAGATGGTGAGTTTTGTTGGAATGCTGAAATTAAGCTTGATTTTTCTGAGATGAATACTCAGGTTCTTTTATGTTATCTTCACCTCTTTACCTTTCCAGATCTATCTGGGCATGCAGAACAGAAATGAAGTGGACTTGGGATATAGCTTGGGCTTAACCACGATGGAATGTAAGAAATTCTGATATCTATAAGATCAGAATCTTTATTTGGATTAGGGATCATGAAATGTGACATAAAGATTCACAGAATAAGAAAACTTGAGGAGATGTTAGATTCTCTAGTCCAAATCCTTCATAATGCAGAAAATCTAGAATAAGTACACTTTAAAAATGGTGTTGAATGCCTCTGCTTACACATATTCAGTGAGGTAAAAATGATTGCCTAAATTAATGGATTTATGTTTCTCCTAATATTTAACCACAACTTTACTCTCCAATAGCTGAAGTCTATTACTTCCAATTCTACCATTGGAGTAACAGAGAATAACTCTTTATCTATGGTGGTGCAGTGGTTAGAATGCCGTACTGCAAGCTACTTCCACTGACTGCCAGCTGCCTGTAATTTGGCAGTTCAAATCTCACCAGGCTCAAGGTTGATTCAGCCTTCCATCCTTCTGAGGTCAGTAAGATGAGGACCCAGATTGCTGGGGCCAAAATGCTGACTCTGTGAACCACTTAGATAGGGCTGTGAAGTACTATGAAGTGCTGTGAAGCACTGTGAAGTGGTATATAAGTCTAAGTGCTATTGCTATTGCTATCCTCTTCTGTATGAAAATGCTTCTGATATTTGGAAATGTCCCTTTTCAATTTTTACTAGATTGAATCTATCTATTCTTTCAGTTCTCATTATATCAACATAAGATTAAATGTTTAAATGTGAAACAGCTCACTAGGATCAGTATCTGTATAAATCTGTGTATATATCTCTGTTCTCATTCTTTCATTCTTAAAGCATATAAGTGTGCAGAAAGAGAGGTTTCTCTCAAGCATTGCTTCCATACCCCACAATCATATTATAAGGAACAAATAAAAATATAAATCCCTCATGAAAATTGGAACTATATCACTTGGAGTATTTTCTGCTGGTTATTTTTATTTATTGCTTGGTACAAAATGTACTTTCTTTGTGTGAGGAACAGGTTTTTGGCAGCCTGTATTTCTGACAGAAATATGGCATTGTGTGTCTCTGTGTGTGTTTAACTGCCAACCAATAAAAGTTATAATATATATCAAGAAGTAGGCTCCTTAATATAAATAAGACTCCAAAGGTTTATCATGTGGAACTGCAAGCTTCAGATGCACAGTGAGTCTTAAGCATGCCATTGCAGCCTTTCCACGCAGGGTGTGGATGCTCATGAGATGTGCATCTATCAAATTGCTACAGTGAATTCTAAAGATACCATACCACCCCCCATTTGTTTTACCCACAGCCTAATTCTCCAAAGTGACTGAACCAAGAACTGTGTGTGTTCCCCTTCAAGTAGTAGTAATCTGATCTGGCTTTTCTCAGCTGGAAGGCATCTTTTGCATATCACAAATGATAGGCTGCCTTTTCTTTTATGTCTCTTAATGATTTCCCTGAAAACAATGAGCCACAACTTTCCCTTTGCTAAACACTCAAACATGCACTCCCAATCCCTTCTGCAGAACTATGGCTGGAAATGTCATAAAGAACATAGCTACAATGCACCCTGCTGGAGAGAGGGGAAAAAAATACATCAGCCAAACGGTGACATTTGCATTTTGTTAGACCATGAGAAGCTGGTGAGGATGGAAAGAAATGATCATTTTAAAGCCATAGCTGATAATGCTATAATTTAACTGACATGATAAATATGTGATTATTCTTGCTGAGGAGACATACATGGTTGTTTTAGCATTCTTGCAGAGCAGATGGGATAAATGGACCAAATAAAAACTGCTATAAATCAGACATCTATCTTATAAATCAAAAATATTAAAATGCAAAAACCCAGTCATAATTCTGAGATGGCATTTGTAAATTGGAAATGGTAAATTACATTTAAAGCTTGTACGGTAAATAGTAGCTATTAATGGAGAGGCAAGGAGAGGCAGAGGTCAGATTGAAACCAAACGACTGATAGTTTTCCATGAACATCTTGTTATTTTTTAAATGAAGATCCCACCCCCTCCAGCAACCCTCTTATCCAAAAGGTTTTGGGAATTTCTCACAGAAACTATTGGTAACATGGACTCAGTACACTTTGTCTGAACCTAAAGCAAGCCTGTCTCACAATATTCCTGTGCATCTATCTGCTTCTGGAAATGTTTGCCTGTTTAAAGCTGTGTAGTGCAACAGAGTTTTAACACCCCACAGTGCAGGTGTAATTGTCAAGGTATATTAACAAAGACATTTTAACTGCAAAGAATGCTGTTTTCTGCCTCTGTAGAACATAACTGTTTGAATGATCCTTCAGCTTTCACTTCAAGTGCAACATAGAGAAAATATGCTAAGTGTCAGCCCTGAAGCTATTTTGGGAGCATCTTCAGGACTGCAACAGGAAGGCCGGTTGGAGCTGTGGCAACATGAGAGGGAGAGACAGAGATAGCTGGGGGATGTGTAGCCAAAATGATTTTCTTTCCCATGGGAACCAAAGTTGCTCAACCAGGTGTTGGAGAGGTGTGGACAAAAGCCAGGCAGAATTGGGATTGTGACCTGATTGGACAATGTGATGGACTTGTGACATGGGAGCAACAACTTTGGGTTTTGATTTGGGTGGGGAAAACCTCAGGTCCTTCAGAGTCAGGTTTTCACCAGCTGTGCCAATAGGACATTCCTAATAAATTCTTACTTTGAGGACACTCCAGGCCTCAGAGTTTTGATTGCTTTGGGTTTGTTATTTGGAAACCTGACATTAAGGTTCTCCATATACATTTTTAGAAATTCCTTATTCCCTCAATTTAGTACTAAGCATCCATGAATGTATATTCCACTGAGGACATGGGTACATCTGCCTCCTAGCAACTTTTTCAGTGCCATTTTTAAGGCAGGCATAATATTCTAAGCGCAAGGCCCTTTTCAAAGCATAGGATAATCTTAACTAGTAGAATGCTGTGTTGGCAAGAAATATTTTTAAAAAGACCTAAATTAAACAAAGTGGTATTTGAAACCAAGACAATACACCTGGGAACTCTTGTGGAGAAATGCTGCAGATACTAGGAAAATTACAAGTGTGTGTGTGTGTGTGTTTTTTTTTAAGTTTTCACCGGTCCTTATATGTATGCTGTTCAGCTCCCTTTGGGTATTACTCCACGTCATTGTAGTTGTACTTTTAAAGTTGTAGCAACGTTTCGGCAGAATCTCATCTGCCATCATCAGGCTTCTGTATTGAGTTTGTATGTGGGTCAGGCTATCACAGCCATTAGTTTTAAATTTGAGGCTAGCCTACTGTTGAGCCAGGATGGTTTTTTCTTCATCCTGATTGGTTGGGAGTCTTGGTCTGTGTTTATTGGTCTTGGAGTTTGTTTGATTGGTGTTCCTGGTTTCTTCTGTCTGTTTTGTGGCTTTGATTGGCTGGCAAAACTGTGTTCCTGTATTGGAGGCTTTCAGAACAGCCTGGCTTCAAGTAAAAGGACGGCTATCATCTATTAGGAAGCTAGGTTTCATCTGGGTGCCTGGTTGGGGTGTGTTGGAGTTGGAAGTATCAGGGGGAGTCTGTTTGTGCCCAGGTGTTTGCCTGGCTTGTGATGTGGAGATCTTTCTGTTTGAGAGTGCAGGCTTCCAAATGATTGACAGTCTGGTGGAATCATCTCTTCTATTCATGCTGTCAGGGTTTTTTTCAATCTCTATGGCTTCTCTGATGATTCTGTGGCTGGGGTTTTCTATAGTGGCTAGAGTTTGGTGCCATTGACGTTGATGTTATGACCTGTGGCTTTCATGTGTTGGACGAGTGAAGCTTTTTTACTGAATTTTTGTGTTCATCCAGGCAGGTACTTATTCTTCTATTGTCTGTCCATTGTATGTGGCCGGGCATGATGCAAAGGGAACTTTGTATATGCCTTGGTTTTCCAGGTCAATTTTATGTTTGGGATTTCTAAGGATGGCTGCTATTTTTTTGTCTGTTTTGAAGGCAGTCTTGATGTGATGCCTGTGTAGTATCTTACTGATTTTGTCTGTAGTACCTCTTATGTAGGGCAGGACAGCTGTTCCATAGGTCTTTTGATCTTCTAGGTCTCTGTTATGTCTTGGTGTGTTTTTGTGGATCAAGCTGGTGATTTTGTTTTTGTGGAAGCTGTTGGCTGTCAGTACTTTAGTCAGGGTGCATAGTTCAGTCTTTATATGTGTCTTGTCTACCAGGCATTTGGTTCTGGTGATAAGTGTTTTGGCCATGGAGTTTATCTGTGCTGGGTGGTTGTGGGATTGGGCGTTGAGGTAGTGGTTGGTGTGTTTTCTTCTGGTATATGGTATGTCCTAGTGTGCCATCTGTTCTTTTCTAGATTAGTCCATCTAGGAATGGAAGTTGTTTGTTTATTTCCACTTCCATGGTGAACTTGATTTTGGGGTGTGTGCTGTTTAGGTATGTTAGGAAATGGTTTTGGTTTTCTTTTCCATGGGGCCAAATCACAAATGTGTCATCGATGTATCTTAGCCATTGTTAGGGTTTGTGGGTGGCATTAGCCAGGGCTCTGGATTCAATTTCTTCCATGAACAGGTTTGCAATAACGGGTGACAGTGGTGATCCCATAGGGGGTCCTTCAATTTGCTTGTACCTTTGTCCTTTGTATATGAAATATGTGTTGGTTAAGAAGTGTTCTGTTAGTTCCATGAGGTGTTTAGCTGGTTGGTATTTATTTTTGATGATTTTGAGAGTTTCTTTTATCAGGACTTGAGTGAATAGTGAAACCACGTTGAAACTTACAAGCAGATCTTCTTGTTCCATGTGTAGATCTTTGATCAATTCTAAGAAGTGGTATGAGTTTTGTACATATGAAGCTACGGTTTCAGCATGGGGCTGTAGTTGTTTTGCTAAGTGTTTAGCTAGGCTTTGTAGTGGTGCTCCTTTGGAGCTGACTATGGGTCTGAGAGGTTCTTTGTGTATTTTTGGGAGGCCGTATAGTTTTGGGCATCTGGAAGATTTTTCTCTTGGGATGATTGCCTGTTGGATTTCTTTGCTTATGAGCTGGTTATAATTTTCTTCTTGGTTAATTTTTCCAGATATATGGTTGGGTCTGTGTTTATAGCTTTTTATGTGGAGTCTTGGAGTAGGTCTGACAAATTTGTTTCATAGTCTTTTCTATCCATTACTATTGTGGCATTCCCTTTATCTGCCAGGAGTATGATTATGCTGCTATCATTTTTCAGAGTTTGTAGTGCTTTGAATTCATCTTTTTGCAAGTTGCTTTTGGGTTGTTTGCTTGTGTATAAGATGTTTGTAACCTGGTGTCTTATTTTGTCAGCTTCATCTGTATTAATTTGGTTAGGCTGGATTCTACTGCACATATGATGGATGCTATGGGGATTTCCATTGGGTGCTATGGCATAATTGAATCCTTTGGCTAGGACATCTGTTTCTGTTTTTGTGAGTTCTCTGTTCGAAACGTTATATACTAATTGTTTCAGGTGTTGTTGTGAGTTGTTGAGGGCTTTCTTGTCATGTTCTAATTTCTTTAGTTTCATGAAGAGTTTTTCATTTTTGTAAGTGGTTTCAGTTTCAGCTCTCCAAGTTGTAAATTGTTTTATCTTATCCCAAAGTAGAGGGTGGATTTTGCTGCTCAATTCCAGGTGTAGTGCAAGCAAATCTTTGTTTAACTGATCCAGTTGGTATTTCTTATTGTGAGGCTCATTCTGAACTGAAATGGCTCTACTCAGGAAGCCATAGAGATTGAAAAAAGACCTGAAAGCATGAATAGAAGAGATGATTCCACCAGACTGTCAATCATTTGGAAGCCTGCACTCTCAAATAGAAAGATCTCCACACCACAAGCCAGGGAAACACCTGGGCACAAACAGACACCCTCTGATTCCTCCAGCTCAAACACACCCCAACCAGGCACCCAGATGAAACCGAGCTTCCTAAAAGATAATAGCCGTCCTTTTACTCGAAGCCAAGCTGCACTGAAAGTCTCCAACACAGGAACACAGTGTTGCCAGCCAATCAAAGCCACAAAACACACAGAAGAAACAAGAAACACCAATCAAACAAACTCCAAGACGAATAAACACAGACCAAGACTTCCAATCAATCAGGATGAAGAAGAAACCATCCTGGCACAACAGTAGGCTAGTCTCAAATTTAAAACTAACGGCTGTGATAGCCTGACCCTCATACAATCTCAATAAGAGAAGCCTGATGATGGCAGATGAGATTCTGCCGAAACATTGCTACAACTTTAAAAGTACAATGACAATGACGTGGGATAATACCTGAAGAAAGCTGAACAGCACACATTTAAGTACCCACGAAAACTTTAAAACACACACACACACACACACACACACACACACACACACACATATATATATATATATATATATATATATATATATATATATACATACATACATACATACATACATACATACATATACATATGTTCTTTTAAGCTTTCGCGGGTACTTACATATGTGCTCTTCAGCTTCCTTCGGGTATTATCCCACATCATTGTAGTGCTGTTAAAGTTGTAGCAACGTTTCAGTAGAATCTCATCTGCCAACATCAGGCTTCTGTATGGATATGGGTCTCACATTTTCTGGTTTCAAATTCGAGGCTTGTCTATTCTGATTGGCTAGGAGTCTGGGCCTGTGTTCATTGGACTTGGAGTTTGTTTGATTGGTGTTTCTGGTTTCTTCTGTCTCTTTTGTGGCTTTGTTTGGCTGGCAACACTCTGTTCCTGTGTTGGAGGCTTTCAGTGCAGCATGGCTTCATGTGAAAGGACGGCTGCTATCCAATAGGAAGCTAGGTTTCCGCCTGGGTGCCTGGTTGGGGGGGGTGTTTGAGTTGGAGGCATCAGAGGGAGTCTGTTTGTGCTCAGGTGTGGGGGTGTTTGAGTTGGAGGCATCAGAGGGAGTCTGTCTGTGCTCAGGTGTTTGTCTGTTTTGTGGTGTGGAGATCTTTCTCTTTCAGAGTGCAGGCTTCCAAATGATTGACAGTCTGCTGGAATCATCTCTTCTATTCATGCTTTCAGGTCTATTTTTAATCTCTATGGCTTCTCTGATGATTCTGTGGTTGAGGTTTTCTGTAGTGGCTAGGGTTTTAGTGCCATTGAAGTTGATGTTGTGACCTGTGGTTTTCATGTGTTGGACTAGTGAGGAGGTGTGTACCAGCTTTTTTACTGCATTTTTGTGTTCATCCAGGCAGGTACTTATTCTTCTACTGGTCTGTCCAATGCATGATGTACAGGGAACTTCGTATATGCCTTGGTTTTCCAGGTCAATTTTGTCTTTAGGATTTCTCAGGATGGCTGCTATTTTTTTGTCTGTTTTGAAGGCAGTCTTGATGTGATGCCTGTGTAGTATCTTACTGATTTTATCTGTAGTACCTCTTATATAGGGCAAGACAGCTTTTCCATAGGTCTCTGTTATGTCTTGGTGTGTTTTTGTGGATCAAGTTGGTGATTTTGTTTTTTTGGAAGCCATTGGCTGTCAATACTTCAGTCAGGGTGCATAGTTCAGTCTTTATATGTGTCTTATCTGCCAAGCGTTTGGTTCTGGTAATTAGTGTTTTCGCCATGGAATTTATCTGTGCTGGGTGGTGGTGGGTTTGGGCGTTGAGGTAGTGGTTGGTCTCTGTTTTCTTCTGGTATACGGTGTGTCCCAGTGTGCCATCTGTTCTTTTGTAGATTAGTACACCTAGGAATGGTTAGGCAGTGTTCTGTTAGGATTTCGCGGGTACTTACATGTGTGCTGTTTAGCTTCCTTCGGGTATTATCCCACGTCATTGTAGTTCTGTTAAAGTTGTAGCAACGTTTCAGCAGAATCTCATCTGCCATCCTCAGGCTTCTGTATAGAGTTAGTTCCTGGTTTCAAATTTGAGGCTGGTCCATTCTGATTGGCTGGGAGCCTGGATCTGTGTTCATTGGACTTGGAGTTTGATTGATTGGTGTTTCTGGTTTCTTCTGTCTGTTTTGTGGCTTTGATTGGCTGGCAACACTCTGTTCTTGTGTTGGAGGCTTTCAGTGCAGCTTGGGTCCATGTGAAGGGATGGCTGCTCTTCATTAGCAAGCTGCTATTCATTAGCAAGCTGGGTTTCACCTGGATGCCTGGTGGGGGGTGTTTGGGTTGGAGTTATCAGAGCGAGTCTGTTTTTGCCCAGGTGAGAGTGCAGGCTTCCAAATGATTGACAGTCTGGTGGAATCATCTCTTCTATTCATGCTGTCAAGTCTTTTTTCAATCTCTATGGCTTCTCTGATGATTCTGTGGTTGGGGTTTTCTATAGTGTCTAGGGTTTTAGTGCCATTGAAGTTGATGTTCTTGTTAAGCCTGGGTTCCCCAACCAGGGTTAGGTAGACAAGCTAGAAAGAATGTGCAGCGTTAGTCAGATAGGCACACAGATAAATGAGTGAGCTAAGCTTGTATGTTTATTAACATACAGTAAAAATAACAGATACGCTTGTGCTATCAAGAATATAGTTTATTCCATTATAAGTTCATAGCATAGTCAAATAACAGTCCAATAGTCATGTATCATGTAGTCAGTCCATTCAGGGATATTCAGTTAGCAAAGTCCATGTAGAATATCCTATGTCAGTTCACTTACAAATTAGTCCTTTGTTCTCTCTCCCGTTCGAGCAATGCAGTCTTGATTCCAAGCAGTAATCAGGGATCATCAAAGCCAGAGAGAGAGCAAGCTGTAGACTTGCTACTTTTATAGTGTTTTCATAACCACTCCCTTAATTACTATCCCACAGTTAAAGCTGCAGACACTTTAACATACACAACTATGATTCATAGTTATTATTTCACCTAAACCAGTTAGGGTAAACAATGTTATCCCTCACAGTTCTGACCTGTGGTTTTCATGTGTTGGACTAGTGAGGAGGTGTGTTCCAGCTTTTTTACTGCATTTTTGTGTTCATCAAGGGGGGTACTTATTCTTCTATTGGTCTGTCCAATGTATCTGGCCAGGCATGATGTACAGGGAATTTCGTATATGCCTTGGTTTTCCAGGTCAATTTTGTCTTTGGGGTTCCTCAGGATGGCTGCTATTTTTTTGTCTGTTTTGAAGGCAGTCTTGATGTGATGCCTGTGTAGTATCTTACTGATTTTATCTGTGGTACCTCTTATGTAGGGCAGGACAGCTGTTCCATAGATCTGCTGATCTTCTAGGTCTCTGTTATGTCTTGGTGTGTTTTTGTGGATCAAGTTGGTGAATTTTTTTTTGTGGAAGCCATTGGCTGTCAATACTTCAGTCAGGGTGCATAGTTCAGTCTTTATATGTGTCTTATCTGCCAGGCGTTTGGTTCTGGTAATTAGTGTTTTCGCCACGGAATTTATCTGTGCTGGGTGGTGGTGGGATTGGGTGTTGAGGTAGCGGTTGGTGTGTGTTTTCTTTTGGTATATGGTGTGTCCCAATGTGCCATCTGTTCTTTTGTAGATTAGTACATCTAGGAATGGTAGTTGTTTGTTTATTTCCGTTTCCATGGTGAACTTGATTTTGGGGTGTGTGTTGTTTAGGTGTGTTAGGAAATTGTTTAGGTTTTCTTTTCCATGGGGCCAAATCACAAATATGTCATTGATGTATCTTAGTCATAGTTTGGGTTTGTGGGTGGCATTAGCCAGGGCTCTGGATTCGAATTCTTCCATGAACAGGTTTGCAATGACGGGTGACAGTGGTGATCCCATAGGGGCTCCTTCAATTTGCTTGTATCTTTGTCCTTTGTATATGAAATATGTGTTGGTTAGGCACATATAAAAACTGAACTATGCACCCTGACTAAAGTATTGATAGCCAACGGCTTCCACAAAAATCACTAGCTTGATCCACAAAAACACACTAAGACATAATAGAGACCTAGAAGATCAACTGACCTATGGAACAGCTGTCCTGCCCTACATAAGAGGTACTACAGACAAAATCAGTAAGATACTACACAGGCATCATATCAAGACTGCCTTCAAAACAGACAAAAAAATAGCAGCCATTCTTAAAAACCCCAAATATAAAATTGACGTGGAAAACCAAGGCATATAAAAAGTTTCCTGTGCCTGGCCACATACATTGGATAGACCAATACAAGAAGAAGTACCCGCCTGGATGAACACAAAAATTCAGTAAAAAAGCTGGAACACACCTCTTCACTAGTCCAACACATGAATACCACAGGTCACAACATCAACTTCAATGGCACCAAAACCCTCGTCACTATGGGAAACCCTAGCTACAGAATCATCAGAGACGCCATAGAGATTGAAAAAAGACCTGACAGCATGAATAGAAGAAATGATTCCACCAGACTGTCAATCATTTGGAAGCCTGCACTCTCAAATAGAAAGATCTCCACACCATAAGCCAAGGAAACACCTGGGCACAAACAGACTCCCTCTGATTCCTCCAGCTCAAACACACACCCCCAGGCACCCCAATGAAACCTAGCTTCCTAATAGATAATAGCCGTCCTTTCATGCGAAGCCAAGCTGCACTGAAAGCCTCCAATACAGGAACACAGTGTTGCCAGCCAATCAAAGCCACAAAACATACAGAAGAAACCAGAAACACCAGTCAAACAAACTCCAAGTCCAATAAACACAGACCAAGACTCTAAACCAATCAGGATGTAGAAAAAAACATCCTGGCACAACAATAGGCTCGCCTCAAACTTAAAACCAATGGCTGTGTGACCATGACCCCCATACAAACTCAATACAGAAGCCTGATGATGGCAGATGACATTCTGCTGAAACGTTGCTACAACTTTAAAGCACTACAATGACGTGGGATAATACTTGAAGGAAGCTGAACTGCATTCATGTAAGTACCCAAGAAAACTTAAAAAAACAAATATATATATTTATACACACACACACACATACATACATATACGGTATAGAAAATAATTGCATAATGATATAAATAGGCAAGATCTTGTTACAAACCAATTTTGATGACTCTCATTGTGCGTGGGGAGGTGGGGAGTATTGTTTTAGATGTACTTTAGTTTGATTTGGCACAGGTTTTGCATTGCATGTAATAAATTAAATTGGTTCTTCCCCATTTATTCCATAAATTGATGCACATTATTGTTTTTCTGGATTTGCAGGTGGTACACTTCATTGATAGCTGGATGTACATGCTTACCAGAACATAACCTGCTCTCTACGTAAACATATTTTCCCATTTTGGAGAGAACTAAATATTTTCAGATTCACATCTAAACTATAACTGAAAATCAGCTATGGAAATTATTTCCAGTAAGGCATTTTCTACTTAGAATTGTTAAATTACATTCCTGTTGTTTTGTGGCAAATTAGAAAAAAAAATCTCTACTTGAATATAGTCGGTTACTCTCACTGTTCTCTTCACTCTCCAACTTCTACAGAAGAATTCTCAGTACAATACAGTAAATAGTTAAAATGCTCCATTGCTTTCCTACACATTGGAGATTATCATTTTGTTGAAGAGGATAGATAGATCTAGATGGATAGTAAGCATTTAATTCTTTAATAGAAGCCAAGACATTTTATGTTACTGTCCAGCCAAGAAAGATGTAAAATAACAGGGAAAATATTTTCTTTTGTGTAAATCCTATAAGATTGCTGTTCTTCAATAAGTTGGTGACAAATATGTTGCTTGGCTATCAGAACATATTCTCCATGACCACACCTATATCTGGTGGAGAGGAAATGACTTCAATTTCCCACTGTACACAAATGGTTTGAGCAATTTGACCAACCCCTATCCTGCTTTGTCTAGCATTGCATTTGTTACAACGGTCCTACAGAAAAGGACACCTGGTCAGCATTAGTGTGCAATTGTAGTAGCAACTCTTTATATCTGAAAATAAACAAGTAGAGGTTTTTCTCCAGATAGACAAATTCATTTGTCAACACATTACCAGTCCAACTTTTGCCAAACTGAAGAAGCTCTTCTCCTGGAGAGCGCGGAGCTTGCGTTGCAGCAGTACAGGATGTGATATTTAAGCTCTAAGATCGCTGCTGATATCTCTATTGCGGGACGGTCCCAACGAACCTAACCGTCCCGTAGAGACAGTGACAGAGGAGGGCACATCCTGTAGATCCAGGAGAAGCCCTTTTTTCCTGCGGTGGAGTGGCCGGAACAGAAGAAAGCTGGAAAGAAAGTATGTCAATTTGGTGAGATAATTTTCTACTTATTTTTTTCTGGAGAGAACACCCTAAAAGACTTAAAATTAAATTTAAAAGTGAAGATAAAAGTGCTCAAGCAGCGAGATTAAGCAGATATTAAACCTGAAGGTTGTTTTTTTATTTTTTATTGGAACTTTGGATTTTATTAAAACTTTTTAACTTTTAAACTGGACTGGTCTTTCCTTTTTAATTTTTATTTTTTTCCCTTCAAAACAACTCTTTGGAAAAGTTTTTTATTCTCTTGGTTTTTCTTTTTTATAATTTTAGATTCTTTATATTTTTTTATTATTCCTGATTTTAATATTAGAGGGGAAGGGAAATAAGTAGTGCTGCCACCTGGAGGCTTGGATACATTGTTTTCCTTTCTTTCTTTCTTTCTTTCTTTCTTTCTTTCTTTCTTTCTTTCTT
>BLBF01000003.1:26637291-26669215 GCA_015471245.1 Laticauda colubrina | reverse complement strand
AACTATGATGTCTGATTCAGGATTACCTGACAATTTATGGGGAGAAGCAATAATGTGTGGTAATCATATATTAAATAATGTTGTTAATTCAACAACAGGTGAATTACCATTCACACTGTGGCATGGTACAAAACCTGATTTAAGTTACATGCACACATTTGGAGCACCAGCATGGGTGCATATCCCTACACAACTTAGACACAAAGGACAGCATAGAGCTAAAAGATTGATTTTTGTAGGTTATACATCTAATCATAGATCTTATAGATTCTGGGAACCAGGTACATCTAGAGTTTACACCAGTGCTAGTGCAAAATTCCTAGAACATATAGGATGGAATAGATTAGAGCAAGATTTAAATAATGAAGTATTTATTGAACCCTACAAAAGGCAGAAAGATGAGATTAGCTATAAGAAGAGTCCAATTAAAGAAGAAGTCCACGAAGAGCAAATAGGACCAGAACAAGAGGAAATAGTTGATCAGGAAGAGTTACATGATCAAGAACAATTAATAGAGGAAAGTCCACCTGCAAGTCCTATAATACCTAGACGTACTACACGTGTAACTAGACCACCTGATAGGTATCAGGCAAGTATAGTTTTCCAAGTAACTAAAGTTCCAACTAGTGTAGATGAACTTAGGATGTATCCTGCTAAGGATCAGGAGAATTGGCAAAAGGCAATGAAAAAAGAACTAAATTCTTTAAAGGTAATGAAAGTGTATGAAGATGCCAAATTACCTCCAGGAGAAAAATCCATTGGGTGCAAATGGATATTTAAAATAAAAACTGGAAATGATGGGACTGTTACCCATAAAGCTAGGTTAGTAGCTCAAGGATTTAATCAAACTGCATCTGATTATGATGAAGTGTTTGCACCAAGCCTTAAAGCTACATCTTTAAGAGCAGCATTGGTGTGGGCAGCTAAGAAAAACTATGTCATTAACCATTTAGATGTAGAAACTGGTTATCTACATGCACCATTGCAACACACTATATATTTAAGGAAACCAATTGGCATATATGACAATAAAGTAAATAGTGATGATTGTTGGAAACTCAAAAAGAGTCTTTACGGGTTGAAACAATCTGGGTTTGAGTGGAACCAATATATTGTGAAAGAGTTAAACAATATAGGTTTTAAATCTGATTTAGCAGATCCGTGTGTGTTTAAAAGAGAAAATAATGGAACGGTGTCATTATTATTATTATTTACTGATGATATTGCTTTAATAACTAAGACTAATAATGAAGCTAATGAGATTATATCATTATTAGCCAAAAAGATAAAAATAAAGCATTTAGGTGAAATTAAAAGGTATCTAGGATTGACAATTAATAAAACAAATAATGGTTTTAAGATATCTCAAGAAGATAAAATTTGCCAATTAATTAAAACTTATAAGATGGAACTTTGTAAACTGGCAAAGACTCCAATGAGTCAGGAAGTTTGCCAAACTAATGATCAAAGTCCCAAATTTGATAAGTCCATATATCAATCTTTGATTGGTAGCTTATCATATATAAGCAATTGGTCAAGGCCAGATATAGCTTATAGTGTAAATCAGCTGGCATGTTTTAATTCAGATCCAAAAGAATGTCATTGGAAATCCTTAAAAAGAATATTGAGATATCTTAAGGGAACAATAAACTATGCATTATATATAGAACCAAAGGGTGATTTGAGTCTTAGTGCTTATGCAGATGCAAGTTTTGCAACTGATAT
The DNA here is from genome assembly GCA_015471245.1 of Laticauda colubrina. Taxonomy (NCBI): domain Eukaryota; kingdom Metazoa; phylum Chordata; class Lepidosauria; order Squamata; family Elapidae; genus Laticauda; species Laticauda colubrina. The sequence goes on along the minus strand of BLBF01000003.1, from coordinate 26,667,490 downwards.
AAACACTAGAAAATCAACATCTGGTATGGCTATATTATTTGGTAAGACACTAATAGGATGGAGGTCAATCAGACAACAGCATATTAGCTTATCTACGATGGAATCTGAATTTTCATGTCTGTCATTATTATGCACTGACTTGATTTTCTACAAACAGTTATTGTTGGACATGGGTATAACTGTAAAAGATCCCATTATGGTGTATGAGGATAACCAAGCAGCTATAAAGTTAGCTACTAGTATTGCTGTAAAAACTAGATCAAAACATACTGACCTAAGATATTTGAATGTAAGAGAATCAGTGAAAAATGGATTAATTAAATTGGTATACTGCATGTCAGAAGAAAACATTGCAGACCAATTTACAAAAGCTCAAGGAGCAACTAAGTTTAAAGAAAGTTGCGAAAAATATTTTCTAAAGATGTAAATGATTCATAGTTATTATGTAACCTAAAAGGGGAGAATGTTAGGGATAACATTGTTTACCCTAACTGGTTTAGGTGAAATAATAACTATGAATCATAGTTAGTGTATGTTAGAGTGTATACAGCTTTAACTGTGAAATAGCAATTAAAGGAGTGGTTAAGAAAACAATATAAAAGTAGCAAGACTACGGCTTGCTCTCTCTCTCTCTCTGGCTTTGATGATCCCTGATTACTGCTTGGAATCAAGACTGCATTGCTCGAACGGGAGAGACAACAAAGGACTGATTTTGTAAGTGAACTGACATAGGATATTCTACATGGACTTTGCTGACTGAATACCCCTGAATGGACTGACTACATGGTAAATGAATATTGGACTGTTAATTGACTATGCCATAAACTTATACTGGAATAAAATATATTCTTGATAGCACAAGCGTATCTGTTATTTTTACTGTATGTTAATAAACATACAAGCTTAGCTCACTCATTTATCTGTGTGCCTATCTGACTAAAGCTGCACATTCTGTTTAGCTTGTCTACCTAACCCTGGTTGGGGAACCCAGGCTTAACAGAGGTAACTAAAGAGAAGATGATGGATGGAATGGATGAGGTTTTTTGTGTTTATACAAGATATGCAATGAGAAATAAACTGCCAAGGGAAGTTCATATCAGATTTTCGAAGAAAATAATAAAATCACAAATACTGCAGACAGCAAGAGAAAAAACACTAAAGTACAAAGATAAAGAAATAGTGATACTGAAACAGGTACTGAGAAGAGTGAGAGAGATAAGAAGAGAATATTTATTTTTGACCAAAGAGTTACTTAAGAGAGGAATAATTTACAGATGGTTGATACCCAAAGGTCTCATGTTTACTTGGCAAGAACAAAGACACAGAATTGATACAGTTGAAAAAGCAGAGTTATTCTTTCTGGAGTATTTTAGAGGAAGGGAGGAAGATACAAGAAAAGAAAAGTTGTTAATTGAATTTCCAGAGGAATGTACAGAAGTAATTGAAAAAGAGGAAAGAGTCGTAGGTGGTATACCCAGAGAACAATGAGAACCAAGACCTACTAGAGCAACAAATCCTTCTTACAAAGTATAAAATGGATGAGAAAAAATTGATCACAATTAATATAAATAGGCTTAATCCAGCTATTAAAAGAAGAAAAGTATTTCATAAGTTAGAGAAATTAAAATTTGATATAACCTGCCTACAAGAAGTACATATTAAAAAACAACATGATTACATATTGAAACAACAAAAATTAAGGAAATTATTTACAGCGTTAACACATTGTAAAAAGAGAGGAGTGTGTTATATGTTAGAGATACAATCCCTGCAGAACAAATACATACAGATGATAATGTAAGGATTTTGATGGTGGATATAATTGACAATAATCTAAAGACACTTTTAATAGCAATTTATGCTCCAGATGATAATCAAGAAGATTTTTACAGGAAATTACATAAGAAAATAATTGAACTGGACAATGTTAATATCTGTCTGATGGGAGATTTTAATGGAATAATAAATAACAAATTGGATTATAAAACACAAAAAACAGCAAAGAAAACTAGAAAGACATTGCCAAAATCCTTCTTTCAAATGGTAGATGAGATAAACTTAAAAGATGCACGGAGAGAGAGAAATGTAGAAAATAAACAATATACCTTTTATTCAAGTAGACATGCATCATGGTCTAGAATAGATATGATATGGATGTCAATAGAATTGCTTTCTAACATACAAGACACTGAAATAGAAGTAAGTACCTGGGCAGATCCCAATCCAATAACACTTGTATGGGAAGGACAAAAAAAGGAAATCTAGATGGACTTTAAATCATACGTTATTAAAGGAAAAATACATTAAACAGAAAATTGAGAAAAAAATGACTTTTTTCTTTAAAGAAAATACAAAAGAGGATACATCATTACAGAACCTCTGTGACACGATGGAGACTTATACAAGAGGTTTGATAATGGACTATACAAGGAAAAGAAATATAAAACAGAAAAAATCTTTAAAATATTGGAAGATGACTACAAGAAGTTGGAAAAAGAAATTTCCACAAAAAAGGACATTAAAATTAAAATGGACATAAAATGGGGCTAATGGAAAAAGAAGAAATAGCACAAAAAATTAAAAATGCTAAGCAGAACTATTTTGAAGATGCAAATAAACCAGGCAGATGGCTAGCATATAAATTGAGAAAGGAAAGAGACTCAAGAAGAATAAATCAACTGATAAATGAACAAGGACATGCATGCTATGGAAATGTGGAGAAGAAAATATTATTCAAGATTACTATGGAAAACTGTACATCAAGAGAATGTTCAGGAAGAAAGAATTCAACAATACTTACAGGAAGCAAATTTGCCCCAGATACCCAAAGATATTGAAATCATGTTAGAAAGTGATATAACAATGATGGAATTAACAGAAGCTTTAAAAAAGCAAAACATTGGGAAAGCACCAGGTACGGACAGTTTGCCAGTGGAATTTTATAAGTCATTCCAGTAAACATTGAATCTTCACTTATTAGAAATTATAATGAAGTTATGTCAAAGAAGAGAATACCTGAAACATGGTCAGAAGCATATATAACACTTGTACCGAAGGAAGACAGAGACCCAAGCAAGTTAAAAATTACAGACCTATGTCACTATTAAATTCAGATTATACAATTTTTGCTTCAATTCTGGCAGAAAGACTGAAAAGATATTTAAACAATTTTATTCATCCTGATCAAAATGGATTTCTGCCAAAGAGACAGATTAAAGATAATATGAGAATAATTTTAGATACACTGGAACACTATGAGGCACATCCTGAAAAACAAATGGCTCTTATGTTTATAGATGCACAAAAAGCCCTTGAGAATGTGAATTGGCATTTTATGCTGTTACAATGGGACCAAATGGGCTTTGGTAAAAAAATTATTCAAGCCATTGAAACGATATATCATAAACAAACTGCTAAGGTTATGATAAATGGAGAGTTAACAGACTTTATAGATATAAGAAAAGAGACCAGACAAGGCTGTACACTGTCGCCTCTGTTTTTTGTGTTAACACTGGAAGTGCTGAATAGGAACATCAGAGAAAAAAAAGAAATAAAAGGAATGAAAATTTAAAAAGAAGAGTATAAATTACAAACTTTTGCAGATGACCTGGTATTTATATTAGAGGATCCATTAGAGTCTGCACCTAAACTGATAGAAAATATAGAAGAGTATGGGAAAGTAGCAGGTTTGAAAATAAATAAAGATAAAACAAAGATTTTAGTAAAGAACATGTTAGTAAGATGAAAGAAAGAATTGGAGGAAGTTTTGGGGATCCAGGTCACAAACAAGGTTAAGTATTTAGGGATACATATAACACCAAGATGTAGCACACTTAAGGAGGACAATTATCTTAAACTTAAACAACAGATTGCGACAGATTTGATAAAATGGGAAATTTACAATTATCACTGATTGGGAGAATATCTACAGTTAAGATGAATGTATTGCCCAGAATCTAATACTTATTCCAGACAATTCCAATCAAATTAGGGAAAGAATTTTTTGAAGATTTAAACAAAATAGTGTTAAAATACATTTGGCAGGGGAAGAAAGCGAGAATATAACTTAAATTGTTACAAGATGCAAGAATAAGAGGAGGATTTGCTTTGCCCAATTGGGATTTATACTACCAAGCAAAACGTCTGATGTGGGTAAAGGAGTAGATAACATTAAGGAATACTAGACTTTTGAATTTAGAAGGATAATGATTTGCTATTAGGGTGGCATGCCTTCTTCTGGTATAAGTGAATTAAAATGCAGGGGTATTTGAGAAGACATTATATTCAAGAAGCATTGTTTCTAAACTGGGCAAAGATAAAAAAGCAACATTATTTAAAAATTCCACTATGGTTATCTATTATTGAAGCTTTATCCTATCCAATAATATGTTAAGCCCCTGTCACACAGCACCAACGGATGGAAAGAGGATGTAAAATGGAGAGAAACACTTGCCATCCGTTGGTTAACGTGATTCTTCCATTCTGTACTAACTGCCTCTGTTTTTCATCCTCTCTATCAGTCCAGCATCCGTCTGCTGACATTTCATCCGCACAAAAAGTTTTGAGCTGCACAAAACTTTTTGAGCAGAAAATGTATCCAACGCGTCCGTTCTACATCTGCTACGCATATGGGGAACATCCATTAGACGTCCATCGTCATCCGTTACACATCCGCTATATCCGCTAGGCATCCGCTAAGCATCCGTGCAACTTGCATCCGCTCCAGTGGAAAACGGACACAGGGAGGAAGCGAAACAGATACGGAACGGACACATAGCGTTAGTAGTACACACGGAGAAAGGATGAAAGCAGATGCAGCATGCATACAAAGGATTAAAATGGAAAAAACGTTCACATTGGGGAAGTATCTCGGATATTTAGGATGTCTGCAGGATGCCTAGAGGATGCCAAAGGAAACCAAGCAGAAAACCTATATTTCCTATAAAAAGGGGGAGGAACTCACCTGGATCTCACTTTCAGTCCAGCAGCCCTGCTGTGCAGACCTCTGCAGCCTTCATCTGGCTCTTGCTCTTCCACAACATCCATTCATCTCCACCATGGATCGTCACATACTCCTTTTCCTGCCACCATCATTCTATAACAGTGCAAAGCCATCTACAGGCTCTTTCACCTGTTCTACATGAAGAAAAGGAGACGTCCAAAAAGGGTCTGGGTCCAAAGATGGATCGCCAGAAGAGCAGAGTATGGACAGTATAACAAGCTGATGGTGGAGCTGAGGAACGAAGACACTCGTGCATTCCAGAACTTCATGAGGATGCTGCCAGCCATGTTTGACGAAGTTGTGCAGCGGCTGACACCCATGTTGACCAAGCAGAGCACCAACTTCCAGCCCAGCCTGGACCCTGGACTCAAGGTGGCACTGACTCTGCGCCACCTGGCCTCTGGGACCATGTACAGGAGCATGCAGTATGGCTGGAGGGTGCCACACAACACCATCAGCATTGTGGTCAGAGAAGTGGTGCAGGCCATCATCGAAGAATACCTGGAGGAGCTCCTCCAGTTCCCCTCCACTGAAGAAGGATGGAAGAAAGTTGCAGAGCAGTGGTATCAGAAGTGGAACTTCCCCCACACCGTTTGAGCCATAGATGGGAAGCACGTGGCCTGCAAAGCTCCAGCCAAGTCAGGGTCCACTTATCACAAATACAAGGGCTTCTTCAGCATCATCCTCTTCGCCATGGTCGATGCTGACTACAAGTTCATGTACACTGATGCTCCAGGCAAAGGCTCATCTTCAGATGCCCAGGTATACAACGCCAGTCACCTCAAAGAGGGGCTGGAACGCAACCTCATCATGGGCTTCCCAGATCCAGACCCCCTGCCCAGCGACACACAAGATATGCACTACTTCATCGTAGGGGATGACGCCTTCTCCCTCAGAACCTACCTCATGAAGCCCTACACTTCCAGATGTGAAGAGAGGATCTTCAACTACAGGCTGTCCAGGGCAAGGCGGGTGGTGGAGAACGCCTTTGGCATCCTGGCCAACAGGTTCCAGGTACTTCTCACCACCATGCAGCATCGCCCAGAGACCGTGAGGAACATCGTGGAAGGTTGCTGCATCCTGCACAATCACCTGCTACCCAGTGTTGCAGAACAGGCTCGTGGACCTCCAACAAGGCAATGGGGTCATGGAGCCTGGTGAATGGAGGCAAGGGCGAAACCTGATAGACACTGAGGATGTGCTCAGCCCCAACAGAGCTTCACGTGAAGGGAAGAAGCAGCGCAACCTCCTGAAACACTGGTGCAACTCCCCAGCTGGAGTAGTGGAGTGGCAAGACAGGATGATAGATGCTTAATGGATGCTTCCTTCAGCCTGTCTCATCACACGGATGAGATTGTGCCATGTATGTTGAGTGGCCCTACAATGAACAGGACATTTAATAAAGAGTTGTGTTTATGTTGAAATGTGTGGATGAATGATTACATTGTTATTGATAATAAGGGGCCATAGGTGTGGCACCTGGGAGGGTGGACCATACAGTCCCACGACCCTTGCACTGGAGGTTTATCTATCCCACAGCTATTACCCATCCCACAGCTATTACCCATCCCAAAGGTATCCCTGGCCATTCCACAGCTATTACCCATCCCATAGGTATCCCTGCCCATCCCACAGCTATTACCAATCCCACAGGTATCCATGCCCATCCCACAGCTATTACCCATCCCACAGGTATCCATGCCCATCCCACTGCTATCTTAACTCATCCCACAAGCATGCAAAGGCTTAAACCATTTCTAAAAGTTTCCACCAAGACTTTATTTCCTAAAATAAAGGAAGCAAGTGTGTGAAGCAAAGATAATCTTTATTAATAACAAGCTGTAAAAGCAAAATGACCCAAGTGTGCCAAGCAAAGATAAAGTCAACAGGCAGCCACTCAGTCTCTGGCACTCTTAACAGTCACTCTGAGGCGTGTCCATAGTCTCAGGGGTGAAGGGTCCAGGTGCTGTGGAGGTGGCTGCTGCTGGAGCGCGGGTCTGAGGCACCATTGGGGTGCCTGGCCCCGAGAGGACAACAGGGGATGATGTTTGGAGGAAGCTCTCAGAGAGCTGGCTCAGTCCAGTGATGTTGAGAGCCCCTTCCTCCATGACATGGGGTGTCAGCCCCAAGACCGATGACAGATGTTCTGAGGCCGGGCTTGGCTGTGGGCAGGAGGGAGGAGGAGCGTAGTGGGGATGTCTGGTCTGCAGGTGAGTGAGGTGAGGCATGGGTGGCATCTGTGGCGTGGGTGGCATTGTTGGTGTGGGTGGCATCAGTGGCATCAGTGGCGTACGATGAACCTGTGCCTGGACTGGGAAGGGCTGCCTGTGCTGCTGGAGCTCCTGGTAGCCGTAGCCTTGGTAGGTGAACGCCTGTGGAAAGCCTTGGAAGGGCAGTGACATCATCTGGGGTGGAGGAGCAGACCTGGACTGGGTGGGAGCAGGTTCAGCTGGGTCTGGAGGGTGTGAAGAAGACCTGTGATCCTGTCCTTTATCACCTGGTACTGTGATTTGGATATGTCCATGAGGGTCTGGTTGACGTAGGTGAGGAAGGGCTTGCGGCTTGCGGTTGGAGGATGGTATTTTGGTGTGTACCAGCTGAGAGAGGAGATCTACACTGCTTCTGATGGTGTCCCTGATCTCCAGCAGGACAGTTTGGCTCTGCCCCTCTGGTCTTCCTCTCTGCCTGCTTTCTGTGGAGGTGGAGCTGGGGGTGGATGTGAGTTGGTCTCTGGTGGAAGTGCCCTCTCCTTGATCCCACTGCATCAGGGGGTCCTCCACGCACTCCGCCATGGGGAGTGCAGCTGTCAGGGGGGTCTCCGTCCTGGCACGCTCCACAGATACCTGCCTGTACACAGGAGGTGACTCTGGGCCAGAAGAGGACTGTCTCTCTGCGAGCTGCCTGAGAGAGAGGGTTGTCAGAGGGGCTGCTCCTCGGTGGTGGATCTCACCCTCCAAGAAGCTGCACTTGGCCATCACGTAGGTCTCTCGGTCCGTCAGCTTGACCGTGGCCTGGGCAGATTTCTTGAGGTGCAGCTTCCCATACCAGGTGTGCATGTGCTTCCACCAGCCGAGGAGCACCTCCGAAGTGTAGCCCAGGCTCTCTGCCTTCTCTCTCCAAGCAGCCTGCTTCCTTTTGGTGTCTCGATAGAGCCTGTGTCCCTTCCGCCAAAGATACTCGTTCTCCCTCAGCCATTCCAGCACCTCATCCTCATGTTCCTCTTCAATGGAGTATTGCCTCCTCTCCCATTCACGTTCTCACGTATGCCTCTTCCTCCCTCTGGCAGGGCCATCTGGGCCCTAATCAGAGGGGCTTTGAGTTTGTAGGGGCTGCTCCACCACACCACCAGCAGCAGCAGCAGCAACAACAACAGTAGCAGCAAAAGCAGGACCAGCAGGACCAGCAGGACCAGCAGCACCAGCAGCACCAGCAGCACCAGCAGCACCAGCAGCACCAGCAGCACCAGCAGGACCAGGATCAGCAGCAGCAGAGTAAGCACCAGCAGCACCAGGAGGAGCACCAGCACCAGGAGCAGCGCCAGCAGAGTAAGCACCAGCAGAAGCTCCAGCACCAGGAGCAGCACCAGCAGAAGCTCCAGCACCAGAAGAGTCAGCCTGAGCAGCAAAAGTCCCAGCAGAAGCAGAGTCAGGGCCAGGGGGTGGGATGGTGGCCCTGTCCTTCTTGCCAGGGCTGGCAGCAGATGGCAGAGGCTTTCTCTTCTTCCCCATGGTTGTTGGCTGGCTGCCTGGCTGGAGCTGTGTCTGGCAGCAGGTCTTTCCTCTTAATGCTGACCTGCTTGCGAGCTGCTTCCCTTTATATCCGCAGGGCTGACGCAATGCATCCTTCCCGCATGCGCAGTGAACACTTTGCATCTGCTAGGCATCCGCTAGGCTTCCACTCTGCATCCGCTTCATCCGCTCGGCATCTGCTCTGCATCGGTTCCTTCCACTGCACGTCCACTTCGCTGTGCTCCCCCGGAAGCCCTGCGGATGTGCCATCCGCTTCCATCTGCTAGGCTTCTGTGGAGCATCCGCTTTACATCCTGGTTACATCCTCCCCCCGTCCGTTCCTTTCCGTTGTTTTCCGCTCTGCTTATGCAAATTCGGGGCACTTTTGAGAGCGGATAACAATGGATGGAACATTTTCTCGTCCACTGTGTCCTTTTTACATACGTTTTGCATCCGTCGGCCTATGTGACAGGCCCTTAAAAAGGAACAAACAGTTAGATATGATGAGATATTGATTGAAAAGGGTGAACTTAAATCTATGCAAGCGTTGGAAGAACAAGGTGTAAAAATGAATTGGTTTTCATATTTGCAAATACAATCTAGATTTGATAAAGATGTTAAAACAGAAGGTATCTTTGACAAGTTGACTGATTTAGATAAAATTTTGATAGGTACTGATGAAAAAGTAATAAAAAAACTTTATGGACATTTGCTAGAGTTTAAATTAGAGGAAGAACAAGTAAAAGAAATAATGATTGAGTGGGGGAAAAATTTCGGATATGGGATTGACTTAGATAAACGGCAAAAATTCTGGTCTCAAAATTATAAAATGACAATGTCAACTGCATATAAAGAAAATTTGTATCAGATGTTTTACAGGTGGCACTTACCCCCAAAGAGAATTACCAGGATGTTCAAGGATAAATTGGATAAATGTTGGAAATGTCATCAGATACCTGGTTCATATTACCACATGTGGTGGACATGCTCGGATGCAAAAAGATATTGTACTATAATCCACATATGGTTGGAAAAAAATGACAAAACAGCACATAGAGTTTAAACCTGAGATATTTTTATTGAGAATTATACCCGAAATATATTGTAAAGAATTGAAATATTTGATTGTAAATGTTTTAACAGCGGCCAGAATTGTATTTGCTTACAACTGGAAATATAAAAAAATTCCTATGCAGGAAGAAATTATTAAGAAAATCATGGACTGTGCCGAAATGAGTAAATTGACATTTGAAATTAGAGAACAAGAGGATAAACAATTTTATATGATCCGGGATTTATTTTATCAGTGGTTTGATAAAAAGACATGGTAAAGAAATAGACTAGTAAGCCTTACAATAAAAGTTAATAGATTGATATCGAATAAAATATAAAATATATAACTATTGGATAAATGTATAAGATTAAATCATAATGAAAATTAGAATATCTCATATAAAATGATGGGAAAATAGTCAAATGAATGTTTAATAATTGATATTACATAAGCACAAGCTAGATCGATAAGGTGAGAATTTATATAACTTGTTAATAAATGGTTAAAAAAGGATAGCACAAAAGATTGTAACCAACTGACACACTGTATGTATATAATTGAAAGATTGTTTTATGTTTTTATGTTTTGTTCATATGTATGTTGTAAAAAATAAAAACTTTGAAAAAAAAAAGAAGCTCTTCTACTGAAGAAGGGTAGTGCAATGAAGGAAAAGCTGTGGTAGAAGAGGGAACAGAATTGGCTACTAACCCAATTTCTCAATCTCAGTACTTTAAGTTGGGTGGACTTCAACTGAGTAACTTTAAGTTGGGTGGAATTCCCTAGCCAGCCAATTCTGGAAGATGAAGCCAACCCATCTTAAAATTGTTAAGATTGAGAAATTTTAAACTAGTCCATTTGCCTTCTGCCCACTTCCCAAAAGTTGTTTTGTCATTCTACCATTCATACAGCTTTGGGAATTTCACACTGTGTGGTGTAATTTAGGCAATGGGTAGGGAGTCTGTTCTTTGCAGATTAAATACTGTGGTCAGTGAATCTGAAAAAGCATAAATGTTTAACTCATTTGCATCCCTGCTTTTCATTTGGCTCAGAGTGTGTTCCCATTTAATTATTAGATAGCCCACAGTAAGCTAGTTATCAATTAATTGCTAAAAAATGGCAGCCTGCACACACATTAGTTCTTAGATCCCTAATTGGTTACATGCTGCTTTCTTGTTCAAAGCTAATTAAAATTTCAAAACAACTGAATATTTGCTAGCTTTTAAAATCCTTTGACAACACATATGGAGGCCAAAACACATGTTTGATGCTTGTTTGAATACTATTTTATTTATTTCCACTGAACATAAACATAGCTACTGGAAATTGCTGGTTCATTTCTAATGAAAAATATTGAGTTGCTCAAACATCTGCAGATATGAAAACCTTTGAAAGGCTAGTGCTGTTCCACCTAAAAACCATCATGGGTCCACTGTTAGATCCCATGCTGTTTGCATACCGAGCAAATAGATCAACAGATAATGCTGTTAATATGGCTCTGTACTACATCCTACATACCTTGAAACTCCAAATACCTACGTAAGGTCTTCTTTGTAAACTTCAGTTCAGCATTCAATACCATGATTCCAGACTAAACTAAACTAAACTAAACCAGATAGCAGTTCCTGAACATACTTGTAAGTGGATCATAAGCTTCTTAACAGACAGAAAGCAGCAGGTTAAGCTAGGCAGAATCACATCTGATACATGTACAATTACCACAGTTCCCCCCCTCCAAGGCTTTATGCTTTCTCCACTTCTCTTCTCCCTATATCGCAATGACTGCATCTCAAATGATCCATCTGTTAAAATAATGAAGTTTGCAGATGATACAACAGTGATTGGTCTCATTTGAGCAAATAATGAATCCACATACAGACAGGAGGTTGTACAACTTGCCTCGTGATGTGACTGGAGAAATCTGGAACTGAACACACTCAAAACTGTAGAAATGTTGATAGACTTTAGGAGAAACCCTCCGATATCACCATCTCTTACAATATTAGACACATAGTATCAAGAGTAGAGACCTTCAAATTTCTAGGTTCTATCATATCACAAGGCCTAAAATGGACCTAACATCAAAAACGTCATCAAAAAAACACAACAAAGAATGTTCTTTCTGTGCAACTCAGAAAGCTCAAACTGCCCAAGGAATTGCTGATACAGTTCTACAGAGAAATTGAGTCTGTCATCTGCAACTCTATAACTCTCTGGTTTGGTTCTGGAACCCAACAAGACAGACACAGACTCCAGAGAGTCATTAGGACTGCAGAAAAAACAGTTACTACCAACCTGCCTTCAATCAAGGAACTATATATTGCACGAATCAAAAAGAGGGCTGTGAAAATATTTACAGACCCCTCACATGCTGTACATAAACTGTTTCAACTCCTAACCTTCAAAACAACGCAAAAGAGCACTACACACCAGAACAATTAGACACAAAGACAGTTTTTTCCTGAATGCCATCATTCTGCTGAACAAATAATTCCCTCAGCACTGTCCAACTATTTACAAAGTCTACATTACTATTACTATTAATCTTCTCATCACTCCTTATCTCCCATCCCTTCCCACTTGTGACTGTATGACTGTAACTTTGTCGCTTGTATCCTTACGATTTATATGGACTGTTTCCTAGTATAATTTGATTGCTTGTTGTACCCTATGACTATTGTTCAGTGTTGTACCTGATGATTCTTGGCTTTTGACGAATGTATCTTTTCTTTTACTGAAAGCATTTGCACCAAGACAAATTCCTTGTGTGTCCAATCACATTTGGTCAATAAATAATTCTTTTCTACTCTATCTGTTGATGCTTTGAGCCAAAATCCAAATTCCCAGGTTATTATCAGGCACTCAGGAACATGCAGCAAGTCTCTATAAGGAGACTGTGAAAGACTCTAGGGGGTTAAGAGGACCAAAAATATCCATCAAAGTTTTAATCTCAGCAATCTCAGAAGATTTTTGAATATACACACCTGCATATACATTTATTTATTCATTCATTGTCCAATATGTAATTTTACATCCAACAAAATCAGATTTCCTATATGGCTTTCCAAAATAATAATAGTAACAGCAATAAATGCTCCTTGAAGATGGGCATTTATTTAAGGTGAGTTGTATTTCATAATTTTCAATTTTAATGTCAAAGATTACCTATTTGATAAAATAACTTTTTTTGAAGAGTGCATTTAAAAAAAAAAAAGGATGTGGGAGTGAAGTTTGCTGGTTGTTTTATATAGTAACTCCACCTACTATCCTAGACTGGAGTACTGTTTCTTCATTGATGTCAATGACTGAAATTTGTAGAACAGCATATTCCCAGCAACTCTGGGCAATTCACAGAGTAATTTTGGAAGGTCAAAAGAATTCAGTTTCACAGCTGGGGAGAAAGAGATGTGAACTGCTTCTTGAAGAGAAGATATTCCTTTACTTCTGAGAGTACAGCATAGAAATTGGCTTTCGAAAAGGTAGGCTACAGATGTTTGGTGCTGAAATCTAAATGTTTTATAGGGAAGTGTGTGTGTGTGTGTGTGTGTTTATGTAAGGGAGGTGTATGCGTGTTGTTAGCTTGGTGGTCATGCAGATTCAGAGGAAGTCCACTTTAATACCTATTTGACTATATAAAACATTTATTTGATTCCTTTCCTATACCTGTCTCGGTATGAGATGTTGAGTGTTATGTTTTTGTGTACATATGGAATTGAAATATCTTTTGTTAGTGTATCTCTCACTTGATTAAATTGTCTCCAGCACTGCTGCTTATTATGGCTTCAGTGATTAATCTTGCAACATTGCACAGTTTTTAAAATCATATTCTGGGTTTCCAGCAGCTCAGGTTTTCGTGAACAAGGAAGCTTTTATGGGGGTATTTAAAAATCATACCAAATATAGGGTAATCCACTTTTATCTTGTTTCCCTTAAGCCCCTGTCACACTGCACCAACGGATGCAAAGAGGATGTAAAACGGACAAAAAAGCTTGCCATCCGTTGGAAAACGAGATGTACTCACTGCCTCCGTTTTGCTTCCTCTCTATCAGTCCAGCATCCGTTTATTGACGTTTCATCCGCTCAGAAAGTTTTGAGCTGCTCAAAACTTTTGCGCGGAAAATGTATCCAATTCATCCATTCTGCATCCGCTATGCATCTGCTATGCATCCGTTCTGCATCCGTTACGCATCCGTTATATCCACAAGGCATCCGCTGCGCATCCGCGCAACTCGCATCCGCTTGGATGCAGGGAAGAAGCGGAACGGACACAGAACGGATGCAGAACGGATGCAGCACAGAAACAAAGTGTTTAAAATGGAAAAAACGTACTCAGAGGGGACCTATCTCGGATATTAAGGATGTCTAGAGGATGCCAAGAGGATGCAAAGGGACACCAATACTGCCTATAAAAAGGGGGAGCAACTCATCTGGATCTCAATTTCAGACCAGCAGCCTAGCTGTGCAGACCTCTGCAGCCTTCATCTGACTCTTGATCTTCCACAGCATACAGTCTTGTCCACCGTGGATCGTAACACAGTCCTTTTGGCAGCCACCATCCTTCTGCAACAGTGCGAAGCCATCTACAAGCTCTGTGAACTCTACTACGGGAAGAAAAAGAGGCGGCCAAGAAGCGTCTGGGTCCGAAGATGGATTGCCAGAAGAGCAGAGTATGGACTGTACAACAAGCTGATGGTGGAGCTCAGGAACGAAGACACTCGGGCATTTCAGAACTTCATGAGGATGCCTCCAGCCATGTTTGATGAAGTTGTGCAGCGCCTGACACCCAGGTTGACCAAGGCAAACACCAACTTCCGGCCCAGCCTGGAACCTGGGCTCAAGGTGGCACTCACTCTGCGCCACCTGGCCTCAGGGACCACCTACAGGAGCATGCAGTACGGCTGGAAGGTGCCACCCAACACCATCAGCATTGTGGTCAGAGAAGTGGTGCAGGCCATTATTGAAGAATACCTGGAGGAGCTCCTCCAGTGCCCCTCCACTGAAGAAGGCTGGAAGAAAGTTGCAGAGCAGTGGTATCAGAGGTGGAACTTCCCACACACCGTTGGAGCCATAGATGGCAAGCACGTGGCCTGCAAAGCACCACCCAAGTCGGGGTCCACTTATTTCAACTACAAGGGCTTCTTCAGCATCATCCTCTTCGCCATGGTCGATGCTGACTACAAGTTCATGTACACCGATGCTTCAGGCAGTGGCTCATGTTCAGATGCCCAGGTATACAACACCAGTGACCTCAAGGAGGGGCTGGAAGGCAACCTCATCATGGGCTTTCCAGATCCAGACCCCCTGCCCAATGACACGCTAGATGTGCCCTACTTCATCGTGGGGGATGACACCTTCTCCCTCAGAACCTACTTCATGAAGCCCTACACTTCCAGATGCCTCACCCGTGAAGAGAGGATCTTCAACTACAGGCTGTCCAGGGCAAGGCGGGTGGTGGAGAACGCCTTTGGGATCCTGGCCAACAGGTTCCAGGTACTTCTCACCACCATGCAGCATCGCCCAGAGACCGTGAGGAGGATCGTGGAAGCTTGCTGCATCCTGCACAATCTCATGCGCATCCGCTACCCAGTCTTGCAGAACAGGCTTGTGGACCTCCAGCAAGGCAATGGGGACATGGAGCCTGAGGAATGGAGGCAAGGGCGAAACCTGATAGACACTCAGGATGTGCAGGGCCCCAACAGAGCCTCACGTGAAGGGAAGAAGCAGCGCAACCTCCTGAGACACTGATGCAACTCCCCAGCTGGAGCAGTGGAGTGGCAAGACAGGATGATAGATGATTAACGGATGCTTCTTTCAGCCTGTCTCATCACACGGATGAGATTGGGCCATGTATGTTGGGTGGGCCTACAATGAACAGGGCATTTAATAAAGACTTGTGTTTATGTTCAAATGTGTGGATCAATGCTTACTAATGAAGGGCCAAAGGTGTGGCACCTGGGAGAGTGGACCATACAGTCCCACTATGCTTGCACTGGAGGTTTATCTATCCCACAGCTATCTTAACCCATCCCAAAGTTATCCCTGCCCACCCCACTGCTATCTTAACTCATCCCACAAGCATGCAAAGGCTTAAACCAATTCTAAAAGTTTCCACCAAGACTTTATTACAAAAAAAAAAAAATGAAGCAAATGTGTGAATGAAAGATAAACTTTATTGAGCAACAAGTTGTAAAACAAAAATGGCCCAAGTCAAGTGTCCAAATAAAGTCCACAGGTAGACAGCTACCCAGTCTCTGGCATTCTTATTGGTCACTCGGAGGTGTGCCCAGTCTCTGGGGTGAAGGGTCCAGATGCTGTGGAGGAGGGTGGTGCTGGAGTGCTGGTCTGTATTGTCATTGGGGTGCCTGGCCCTGAGAGGAAAACAGGGGACGTTCTGTTGAGGAAGCTCTCAGACAGCTGGCTCAGACCCGCGATGCTGAGAGGTCCTTCCTCCATGCCAGCAGGATCAGCAGGACCAGGATCAGCAGCAGCAGAGTAAGCACCAGGAGCCCCAGCAGCACCACCAGCAGTAGCACCAGCAGCACCAGCAGGACCAGGAGCATGAGCAGGACCAGAAGCACGAGCAGGACGAGCAGGATGAGCAAGACCAGGAGCATGAGCAAGACGAGAAGTACGAGCAAGTCCAGGAGCACGAGCAGGACGAGCAGGATGAGCAGGACCAGCAGGACCAGCAGGATCAAGAGCAGCTTCAGCAGAGTACGCAGCAGCAGAAGCACCACCGCCAGGAGCAGCTTCAGCAGAAGCTCCAGCACCAGAAGAGAGAGCCCGAGCAGCAGAAGCCCCAGCAGAAGCAGAGTCAGGGACAGGGGGCGGGAGGGTGGCCCTGTCCCTCTCTCCAGGGATGGCGGCAGGTTGCTGAGACGTTTGCTTCTTCCCCATGGTTGTGGGGTTGCTGGCTGGCAGGAAGCCTGGCAGGCAGGCTGGCAGGAAGCCTGGCAGGCAGGCTGGCAGGAAGCCTTGCAGGCAGGCTGGCAGAAAGCCTGGCAGGCAGGCTGGCAGGAAGCCTGGCAGGAAGGCAGGCAGGCAGGCAGGCACCAAGGCTGGCAGGCAGACTGGCTGGCAGCAAGGCTGGAAGGCAGGCTGGCAGCATGGCTGGCAGGCAGGCAGAGAGCAAGTCTGGAAGGGAGGCTGGCCAGGAGGCTTGGAGGCAGTCTGGCAGGAAGGCTGGCAGCAAGGCTTGCAGGCAGGCATGCAGGCAGGGCAGGCAAGGACTCGATGTATCCTGCAGCAGGTCTTTCCTCCAAATGCTGGCCATGTGCGAGCTGCTTCCCTTTATATCCGCGTGGCTTATGCAATGCATCCCCCCTGCATGCGCAATTAACGCCAGGCATCCATTAGGCTTCCGCTGTGCATCCGCTAGGCTTCTGCTCTGCATCCGCTTCATCCGCTGTGCATCCACTGTGCATCCACTGTATCTGTTCCGCGTCCACTTTGCTGAGGTCCCCCGGAAGCCTAGCGGATGCGCCATCCGCTCCCATCTGCTTCCATCTGCTGGGCTTCCGTTCCGCATCTGCTTTCCATCTGCTCTGCGTCCTCCCCGCGTCCATGTATATCCGCTCCGGTTATGCAAATTTTTGCCTCTTTTGAGAGCGGATAACAACGGATGGAACATTTTGCTCCTCCATTGTGTCCGTTTTTCATCCGTTGGGCAGTGTGACAGGGCCTTTAGCTACATGTGATTGTGAAAGTTGGACTTTAAAAAATCAAAATAGGATCAATACAAAAAAAATGCAATATAAAAATAAAAGCAAAGAAGAAAAATAGCAGGTACACATTTCCTTGAAGGCCAAAAGTTTGGCTGAAGAGCTAGTTGAGACCCCACTGGGTGAATAGTAATATCACTTAGACTTATATATAGCTTCACAGTGCTTTACAGCCCTCTCTAAGCAGTTTACAGAGTCAGCATATTGCCCCCAACAATCTGAGTCCTCATTTTACCCACCTAAGAAGGATGGAAAGCTGAGTCAACCTTGAGCCAGTCAGAACTGAACTGCCAAACTGCTGGTTGCCAGTGATCAGCAGAAGTAGCCTGCAGTTCTGCATTCTAACCACTGTGCCATGCCACTCATGGTGAATTGTTTCTTCACTCATGGTTAATTGGCAAGTAATAAAGAAGGATGCACTTAGTCTTAAGTGCATTGCTCTTACATTTGATTTCTTCCTTTATGAATGCTTTATAGATGGAGCTTGTCTCAAAGTCTCTACTATTAGGTAAAAATAGTTAATAACTGGAAAAGGGGGACAAAGAGCCCTACGTACTTCCTTATCATACACCTATTATACACATTCAGATAAACAGGAACCTGCACCAGATAAACAAAAAACAATCAAGGAAAAATCAATATCCCAGTCAAGAGAAGCTATAAACAGAAAGCAAAGTTCACTTCCCTATGCATGGATTTCCTCTTGTTACACTTACTCAAAGAACAATAGTGGCATTCCTTCAGTTGTCAATTGCAGATGAAGCCTTTATCAAACTGTAAAGAATAAATTACATCCATATTTTAATTTCTTTAGCTATACTGTCTGTACCCTCAGTCTTAGATCCATATCAGCAAAATAGAATTAAAACACTCCCAGTTCCAATCACAGATTTAAATTCAAGAAAGTAAAAAAAAAGAAATTACAAATAAGAATATATATGAGCTAAAAAGTGTCTGAAAATAAGAACATATTCAGAGCTGGGATTCTACCAGTTCGGCCTGGTTTGGGTGAACCAGTAGCTCTGAAGATCAGCTGGGAGCGAACTGGTTCGGTTTGCTCCAATGATCAGCTGTTGGGCCCACCTGCCTGACCAGGCTGTAGGCTATGCTTTATATCCTGTTTTTCAAGCTCAGCTGATTCACATGGCACAGCAGATTGCCGCGCATCAGCTGTTTAACACACAGGGATTGTTGGAGAAGGTCAGTAGCAAATGCTCTGCATGCATGCAAAGCACGCACTCACTGAACCAGTTATTACACTGGTTGAATCGCACCCCTGGACATATGGGAGACATGGCTGTCAACAGTTGACAAGAAAAGCCAATGATGATGCATACATAACATAATCACACAAGTGCCACAGCTTACATATTTGCATTAGATGGCATGACATGAATGGCTTTTGAGTTAATAACTTCACTTTGATATTATTGAAAAACTATGGATTGGAGATGAAATCTCGGCAGGTTTTTGTAATGTCACTAACTTTAAAGTTAAATATTACTGGAATAATTGTAGATTTGGTTTGGGGCTGGATTCAAAGTTTATAGTGCTATATAATTTTACACTATAAAAGTTTTATAATGTCTTTATAAAGTTGCTATAAAGAGAGAGAGAGAGAGATGTGCTTTAAAAGCAATTCAAAGACCTCATTCAATTATGAGTCCACTGGACTTCTTTGCTATTCATTAAAACAGGCCTTGATTTTTCAGGCTTCTATGTACGCTTTTAAAAAAAGTTGCAACTAGAGGGTAAAAAAAAATGGACCAGTTGAATGAACAGCAAAGTGATGCTAGGCTCAATTGAAGTTTGAACCATTTTTCCCCCAACTCATTGAATGTACCCAGATGGCTCACATTAAGATAATGGTCATTAACAAGAAAATTGTTAGGTGTAATGTGATGTTCTTGGACTGATAAGCTCATTATCCCATGTAGCTATTAAAGAAAACTTGGTCTCCATTTAATCTGTGAGAAAAAGGATTAAACTGAATGAATTTTAACTCAGCTGTTCTGTGCAGAAATTGGTCTTTGTAATTTCCTTGCCTCAGCCATGGCCACCTGAAAGTCAGCAACAGGAGTCTTTAGGGGTCATCTGTTTCTTCTGCAACACAATGATTTCGCTCTTTTTCTGAAGGCAAAATAATACATTGGGACTCTTGACTCCACTTTGGTCATGGAAGATTTGAAGGAGCACAACCATGGAGGAATTTCCAGGAAATTGAAAAAAATATAATCAATACCACTAATACATGCAAACAGGAGCAACTAAATGATTATAAGACATGGTGGTACAATAATTAGAATGCAGTACTGCAGACCACTTCTGCAGATTGCTGTCTGCTAGCAGTTCGGCAGTTCACTTCTGACCGGATAAAGGTTGACTCAGCCTTCCATCCTTCTGAAGTATGAGAACCCAGATTGTGGGGGGCAAAATGCCGTCTCTGAAAACTGCTTAGAGATGGCTGTGAAGTACAGTGAAGTGGTATATAAGTCTAAGTTAAGGGTTTTCAGACTTCACAAGTTTAAGACTTGTGGACTTCAGTCCCAGAATTCCTGAGCTAACATGACTGTAGGAGTGTTCTGGAGGAGTGTTCTTGTTCAAATTAAACAAACATAAATTGTGTATAAAAGCAAACATTTTTTAATGCAGCTCTTGGAATTCAGTGCATTCCCAGACAAGAGATGTGTAAACTTAATTGTCCAATATCAAAAGCAAGCCCTTTCAAGGTTGCAAAAGCATGCCAAGAACAGAATATTAATGACTGATAAAATATCCACCAACAGAAGCTTCAAAAACAAACCTGAGTAAGCAGGGCTTCAATGAGGACTATGAGTCTAAAGAACTTCTTTGCTTCCTGAAAAGAACACGTCCCCAAGAGCTGTTTTTTATCCTTTATGGGAGGGGCCATCACTTTCCAGCCTTAGTCCCAAGTCGCCCTTGCTGCTTCAGCTTCTCTTTCCTTCGAGCATCCCTGCGCGCACGTGCACTGGGCACAGGCTCCCCAGGGTCCTCTGCATCACTGCTTCCAGACTCCACAAGCTCCAAAGGCAGCACCCCACTCTCTGATAGTCCTGGCCCCATCCCTGCATCACATGCAGGCCCCTCATCTGCGTCCTTGCTATCAGAGACCTCTGCCATCCACACCTGCTGTCCGCGAACCACCACAAGGAGGAATTGTGGGAGTTGAAGTCCACAAGACTTAAAGCTGTCAAGTTTGAAAACCCCTGGTCTAAGTGCAATTGCTATATGTCTGATTAGATTTGATATTATTTGCTATTAGCCACTGGATCAGAACAATCATTAAGTCCAGTATTCTATGTTTACATTTCTGGTCTCAGTGACCAACCCAGATTGGACCCCACAACAATATCCTGGGACACATATTCATGATTATTCTGTGTGATACAGTGACCAGAGTAATGCATTCAGGTGACTTGTAAGCACAGTTGGGAATATCATAATTGTCTTCCAGAGTTACCTCTTACTAACTGGTGTTTAAGGCAGCTGAAATGTGTTTCCAAAGGACTTAAGCAGCTATCAAGATTTCTCACCATTGAAAGATCTATCTTATCCCTTTTAAAGCCATTCAAATTAATACATTCCAAAGAATAGTATAATACAAGGAAGCACTTTTATTAGTCTTGAATTTCTCTACATTTAGTTGAATGAATAATCTTGAGCTCTAATGCTGCAGAGAAATAGTTCTTTCTGGTGACATTGCCCTACCATTCCTGTCTGTCTATATTCTTATCACATCTCCCTTATCTTCATTCATTTAGAGCCATAAAGCCTTTGCCATCATCTTGCTTCCTCCTAGGAAAGTGACATCTTTTCAAAAAACAAAATAAGGCAAGATAATTAGAACTGTATAGAATATTCCCAGTACTGATCATGTTTTTATGTACAGTAGTAAATATGTTAAAAAGAGAGCTAACAATCCTTCAGTTAGTTAGCAGCGAGAGAGAGAGAGAGAGAGAGAGAGAGAGAGAGAGATTCCAGTCTCATGAACACACTGACAATTTCAGTAGTTTTGTCACAGCAGATTGGCCTATTTCAGCCACAGGTAGAACAGATGGAAGATAATTGGTTCCACTTCTGGAATTCAGCCTGGTGAAACAGCCAAAACTAACAACTTCAGATATGAACAGTAGTTACTCCCTTAGGAATTGACATTGCCACTGCCACAACCTGACATTGACAACATGCTGGTCCACAGCATGTTTCCCACCCCACCCCTTCAATCAAGCAGGTTTTTGTATCCTCAACCACAACAGTTTTCCTAGCCATCTGTTCCACTTGGCTGAAACTAGGGAAAGTACATAGACATCAGATTCCAAAGTAGCAGTTTGTTGGCAAATGCAATCAGACTGAAGGGTTCAAGAAAAAAAAATAAAGGATGAGATACACCAATCCCTGGGCAAAGAAAAAATAGTAAATTCTGCAGGATACGGACATGTGAATTATTGTTATGACCCAACTGGTCAAGGCAAAGCAAGCCTCTCCCAAGAGTCCCTTATTGATCTCAATGAATGTTCCAGCAAATGGCCCTTCAATGACCTGCAAAGCTCCACCCACACACTATCCTGAAGACAGCCACCCTCATTCCCACAAACAACAACCCCTATATTACAAATAACATCCACACAATAGGAGCATGTTCACAGGGCAAGGTCCAGGGTTCCAAGTCAAGTCCACCTGGCTAAGAGAGTCCGTGAGTCCAGGCACAAGACAAATGGCAGTCCTCGGGGCAAAGACAAAGTACAAGGCTCTAAAGATGCAGCTCTAAAGACAAAGCAAAGCAAAGGTCCAAAAGCAGCCCACAAGACAAGGGCAAAATCCAAAACAAAAGGCAGAAAGCAAAGAAAAACCAAGTGCAAAGAAGAGCAACTAAAATGATTAAAGGCCTAGAGGGTAAAACATATGAAGAATGTTGTAAATTTTTTGGTTTGGCTAGTCTGGAAAAAAGAAGGACTTGGGAGGAAATAGTAGTATTCCAGTATTTGAGAGGTTGCCACAAAGAGGAAGGGATCAATTTATTTTCCAAAGCACCAGAGGGCAGGACAAGAAAGTTGATTAGTTATAGAAACTAATCAAGGAGAGAAACAAAGTTTCTTTTGAGGAGAAACTGCCTAACAATGAGATCAATTAACCATTGGAACACTTGCCTTCAGAAGTTGAGGGTGCTTCATCACCGGAGGTTTTTAAGAAGAGACTGGACAGCCATTTGTCTGAAATGGTACAGGATCTCCTGCTTCAGCAGGGTGCTGGATTAGATAGAAGACCTCAAAGGTCCCCTCCAACTCTATTCTGATTCTGATTCTGATTCACTTCTGAAGGCTAGGCAAAGCAAAAGGCAAATCACATTGATCAAAGCCAGAGGAGTATAAGCCAAAACAAACAATTGTTCTGGCAAAGACTAACTCCCCAAGGCTTCTCCTTAAGTCACTCCACTCCAGGTTTTCTTGTGAGGAGGAGTGGATGATCTCCAGCCTTTCTCTGGGCTTGCCTATGCTCAGCTCTCTGTACCTTCGATCAGAGGAGGAGGCAGCTGTTCCTCATCAGAGGAGATCTGCTGCCTTATCAGCATCACTGCCTGTCAGTAGCAATCCTTTGCTGTATCTATGAAGGCAGGCAGTTCTCTGTCTGAGGGACCAACTCCCCCAATGCCTGACAGTTCTGGGACAGCTTCATCTTCAACCCTGGATACTCCAAACATGTCAAGAAAGATGTGCCACCCCTTTACAATGATCCCAGTTCCAACTCCTCCACCGAAGGAGGCTCTGATGGGACCATGACAATTATTTTTGGTATTTCTGGTAGATTGTACAGTCATTGAGATCAGATGTAACATTTTTTCAAACCTATCAAGTCATTCCCAAGGACTTGAGATAGGCATATGTTGTTTTATGGTGTTCAGTTATTCTTATTATTTAGATTAATGAAACTAAAAAAAATGTCTCCTATGCTGTATTTTTCCCAACTTAATCAGATAGTTAAGAGATGGAATTTCAAAAACTTAAGTAGATGCTTTAATTTGATAAACAAAAAAGATTTTGGTGAAGATTACATATCAGGACTACTCATCTGTGTTTATATGTTATTCCATGTGTCTTACTCTAAACAGTTTGTTGTTATCAGTCAGTAAACTGTTTAGTTAATCAAAAGACATCTTTTTGAATCATGGTGGTGCAGAGGTTGAGGCCCGGTCCCATGGCACTTACAGATGCAAAGAGGATGTAAAATGTTAAAAAAAGCTTGCCATCTGTTGGAAAATGCTATGCATCCATTGTGTACTCATTGCGTATGTGTTTCATACACTCTATCCGTTGAGCATCCATCCACTGCGATTTCATCCACGCAAGAAGTTTTGAGCTGCACAAAACTTTGTGAACGGATGAACTTTCCACCGTGTACAATGTAAATCCGCGACATATGAGCAACAAACATGCTATGTCTGTTTATCATCCGTTAAACGTCCGCTGTATCCTCTCTGCATCCTCTGGCATCCTCGCAACTCACATCCACTGCAGCTGAAAATGGAAAGAGGGAGGAAACAAAAGGTACACGGAACGTCTACACAGCGTTAGTAGCACGGAAATAGAAAGGATGCACAGTGAATGGTTTGCATCTGATATACATCCGTGCGACATCCCCTTTCTTTCCTTTAGGCGTACGTGATGCATCCGCTTCATCCGCTATGCGTCCACTTCGCAATTATCCCCCGGAACCCCTTCAGAGGTGTCATCCGCTTCCATCCGATATACATCCGTAGGCTTCCTATGAACATCCATTTAACATCCCTGCTACATACTACCCACGTCTGTTCTTTTCCATTCTGTTTATGCAAATTTTTGCCACTTTTTGGAGCGGATGACAACAGATGGAGCCACCCCCGAAATTTTGCTCATCTGCTGTGTCCTTTATGCATACATTTTGCATCCGTCGGCCAATGGGACCGGGCCTTTGATGCAGTACTGCAGGCTAATTCTGCTGACTCTGAAGTGGTATATAAGTCTAAGTGTTATTGCTATTGCTACTTTTTTGTCTTTGGTCAAGAAATGTGGGGTGTAGTTCCTCTATCAGGAAAATCACAGGGTACAAGTCTCCTCTTTTTAACAAGAAAAAGGCCCAGAATGAATGGGGTGATAATGCAAAGGAGGAGGCACCTGTTTCAGAACGGTTTTCTTCCCCTACCCTGTCCCAAACCCTTAAATTTTCGTTCCAGGGTTTCCAAAGATTTTGCTAGCTCACCACTGTAATGTAATCTATATGTACATTCCTCCTATAAAAATCCAAACACCAAAATCCACAAATGAACAATGAAAACAGTACATTTAAATTTTGGGAATGGTGAATTTATTGTATCAATGTAACTAAATGGTTCTTCACACCTACCCTGGATTCTGTCTCAACCTTCCAAGGAAAGTATACTTTACAATTTAAAAAATCCTGCTTTATGTGAAGGAAAGGAGGTTTTGCATGAACAAGCTAAATTTTGGAGAAGACTTATGTGATAATTTTCCTTAGTGGCCTCAATAGCATGAGGCCACTAATGAAAATTATCATTTAAGTCCTCCCCAAAACTTAACTTATTCATGCAAAACCTCCCTTGCTTCATCATACTTTCCACTGTTGTTTGTTTATTAGACTCAAATACAGTATAATTGTATATATTTTTATAATAAAAGCTTCACCCTGAAAAAAAATCAATCCAGCAGAGAGAGTGCATTCCTACCTTTCGTGTTTTAAAACTAGTACAGAGAAGAGAACACAGAGCCCAGCAAAATATCTGGCATCTTGCCATAAATGAAATCTATTTGAATCTAGAGACACAAAAGTACATTGTTGTGGTGCATAGGCTAATAAAAGCTACAGAAATGACAGGGAAACAAAACAAACAAAAATCTGAACATATCTCTGCAGAACAGGGGTGAAAGCCACTCTGTTTTTATTGAGTGCAATTCCAAGACCTGAAAACATTGTATAGAAAGTCAAAAGTGTATACTTCATTGATGCTGCTTTTAGCTGCTCTTCTGAAGCTTCAGCTAAAAGGCAAAGCTGTTAGGAGATGTAGCAAAGTAAATATATTTTCAATCATGTCCCAACTAGTAAATATATTGATTTGATTTAAATCAACTCTACAGAGAATAGAACTTTGCTTGAATGTGATTTCATCTGACAAACACCAATATTCCAGGTGTAGGAAGCAATTTAGTTAGCAGCTCCCTCTAGCAGCTGCATGGCAAAAACTGCTGGGAGACAAAGTGGAAAAATAATTTGCAATAATGAAGAGTCCAGAAATAAGCTGCGACAAGTGCCATCTTCAACACCTTCCTCCTTCACCCACAGAGCAAATCCATGTGTACTTCAAAGGAGAAGTGACATTAATCAAAATATCTCCTTACAGAATAGCAAGTTCAACTTCTAAAAAAAGCATTCTTCAACCAGCTTTCATCTTTACAAAGGGACCAATCCACACATGCATATTAAAAATGTAAACTGTTTTCTTTCTGAAATATCTAGGAAAGATAACTCTTTTTGGTGAAAACACTGTCATATGATGAAATTCCCTGGCAGTTTTTCAGGAACCCATCTTGTTTATTACATAACACAAACAACCTCCAATAGAAAAGAATATTTGTAGCTCAGAGTTGAACTGTGAGGTCCTTGGTGCTTTCTGAGCTTGGCTATTTTCTTGCAGACATTTCATTAATCAACTAGGTAGCATCATCACCGATGCTGTCTGCAAGAAAACAACCAAGTTTACAGACCACCAAGGACCCCTCAAATGACTTCACTCTGCCATAAAAAGATTGAGGAAAGTCTTCCTCCGGTATTGATTATTCTTTTCCAGGCTGGACTGTTAAAAGGTTTTAGAGAAACAAACAAGAATTGCATAGCAGCAAGCTTGGAGGAATGTGGAAAGACATAAGTGAAAGTGTAGATTTAGCAAAGATAGAAATCAAGTGATTCAATGGTGTCAGTATGATCATTGTAGCCTGAAAAATATCATCAATGATCTGGTAGTTAGGAGAGAGAAAACAAGGAATGCATGTAAAGGACAAAGAGAAAAACAATATAAATATTTTGTGGTTCACACTGATGTACTACTTTTATGTACTAGTGTTGGAAATGACTGTTGTCCATAAAAACCAATGGAGAAAAAAACAACTATTACCACAGGAGAGGCAAGAGAGATGGGATAAAGTTCAAAGTCACTGAGTGACTTTGGGCCGGTCACTGTCACTTAATCCAACCTAAACGTTGTAGAGAGAAAAAAATGGAAGCTTTCACAAGTAGACAATCTGACTTTAAATCGAACAAATAAGGGTGAAATAAAAATCAGGTTGAGAAAAACATAAAAGCTGGTGCAGTTGAAGCAGTGTAAGAGAAGAATTGATTGGGGAAACCTTCTGAAGAAAACCAAACCATAAACATGAAGGCATAGTTTATTTTTGATGGAAGGAGGATTATGGGAAGAATTTATAAATTTTATAACTGTCAGAAATATTGTACACAGAATCATAAGTTAACTGACTCAGGTCTCCACAAAATTATTGATTTGCAGCATCCAAATTCCTTTAAACTTGCAAATATAATAATTAATTAAACCCTTCTTTCAAACTGTAAACACAAACAAGCAAACATACAAACTCAATTAACCCAATATAAAGATAATATAACACTTACAATTCAAATGAAGAGATACAATCCACATCAGTTGCTTTAATCAATGCCTTCTCTGGGGTTAGCACATATACTTGCCTGCATCTCTCAACTAGGGTGCTGCAAGTGGCAAGAAGCTAGGGCTTCTCAACTAGGGTTCACGTGGTAAGAAGCTCGACCTGCTCACCACTGAGGTTGGCATCTCTGTCATTCTATTCCCATGAGCAAATAAACAATGAAAGCCTTTCCCAATTGCCTACCAGCATTCAGGTGTCCCCTGGTAAAGTTGTCACCGCCTGAAAAAATTCATCTCACAGAGGCAGGCAGCCACCTCGGTGATCCCTGGCTAACATGTGCCATACGCCAAATAAATAAATAAATAAACCTCTCAAGTGTCACCCTAGCCTCAGCACACACATTCTTCTACACCTAGGATAAGCTTCTCTACAAAATAATGTCTCTGTACCCATTCTCTCCGCAGATGTCCCTTGAGGCAAAACTCTTTGCTTTTGTGAAGAAATATTCTTTCCTCACAGCTATCTGGATTTCATTTTTATTTATTCTTGAGCAACTCCAGCTCAAGTTAGAACTCCAAATTATTCTTCTGACAGAATCCATGGGCTTTCTAACTTTTCAAAAGAGGACTTTTCCATCCTGACTCAATATTTCACTTTGGTAATATTAACCCTGGGAGTAGCCTTCAATAATTTACTTCAAGATCAATTTCTTTACTTACCTCATATACTATAGATAGGGCTGGTATTCTGCAATCTTTTCAGCAATAGATGAACACCCCACCTTCCTAGATAACTTAATTAAACAGTACTTGATTAGTTCACCTTAATAATATAATATAATAAATCTAATCAAATCTAATATCTCTTCAGTTTTATGAAGATGTTATGTATTTGCGAAGGTTGGAATTGTCAAGTGGGATAACAAGGAATCTGAAACCAACATGAACATTTGTAAGTAAAGTGTGTGTGCTGTCAACATCCCAGCATGAAAAATAAACTTCCAAGAGATATTCAGGGTATCTTGAGAAATATATACAGGGAGAAACATAATTAGATATACTCTTAGACTTTTTGCTTTTACTAAAAATATCTTGCAATGAAGCTATTTTACTATTCCATCAGTGTCCTTGATTTTTCTATGAGAGCCTTTTTTCAAAATCAACCCAGATTGGATTGGCTTATCTCAAAAGCTACAAAATATTTCTCAAATATGAAAACCTATCTGCCCAAGCCAGCATGTTCAATAGTTCAATATTCAACAGTGAATAATGCTTGGACAAAAAAAAAAGCAAGATCTGAAAAAACTAAAAGCTCCCCATCCCCGTTTCAGTTTCTGAGGTCATTTTGGTTATGAGCTATGAGCTCTGCTAGATGCCATCTCCATTTAACTGGATGTGCATGGTGATATCCCTGTCCATGGATGAAAGCTTAATTATATTGTCCTTTTTTGTCAATGAAACTCACTGAGGTCTCATATGAAAGAATAAAGTAAGAATAGACATTTAAAAAGGGAAAGAAATTTTCCATTACTATTATCCAAGCTTATTTTGAATATGGTATTTATTTATAAAATTATACATATATGTATGTTTTTTTAAGCTTTCGCGGGTACTTACATGTGTGCTGTTCAGCTTCCTTCAGGTATTATCCCACGTCATTGTAGTGCTTTCAAAGTTGTAGCAACGTTTCAGCAGAATCTCATCTGCCATCCTCAGGCTTCTGTATGGATGTGGGTCTCACAGCTTTTGGTTTCAAATTCAAGGCTGGCCTATTCTGATTGGCTGGGAGTTTTGGTCTGTGTTCACTGGACTTGGAGTTTGATTGATTGGTGTTTCTGGTTTCTTCTGTCTGTTTTGTGGCTTTGATTGGCTGGCAACACTCTGTTCTTGTGTTGGAGGCTTTTAGTGCAGCTTGGCTCCGTGTGAAGGGACGGCTGCTCTTCATTAGCAAGCTGCTATTCATTAGCAAGCTGGGTTTCACCTGGGTGCCTGGTGGGGGGGGGTGTTTGGGTTGGAACTATCAGAGGGAGTCTGTTTTTGCCCAGGTGTTTGCCTGGCTTGTGGCATGGAGATCTTTCTATTTGAGAGTGCAGGCTTCCAAATGATTGACAGTCTGGTAGAATCATCTCTTCTATTCATGCTGTCAGGTCTTTTTTCAATCTCTATGGCTTCTCTGATGATTCTCTGGCTGGGGTTTTCTATAGTGGCCAGGGTTTTAGTGCCATTGAAGTTGATGTTGTGACCTGTGGTTTTCATGTGTTGGACTAGTGAGGAGGTGTGTTCCAGCTTTTTTACTGCATTTTTGTGTTCATCTAGGCGGGTACTTATTCTTCTATTGGTCTGTCCAATGTATGTGGCCGGGCATGATGTACAGGGAATTTCGTATATGCCTTGGTTTTCCAGGTCAATTTTGTCTTTGGGGTTCCTCAGGATGGCTGCTATTTTTTTGTCTGTTTTGAAGGCAGTCTTGATGTGATGCCTGTGTAGTATCTTACTGATTTTATCTGTGGTACCTCTTATGTAGGGCAGGACAGCTGTTCCATGGATCTGTTGATCTTCTAGGTCTCTGTTATGTCTTGGTGTGTTTTTGTGGATCAAGTTGGTGATTTTGTTTTTGTGGAAGCCATTGGCTGTCAATACTTCAGTCAGGGTGCATAGTTCAGTCTTTATATGTGTCTTATCTGCCAGGCGTTTGGTTCTGGTAATTAGTGTTTTCGCTACGGAATTTATCTCTGCTGGGTGGTGGTGGGATTGGTAGCGGTTGGTGTGTGTTTTCTTTTGGTAAATGGTGTGTCCCAGTGTGCCATCTGTTCTTTTGTAGATTAGTACATCTAGGAATGGTAGTTGTTTGTTTATTTCCATTTCCATGGTGAACTTGATTTTGGGGTGTGTGTTGTTTAGGTGTGTTAGGAAATTGTTTAGGTTTTCTTTTCCATGGGGCCAAATCACAAATGTGTCATCGATGTATCTTAGCCATAGTTTGGGTTTGTGGGTGGCATTAGCCAGGGCTCT
>BLBF01000003.1:26593969-26627291 GCA_015471245.1 Laticauda colubrina | reverse complement strand
AGAGGGCTGTATTCCTAACGCATTGTGGACCAACCGTATTCAAAATGGCCAAAGCATTAGTGAAGCCCAGAGACATGAAACAAATGACCAGGTCTGAGCTTCACCGAATGTTAAAGGCCCACTACGCACTGGTAGTGTCAAATCTCATCAAATGGCACGAATTCTACAAAAGGGATCAGAAGGAAGGTGAGACTATTACTGACTTCATGGCAGCTCTCCGACAACTGGGGGGGGGGGGCTTGCGAGTTCCTGAACTTGGATGAAGCCATGCGAGATCAAGTTGTCCTAGGTCTGAGAGACTCTAACTTACAAAGTAAACTGCTAAATAAACCCAATATCACAGTGGCTGAAGCGATCGCAGAAGCCACAGCAGCAGAAGCCGCGAAAAAGTCAACGGCCACTATGAAGCAAATGAACTCAAATAATTCCCCTATCCAGAGGAAAGAAGCAAGCTCCCACCACAACTCATCATGAAGAATTCGACAGTTCATCAGAAATGGAAGATGAGGACGATGAGGTCCACCGCCTGTACGCCAACAAAAAAAGGCGTGAAAAAAGAAATTGGTGGGAATGCGCTGGCTGCGGGGGAAACCATCCTCGAGCCAATTGCAGATTCCTTGATACCATCTGCCAAGCTTGCAAGAAGAGAGGACACATCGAAAAAGTCTGTAGGAATCAAAAAAATAACAGCCCAAACAGACGCAGTAACTCCCTACTACCAGCTGAATCAAGGCAAGCCGAAAAGAAATGGGAGCGCAACAAACGAACCGGCAACTGAGAAAAGACCCATCAAACTATCACTATTGGAAGCACCCAGACGGAAAGTGGGAGAAAGGTCAAAATTGTTGTAAAAATTGAAGGAAGCCCCTGCGAGATGGAAGTCGACTCAGGATCCTTCCTGTCAATGGTGTCTTGGAACAAAATCAGACGGCTGGTTCCAAACATCAAATTAAAAGAACTCCAGAAACAAAAATTAATTTTAAAAGACTACCAAGGAAACCGAATCCCTGTGGTAGGTCTAGGACATTTCTGAGTCACATACAAGCAGCACGCTGAAGTCCTGCCTCTAACAATAGTCGACCAGGACCGCTCCAGCCTCCTGGGCATCGAATGGTTCACACCATTGGGCATCGGAATGACCGGGGTGAGCCAAGTATCCACAACTGACTGGGAAGAGAGCCTGATACACGAGTTCCAGGACGCCTTTGACGGCACTCTAGGCAGGTGCCGGGGGACCTCAATTTCCTTTAGTTCAGACCCTTAGGTAGCACCTAGAAGATTAAAAGCCAGACAAGTCCCCTTTGCTTTAAAGGCCAAAATAGATGAACAGTTAAATAAATTAATTGAGCAAGGGGTCCTAGAACCAATTGACCATGTTAGATGGGAGACACCAATAGTAACACCTGTTAAACCTGATGGGTCAGTATGCATCTGCGGAGACTACAAGGCTACCCTGAACCATGCATTGCAGCAAAGCGCATACCTATGCCAAGCGTGCAACATTTACCGCACTCGCTAAAGGGAGGAAAATTTTTTGCCAAGCTTGATTTAGCCCAAGCATATCAACAGCTTCCAGTAGACCCAATAACAGCCGAGGCACAGACAATAGTAACTCACAGAGGGGCATTCAAATGTAACAGACTTCAATTTGGAGTGAGCGTTGCCCCAGGCGTTTTCAAAAGCCTTATGGAACACCTATTAAATGGAATTAAAGGGGTTGTTCCATATTTTGATGATGTCCTAATTTCAGCTAAAAACACGACCCAATTAGAGACAAGACTGAAAGAGGTGTTAAAAAAATTTAGAGAATCTGGCCTGAAAGTCAAAAAAGACAAATGCTGCTTAATGACTGATCGCGTCGAATTTTTGGGTTATTTAATTGACGGAGAGGGTATACACCCTACAGAAAAAAAAAGTCAAGGCTATTAGAGACACATCACAGCCAAAAAACCAAATGGAGTTGCAAGCATTTTTGGGTCTAATAAACTTCTATAACGTATTCCTCCCTCATAAAGCAAAGATAGCAGAACCGTTACATCGTTTATTGGATAAGAAAACTAGTTGGAATTGGGGGCATAGAGAGCAAAAAGCATTCCAAGGCATAAAATTCTGTTAACCTCAGACACCATTCTTATTCAGTTTAGTAGCACACTTCCATTGATGGTTACTTGTGATGCCTCACCGTTTGGAGTCGGTGCCATCCTGAGCCACCAACTGCCTAACGGGAGAGAGGCACCTGTCGCCTTTTACTCGAAAACACTTTCTAAAGCAGAACACAACTATAGTCAACTAGACAGAGAAGCCCTGGCAATTGTCACCGGAGTTAAACGTTTTCACGAGTACCTCTATGGGAGAACATTTTCAATTATGACTGACCATAAACCACTACTAGGAATTTTGTTTGTGGGAAACAAACCCACACCGAACATTTTATCTCCCTGAATGACTAGATGGTAAGAATTCCTAGCAGCGTACTCCTACACTTTGATACATCGACCCGGGAAACAAATCTCCCATGCAGACGCATTAAGTCGAACACTGCTACCAATGACGGAGGAAGACCTGGTGCCAACAATTACCACCCTGCAAATAGAAACCTGCCCCGAACTGCCAATATCTGCAAATGATGTTGCCAGAGCAACCCAGTGACTGCCCACATTTTAAATTGGGTAGGTAAAGATTGGCCGGAAAACCAAAAAACTGAAAACTTTAAACCTTTCCAGACCAGACAGACTGAACTGTCAATACAAAAGGGGTGTTTATTGTGGGGTGATCGGGTGGTAATTCCTTCCAAATTACAAACTAGAGTGTTGGGTATGCTTCATGAAGGCCACCCAGGCATCGTGAAAATGAAAAGCCTGGCTAGGAGCTATGTCTAGTGGCCTGGTTTAGACAGAGATATTAAATACTGGGTTGCTACATGCAATAAATGTCAGAAAACCAGGCCATCACCACCACAAGCTCCTATAAGGGACTGGGAGACCCCACGAGGCCCCTGGTCTCAGATCTATATTGACTTTGTGGGTCCTACCAGGGGGCATACTTTTTTGATTGTTGTAGATGCACACTCAAATTGGTTAGAAGTCGCAGTAATGTCATCTACAACAACTGACGTCATTATCAAAAAACTCAACAAGCTATTCACAACCC
Source organism: Laticauda colubrina (assembly GCA_015471245.1). Lineage (NCBI taxonomy): Eukaryota > Metazoa > Chordata > Lepidosauria > Squamata > Elapidae > Laticauda > Laticauda colubrina. The sequence goes on along the minus strand of BLBF01000003.1, from coordinate 26,624,141 downwards.
ATGGGTTGCCGGATGTCCTAGTATCCGACAATGGGCCACAACTAACCGCTATACAATTTGAACAGTACCTAGCCTCTTTAGGTATACGCCATGCACTAACCGTGCCAGCCCACCTGGCGGCAAATGGTAGGGCTGGGAGAATGGTCAGGTTTACCAAGGAGGGTTTGGAAAAATGGACCCAGGGGATGTCCAGGATAAATTGAACTGTTTACTTACCCTCCAACATATCACCCCCAGTACTGTAACTAACAAGAGCCCGGCAGAATTGTTAATGGGGAGGAAACTTAGAACACATTTGGATAGGTTACATCCAAACTACACCTTTGAGAACCCCCCTGACTCCTCCAGCCGTTTCCGCACATTTGAAATCAGCGACCTAGTCTATGCAAAAAATTTTACCGGGGACCCCCTATGGCTTCCAGCCACAATCACACAAATAACAGGCCCCCAGTCCTACTGTCTAACCATAGACAATGGCAGGGAATGGAAGCGGCACATAGACCAGCTTCGTTCCCGAAATGTCAAGTGAAATACGACCGTGCAACCTCAAACAATAAAAATCAATGAAAACAAAACCAAAGGGGGGGGGGGGGGGAAATACAAGAAAATAATACTGAAGGAAAAAAAGAACTGTTAAAAATAAACCCAGAACATCTAACCAATCAAAAAGAGCAAAAAGAACACTTACGGTTAGATGAAACTGGCAGAAATAATCCACAGGAAGAGGAACCCGTCCTGGAAGGGGCCAGCAAAGCCAGCTCGACCTGCCTGGGAAAACCAGGAGGGAGCGGCAAAACCGCCGGCCTGAGCAACTCAAGCGGTAGCAACCTTGCTGTCTCACCCTACCAGATGGTTCCATGGAGAAGAGCCGGAGAGACAGCGATCCCATCCGAACCGCTCGAAATCTCCAGCAAAAATGAACCGCGCAAGTCAAATAGAGTCAGAAGAAGCCCCACCTACCTGCGTGACTAGGTCACCCACGTAGGACTAAACTAAGGGGGGAGGGGTGTTCTGTATAGAATGGTATACTCCAAACTATGCAATCTGATTGGCTAGAAAGACTAGTATTGGATTGATTCATTAGGAACCAATCCAAAAGAGCCGCTGAAAGGCGGCAAAGTCAAATAGCTGCCATTGGTTACAAGCCAGCAGGCAAGCCTGTATAAAAAGGCTGCCACGGCTTCAGCCAGACTGTTCCGTTACTGCTTGCTTAAACTTAATAAAGACTTTGTTGTTGGAACCCGGTCTACCTCGCATTTTTCCAGACGGAACACATTCCTACTCCCACACCATTCAAAGGATGTCCATCCCAAATTGTATAGCTAAAAGTCTGTAGAGATTCTCAGTTATTCAGGTCGTGGTTGTCCTGGATGACTGAAAATCTCTACAGACTCCGATATGATTTATGGCTTTGATTATTAGACAGAATAGTTATATAGGTAAGAGAGATATGTTATAACTGCTATAAGGAAGATTGGAAATTACTTCTTCATAACTTTTTTCCCATTTTCTATTACTTTTTTCCTTTCTTGCACTTTTAGCTTTCTCATTCATTTCTTTTTTTCTTTTAATTTTAATTTCTTTATTTTAATTTTTATGTTCTTTGAAAAAACTTTGGAAAAAATTATAAAAACAAAAACTTAAACAGCAAGAATGTCTATGGAGGTTTGTATTCATACAGGTCATAGTTGTCCCAAAGGTGCTTTTATTTTAAAGGTGACTGGGTTTTCTTATTTTTCTTTAAGACATTTTACTTTTCATCCAAGAAGCTATTTTAGTTCAACTAAAAGCACCCTTGGGACAAACATCAAGGATATTGATCAGCCAAGTCCAGCGATAATATCCTGGCATTTTGCTGCCTCCTGTGGCTCTCAGACACTCTGAGAAATATGAAATAAAATAAAAACCTCCTGGCCCCACAGAAAAAATGCCTGGCCCCACAGAAAAAATACACAGCCCATTGTTTGTTTTTGTAAACAAATGTTCAAGTAAGCATGGCTTCTCTAGAATATCAGATTTCTCTTTATTAAACAGAAAGATTCTGAATTGAGTCCAGGTCCTTCCAGATGCAAACATGTTATCCATATTGAGAAGATATTCTTGTCTCCCTTCATAACTGTTTGCCTTTATTCTCCAAGAAGAAATGTTTTGAATGGAATAAATAGCAATACCACTTAGACTTATATACCACTTTATAGTGCTTCACAGCCCTCTCTAAGTGGTTTTACAGAGTCAGCATATTGCCCTGAACAATCTGAATCCTCATTTTACCCACCTTGGAAGGATAGAAGACTGAGTCAACCTTAAACCTGGTGGGATTTGAACTGTCAAATTACAAGCAGCTGACAGCAGAAGTGGCCTGCAGTACTACACTCAAACCACTGCACCATTGAGGCTCTAACAATTTAATTCAAAAATAGATGGAAGCTACCCAGTGGTGGGATTCAAATTTTTTTACTACTAGTTCTGTGGGCATGGCTTGGTGGTCATGGCTTGGCTTGAAGGGCATGGATTGGTGGGCATGGCAAGGGAATGATACTGTGAAATCTCCATTCCCATCCCACTCCAGGGGAAGGATACTGTAAAATCCCCATTACCTCCCCACTTCTGGGGGAAGGTTACTGCAAAATATCCATTCCTTCCCCACCCCACTAACCTGCTTTCCAGCCCTGTTCTCCTGTGCAAGGCAACAAAAGATCAGCTGGGATTCAGGAGGCAGAGAATAGATGGGGGCGGGGCCAGTCAGAGGTTGTATTTGCCAGTTCTCTGAACTACTCAAAATTTCCATGACTGGTTCTCCAGAACCGGTCAGAACCTGCTGAACACCACCTCTGCAGCTACCTAGCCAATACCATAATGTGGGGCTGTTTTCAAACTGAAGAAGAGACACTGCATTTGTTTTGGTCCTGTATCAGTTTGACATTGAGTATTCTCAAAAGTAAACAAGAAGCATGTATCTCAAACATTAGCATCTTGTTGAAACAAATTAAATAAATTGTCTTTCCAAGCAGAAGCAACTTTGAAAGATTGATTTGATGCAAAGAAATGGTTTCTGGGGAAAGTTTTAAGCACTAATTTCTCCTCTTGAGTCTGTTTTCTGAATTGGCCCTTCTCTTTCAGTTGTTATTGCTTAGATATCCAATAAGTAATGTTTCATTAATTATGCACAATTCTATTTAGCATTTTGTAAGGCTCTCAAAGGTCTCACTAGCCTTTTTCAGATCAGAAAGCTAAAGAAGATCTGAAATGCACACAGAAATGAATGCCTGAGGCATGATGCAGCAACACATTCCTTAATTCTCCTCACATAAAGGAGGAAGGACTTAAATGACAGCAAGTAATCATTACAGATTAAAGAGAAAAAATATCTTCTCTTCATGGTGATGATTCCAATCCTGAGATATAATTTCATTCTATCTGCTAATCCCGTGCAAAAAACAAAAAAACAAAAACATGGCAATTGTTACCGCTTTGGAGACAATAACCAACTTAGCTGTTATGACTTTGTTTCAGAACAGAATGCTCTCTGGCTATCAGAATTTTCATTCTTCTGTTTGGCTTGCTAAACCTGTGCAAAAATCCATGTAGATGGATCAGGATTCTTAAGCATGTAAGAAAAGTTTCCTTGACATACACATATCTAGATCTACAAATATCTAGTTGGTGCAGCAATCTATTTTCCATATTGCTAAACATGGAGGCCTCACAACCAAGACATGAAGACACTATGAATTCCTGGAGAGTACTCTCTTCGTTGACATGTTCAGAGTTCTTAAAAAGAAGGCAAATTTCAGGACAATGTTGCATGAAGATAACTCAAACAGAAGATTCTCTGATCATTTTCCAGTGAAAAATTCTCATTACCACTTTCTGAAAGAAGAGCTTATCTATGCAGGCTATGACAATCTCAGCCCAGAAAGATAGACTGCAGCCAAGCAAAGAATAATGGGAACTTCTAAGTCCTATCCCCACTATGTGATTATATGATATGGGTACATGTAGTGGTAGAGTAAAGAAGGCTCATGGGCTGCCATTTTGTTGTTTCTATAGAGAAAGTTTTGGATAAATTTAAGATGATGAGATGATGGAAAAATATTGAACAGAAGAATATTTACATGTCTGTAAGCTTCCTATTGTGAGCCCAGATAGTTTGGGGAAAGGGATTTATGAACCTCGGGTGACAGAGCTTACTCTATCATTATTCAATATAAAAGTCTGATTCAGACAGTAAATTTTGAAGGATGGAAAATGACAGGGAGATACTGGAACACAGAGCTTGTATTCTGCATGATCTGCCCTGAAGACCTTATGATAAATAGTTGTTCTGAAGTGTATTAGATTATCTTATTCCATGATCACTATTGATATAAAATTAAGTGTATTTATTTATTGTATTTATTAATGAGGTTTATTTGCCTCTCCAACCATAAGCACTCTGAGCAAATGTACACCAGATACAGAAGTTGGATATAAAACATGCACAAAAGAAATACTTATATCACAATATCCCATAAACTTCTACGAACTACTGTAGTCCTCTATGACCTTCCATCCTGCAGGAGGGATCAAAGGCAGAATGTCGATCCCAAAGGCTTGATCAAAAGGCTAAGTTGCAACTACTTTTTGAAGGCTCAGGATGATAGGGATCATGCTCCAGAACACTCTTGTTCTGGAAAAAGGGAAAGCAACTTGTGCTAGTCTGTGAAGCCTTATAAATGGTGCTGCCTCAAGAGGAAAGGGTCAAAAGGGAGCCAAAAAGGGAGCCAAAAAGGAACCTTCTGTTTCAGATCTTAATTGAAAGGCAGAAATCACATGGAGGAGGTGGTCTCTTAACCAGGGCAGCTTTCAAAGCTGTTGTGAAATATCCAAGACATAAGTGACCACCTCCAAAGGCTCATAATGCAGAAAAGGTCATAATTGATACAAGATAGAATGGTGCAGAGTTCCTCCTACCCACAAATGCCACTGTATTGGCTTCTGAGCAATCTAGCAAGAGTCCAGATTACAAACTATTTTGACCAGAGAAATATAGTCCCATTTAGAATTAAAGATAGAATTTCACTGGAATCAGTAGGTTTCCATATTAAAATTCACTTTGTTATGTCTAAACCTAAACTGTTCACCCCCATCTAGATTCTAATAGGTATCAAGGCAGGTCTTTGAAACATTCAGAAAGGGCTTTGTCTTAATCTTTTCTTTGATCTGCATTCTGGTTATAAAACTGACCTTTGTGGTCTACTCTGATTCCCTGCAAGACATAAGCCCAGACCAAAGGGGTCTACACAATGAATTTCTCACTGGGTTCTCCACAACTGTAGAACCAGCAATGACACAACAACCTTTGTTAGAAAGAGAAAATCAAAGAAATTAGTTTGATTACCTCAGGAAGCTCTGTCAATTTTCATTCCTTCTTGATGGATATTTTCAACAGAGTAATCATATATTGAAATAATCTTTCATGGCTTTTTTCTATTCATCTTTCAATCCTTAAAGGAATATTAATATTAATCTTTAAAATCTTCTGCATTAACATGTGAATTTGAATCCAATTTCTCTTAGCTTTTTGTACATGTACAATAATAAGATGAAACATTTCTTCATATTATTTAATTTCCAATATACATTTAGAATGCCTTTATGCATTCTAGATAATTTCTCTGACATCATGGACCAGTGATGCATCATTTTATAAACATTATTTTTAAGATCATAACATAATTATGTTACATGTTACATAATAAAAAGTACCTTCTTTTCCTGAGCAATAACTTGCATTGTGGAAAGAAGCTCAGTAATGGAGAAATCAAGCTGTTTGCTGGCAAGGAAAATGATTATTTAGGAAGGCTTGTTGTATTTAAATTGCTTTGTCCATTGGGATGATTTCTAACTACTTGGGAGGCATTTCTTTCGACAATATGTTTAAATTATGTTTTAGTTGAACTGATATATTTTTATAATAATTCTATCTTCATTATTGTAAGATGCCTCGAGCACGATTTTTGACAGAAAAAAGATATATGCAGCAAATAAATAAACAAGAAAGAAAGATATTGGAAATCATGTAAATGAGAAGGGTCTGAAGAAAATTACTTGATATCTTAGTGGCTGACAGAAGATTGAATATAGAGAGTTCTTACACATTTGAGGTCTGGAACATTATAATGTGCCTAGTGGTTTCTGTACCTGCTCTTCAGTTTTTGTGCTGTGTGCTGTGTGCAGTTTTTGTGTTGTGTGCAGTTAAAATCAATTCCTGGTGAAATTTAGATTGGCAGTGACTAATCTCCTGCCACCATAATAATGGCAGTGTATTGAGATGGTTTTGATCCTGGAGGCTTATAAAACCTGAATGTTTTCTGACAACATTGGTGGACTATTAACATGATAACAGGCCTGCAGGAGTTGTGGTCTCACCATAAAAGAGTAAAATGTAGAGTGCTGCCTAGTCAATCATCCCTCTTTTTGTAAAGAGCTGTAGAATCCAGTTGCAACCGCCAGAAAAAAATATGGGTCTTACGTACACTGTATTACTGTATGCTGCCTACTTTGCAGCAGAGACAATTCCACTGGCATTTGGCAGGCCTTTTTGCAGTGGTAAATTGGTTATTGAAATTTAATCCTAAAAAAGAAGCCTGTTGTGATAATTGCATGAGACATGTTTTGATAAAATTATCCTCTGAATTTAACAGCGTTCTTGATCTCTGTAGTGATATGGACCTAAGTTCAATCAATTTTTTACCATCACTTAACACAAAAAATGAATAAGAGGAGGCAGGTATTAGATGATCCAGGGAATGTATTACATTTTTTCCAGTTAATTCAATGGACGTATTTACTTAAATATAATTACACATGGAATTGCCAATGTAATATCTTGGATAAGATGTTTCAAAAGATGTGAAATTCAATTCCAGACATTTTTGACCAAAGGGGATTATCTCAAGTTATTTCAATCCAACTTTAGGATGATATTCAATATTAGAATCTTCTTGGACGCACTATTTAATGGGATCCACCATGGGAGAGCAAACGCCAACAGTAAAGCTAATTTACTCTGATTGGTTAAATTATTTAACACCATCATTCATATTTTTGTAGAATGACATGAGATAAATGAAAGAAGTCATAATGATAAAAGAGTTTCATTTCTACCACATTTTTCAGAAAGCAACAGTTGACATTTTCTTCTCAATTCCACCGTATTAATGGAATCCTGAAAAATTCCTTCTAGTCTTAAATGTTTCCCAGCTTGATGATAACATAATCCTAACTGATGCATTTTACATACATTTTTTTCTGGAAATTGAATTATACATTTCCAGAGGAAATATCGATTTCTAAAAAGATGTACAAGAAGGCCAAAAAAGAAAGAGCATTGGTTCATATTGAGCCTGAAGAGAGAGAGAGAGAGCAAGAGAGGGAGAAATCTTGAGAGATCCTGAGAGAACTTGAGAATTTGATATATGGCTGAATGAAAATGCTAGCCCAAAATTTAGCTACTGTGAAAAAGACTCTATCCATCTTTGGGATCATGTTTAGGATACTGCTCATAATTACAGTGTGGTCACTTTCATTTATTAATATTGTGCAAGATTTGGAGAGTTGCAAAAATACAACTCTGATTTGTAGAAAAGTTACAATGATTAAAAGGCTGTAGGGATTTTTACCTTCGGAAAAAAGCAACCACAATGAAGAGAAATAAAAGTATTTAAGATGCAAAGAAGATAGAGATTATTTTCCCACTCTCTAACTTATAATTCTAGAAGCTGGGTTAATCAAATGAAGCTGAATGTTATAACTTCAAGAAGACAAAACAAAGAAATTCTTCACAAAGTGAAAATTATGGCAAGCTGCACCTGAAGAAATCCGGGTAGGCCACTGTCAAGCTCACCGACCGGGAGACCTATGTCATGGCCAGGTGCAGCTTCCTGAAGGGTGAGATCCGCCACCAAGGAGCAGCCCCTCTGACTCCCCTCTCTCTCAGACAGCCCACAGAGAGCCACTCCTCTTCCAGCCAGGAGACAGCTATCTTGTCCAGGCAGGTGTCTTTGGAGGGCCCCACGACAGAGACCCCCCCGACAGCTGCACTCCCTGTGCCGGAGGACGTGGAGGATCCCCTGTCTCAGATGGAGCAAGAAGAAGCAGCCACCAGAGACCAACCCACACCCACACCCAGCTCCACCTCCACAGAAATCAGGCAGAGAGCAGACCGGAGGGACAGAGCAACACTGTCCTCTTGGAGATCAGGGACACAAACAAAGCCAGCACAGATCTTCTCTCCCAGCTGGTCCACTTCAACATACCATCCTCTTCATCACGTATGTGAGCCAGACCCTCATGGACATGCCTGAGGCCCAGTACCAGGTGATGAAGCAGAAACAGAAGATCACAGCACTTCTGCACAACCTTCCAGGCCCAGCTGAACCTGCTCCTAACCAGTCCAGGTCTGCTCCTCCACCCCAGGCAATATCACAGCCCTTCCACGGATTTCAATAGCCCTTTACCTACCAAGGCTACCACTACCAGGACTTTCCACAGCAGAGGCAGCCCTTCCCAGTCCAGACCCAGGTTCCTCGGACGCCACAGACGCCACAGACGCCACAGACGCCACAGACACCTCACCTGACCCAGATGCAGACCAGACAGCCCCACTACACTCCTCCTTCCTCCACTCCACAGTCAAGCCCTTCCTCACAACATCTGTCATCAGTCTTGGGCCTCACATCCCAGGTACTTGATGAAGGGCCTCTCAACCTCATGGGACTGAGTCAGCTCTCTGAGAGCTTCCTGCACACACCATCTCCTGTTGTACTCTCGGGGCCAGGCACCCATTGGTGCCTCAGACCAGCAATCCAGCAACAGCCACCTCCACAGTCCCTGGCTCCTTTACATCTGAGACCATGGGTACTCTTCAAAGTGACTGAGAATAGTGCCAGAGACTGAGTTGTTACCTGTTCACTTTATTTTTGCTTAAGACAATTTACTTGGGTCATTTTGCTTTTTAATAAAGTCATACAGTTTGTTTTTAATAAAGGTTATCTTTGCTTCACACACTTGGCTCATTTTTTTAATTAATAAAGTGTTGGGGAAAACTTTGAAAAAAGGGTTAAGCCTTTGCATGCTTGTGGAATTGGTAAGGATAGCTGTGGGATGGATAGCTGTGGGATGGGTAAGGATAGCTGTGGGATTGGTAAGGATAGCTGTGGGATAAGGATAGTTGTAGGATGGGTAAGGATAGTTGTGGGATAGATAAACCTCCAGTGCAAGCATAGTGGGACTGTATGGTCCACACTCCCAGCTGCCACACATATGGCCCTTTATTATCAATAACAATTTAATCATTGATCAACACATTTCAAAATAAACAAAGCTCTTTATTCATGCCCTATTCATTGTAGGCCACTCAACATACATGGCACAATCTCATCAGTGTGATGAGACTGGCTCAAGGAAGCATCCATAAAGCATCTACCATCCTGTCTTGCTACTCCACTGCTCCAGCTGGGGAGTTGCACCAGTGTTTCAGGAGGTTGCGCTGCTTCTTCCCTTCATGTGAAGCTCTCTTGGGGCCTTGTACATCCACAGTGTCTATCAGGTTTTGTCTTGCCTCCATTCACCAGGCTCCATGTCCCCATTCCCTTGCTGATGGTCCACAAGCCTGTTCTGCAACACTGGGTTGCGGGTGCGCATGAGATTGTGCAGGATGCAGAAAGCTTCCACGATGTTCCTCACAGTCTGTGGGCGATGCTGCATGGTGGTGAGAAGTACCTGGAACCTGTTGGCTAGGATGCCAAAGGCGTTCGCCACCACCCACCTTGCTCTGGACAGCCTGTAGTTGAAGATCCTCTCTTCACGGGTGAGGTATCTGGAATTGTAGGGCTTCATGAGGTAGGTTCTGAGGGAGAAGGTGTCATAAGCAGGTGAAATAGTCTGAAGAGGGCTTGGTTCTGGTGTTGAATGATGGCGGCTACCAAAAGGAGTTTGCGATGATCCATGGTGGAGATCAATGGATGATGTGGAAGAGCAAGAGCAAGGGTGAAGAGGTCTGCACACCAGGGCTGCTGGACTGATAGTGAGATCCAGGTGATTTCCTCCCCCTTTTTAGAGGAAATGTTGGTTTTCTGCTAGGTGTCCTTCCACATACTTTAGACATCCTCCAGACATCCTAAATATCCGAGATACGTCCCATATATGAACATTTTGTCTGAGCTGCATCTGCTTTCATCCTTTCTATGTCTGTGCTACGAACGCTGTGTGGACGTTCCGCGTACCTTTCGCTTCCTCCCTCTTTCCACTTTCCGCTGGAGCGGATGTGAGTTGCTTGGATGGCCAGTGGATGCCGAGAGGATACATCGGACGTGTAATGTATGACAATGGATGTAGAACGTTTGTTGCCCATATGTGTTGCGGATGTGCAGCTCAAAACTTTTTGAATGGATAAAATAGCAGTAGACGGATGTTTGACGGATAGAGCATATGAAAGACATATGCAGTGAGTACACAACGGATGCATCGTATTTTCCAAAGGATGGCAAGCTTTTTTGTCCATTTTACATCCTCTTTGCATCCATTGGTGCAGTGTGACATGGGCTTAATGGGTTGAAACTATCCGCAGGCCACCTAGCATACCTATAGACCAGCAACAAGTACTTTGGTATTCCATAGTCATTGGGAATAACAATAAGGAGACAAGGAAGAAAACAACATCCAAGTCCCAGAAGAGAGGTCCTAAAGACCCAGCTTAATGGTAAGAATAAGATCCATGCCATCAGCATGTATACCCTGCTAGTAATCAGAATACCCTGCCAGTATGAGCTGGTCAAAGGAAAGCAAGGAAGCTGCTGATTAGAAGACCTGAAATGTCCTCACAAAGTACAGAAGTTTCCATCCCAAATTCAACACCCAGAGACTGTGCACCAGTTATCAAAAACACAAATAGATGGATAGATATCCAATAACTGTTGTTTGTGTTAACCTTGGAAGTGCTAAACAGAAATATTAGAGAAGAAAAGGAATATAAAAGGGATGAAAATTAAAAAGGAAGAATTTAAGTTGCAAGCATCCGCAGATGATCTGGTTTTCATTTTAGAAGACCCATTAGAAACAGCATCAAAATTGATAGAAAAGATAGAGGCATATGGAAAGGTGGCTGGTTTGAAAATAAATAAAGATAAGACAAAGATCTTGACAAAGAATATGCTATCAAGACAAAAGGAAGAACTGGCAGATCTATTGAAAATTCAGGTCACGAATAAGATCAAGTACTTGTGGATACATTTGACAGCAAGATGCAGGACACTAAAAGAGAATAATTATATCAAACTTAAGCAGCAGATAGCGCTAGATTTGGCAAAATTGGAGAATTTACAACTGTCATTAATAGGGAAAATATCAATAATCAAGATGAATATATTACCCAGAATTTTATACTTGTTCCAAACAATTCCAATTAGGCTTGGAAAAGATTACTTTGAAGATTTCAATAAAATTGTGTTGAAATATATGTGGCAAGGGAAGAAAGCGAGAATAAAGTTAAAACTTTTGCAAGATGCCAGAATAAGAGGAGGATTTGGTTTGCCTAATTGGGAGTTGTATTACCAAGCTACAAATCTGATGTGGGTAAAGGAATGGATAACATTAAGAAACACTAGATTGTTGACATTAAAAGGACATGATCTGTTGTTGGGGTGGCATGCTTTTCTGTGGTATTAAAGGAACTAAAACACAGGGCTATTTTAGAAGACATAATATACGGGAGTCTCTGTGGTTAAACTGGGAGGAGACTAAAAGACAATGTTATTTGAAAATTCCAGTCTGGCTATTGACTATTGAAGTATTTTTTTATCCTATAATATATAGAAAGGAACAAACAGTCAGATATGGTAAATATTGAATGAAAAGGGTGATCTATACAAAATCTATACAAAAATTCTAGGAACAAGGTATCGATGAGTTGGTTTTCATATGCGTAAATACATTCAAAAGAGTTTTATGATAAACTGACTGATTTAGATAAGATTTTGACAGGTGCTGATGAAAAGGTGATTCAAAAATTGCATGGATATTTATTAGAAATTAAATTAGAAGAAGAATAAGTTAAAGAAACAATGATTGCTTGGGAAAAGAATTTTGGATGTAGGATTGATCTAGAGAAATGGCAAAAATTGTGATCTCAAAATTATAAAATGACAATGTCAACAGCATATAAAGAAAATTTGTATGTTTTACAGGTGACATTTTCCCCCAACAAGAATAGCAAGAATGTTCAAGAACAAATCAGAAAAATGTTGGAAATGTCATCAGACACCTGGATCATATTACCATATGTGGTGGACTTATGTGGACGCTAAAAAATATTGGACTAAAATTCACACGTGATTGGAAAAAATGACAAAAAAGCATATAGATTTGAAACCAGAGATATTTTTATTGGGAATTTTACCTGAAATATATAGTAAGGAATTGAAATACCTGACTGTAAATGTATTAACAGCAGCTAGGTTTGTGTTTGCTAAAAACTGGAAAAATGAGAAAATACCATCACATGAGGAAATCATTAAGAAAATATTGGAATGTGCTGAAATGAGTAGATTGACATTTGAAATCAGAGAACAAGATGAAAAACAATTTTATAAAATTTGGGATCTATCAATGGTTAGACAATAAAATGGATTCTATCAATGGTTAGACAATAAAACATGGTAATGAAATATGTAGATTCTTAGAAAATAATAGATATATAAAGATGTATTCTTTTCTTATTATATCTACAAAATGATTTTAGGATAGATTTGAGATGATAATATGAACTGTCATAAAACAAATTAAGTAAAATATGATTATTTTGTAAAACATGAATGAATAAAAGTATAGTCAAATGATTGATAAACAATGATATTAATGTATTTTATACTTGACTGAAAATATGAGAATATATACAATGTAATAGTAATTGAAGACTATGAAATGGAAGCACAAAACAATTTATAAACAAACTGGCACACTGTATGAAAAAATATGGAAGATGGCTTGATGTTTTTATGTTTTGTTTGGCTATGTTTGTCTTAAAAACCAATAAAAATTAAAAAAAGAAAAAGAAAAGGAACACAAATAGACGAACTCTACTTTATTATAACTACATAAACAGAATCTTGCATGTCTGAAAGTACAAACTTCCCACTGCCACTTTTAGGTGCTTGATCCATTTGGGGAGGTTCCTTCTCTGACCATCAAACCACCAGGGCTCCTGTTTCTCTTGTCTGATTGTTTCCTAGGCAGAAGCCCTTCTTGTTCCCAAACATCATCCACACATTCCATTGGGATGTCCGATAATTGGGGGGAAATGTACTGTAGTCAGAAACCACAAGTTAGCCAATGGTAACAGGAATTGATCTTAACTATTATTATTTGCAAGCTCATTTCAAAACTCATTTCAAGCATCCAGACAACAGCCCTGATTTACCTTGATTTAAATGTATTGGTAAACTACTTTTACATTCCAATTCAACATTACCATGAATCTGTGGGAGCCTGGAGTCCAATACCTATTTGGACGACACCAAATTGAAGATGTGTGATACTTGATTGGGGGGGGGGGGCAATTATAATAAGAATATTAGTTCCAGGTTCTTCTGCAAGACTGAGACAACTCTGTCTAGTAGTGGCATTAAATCACTATTTTAAAATGGTCCCTTAACATAGAAATTGAAATATATTCCCCCTTTTGAATCCAGCTTGGTCCCTGAGCACAGGAAAATAGATTGCAAATAGAGTAATTCACACTATAGCAGTGAATTACTTCTGTAAGCCTCCCATAGACTTGAGTTGAGCAGCCATATACATTTTTTAACAAATAAACAAATAATGATGAATTATCTTATAAGTTTAATAATAACACAGCTGGAAAAAGCCTATTGCACCCTTCTCTCACTGAAGAAATCTAGCCATGACAGGCAATTGTGGTGATCAATATGGTCATATCTCACCTACTTCAGAGTTCAGTTTTAACTCAGCAGTTGTCTTGGATACCTAGTTCCAAGTTCTTTTTCTATAACTCTCATATTTAAAATCTTACCTAGATCAGCATACTTGGCAACTTCCCTTTTCTCTATCCAATAAGAAGAATTTCAGTGTGGATACAATATGAGGTTTTGTATAGCTGGTAAATTTGTATAGTTTTAAGTTTTTGAAAAATTGTCATTCTTTTGAGCATTATGGCTCAATGTTTTATTAGAATGCTGTTTGCATAACTGTATGTTTGTATACTAGCCTAGAATGAAATTTCATTTATTAATAAATAAATCATGAAGGTAATGATAAAACATTTTAAAGAAGAATAATTTCCATAAGATCATTTTTTTTCTGTAATAAACATGCACAAAATTTAGAATTTCTAAGGATTTCTAATGAGACTGGGATTTATCGAATACAAAATTCACATGGCAGTTCCAAAAAACCAGTATGTTACAATTTAAACAAAATTGGATTATAAATCCCTAATTCATGTCTACAGATATATTTCTGTGTGTCATTTGAATCTCATGTTTCTTGAAAAATTAACCCTCTTGGAAGGATAAACTAAACATCCAAATTATACTGATATATCTGTATAAGAGTGTCATTCATTAAGTGTTTGTTGTGATGAATAATTCATAATATATGTAGAATGATGCAAGCTTTTTTGCTGATGGTTCTTAGTGATGAAAGAAGTGTCAAAACCTGATGGCATTTGGCATCCAGTTTCCAGTATTATATGCTAGTTTCATAAAATATACAATTCCTTCTTGGTTCTGTTGCCAAAATAGCCATCAAATCAATTCCATTTCCAATTTGAGAACTCATTCTCTGCTGCCTATATTCTCCATCAAATAGCCTTGTTCCACAGAGGTTTAATTAGCATTTATTGTTCCAGAATCATTTTTATAACTCTTTTAACAATTCTCAATAATGCCCTTTGTCAACAAATTCCATTTAATTTTGTGTATTCCTGTGACTTCCAGGAGATTGTGCCATCTACCTACAAAGACAAATTCACAATCACCAGAATGATCCATAATTATTATTAAGTACATCTGTTATGTTTACAGTTGCACTGTGATGGCAGGGATAAGATGGATCAGTTTGTTTGCTGTTTCTAGTGAACAAAAGGTGACCCAAATCACTTAAAATTGCCAGCCCTTCCATCTCCAGGATTCTTTTGTCCCTGATTCTTGGCCATAAAAGAACATCAGTAGGAGTATTCAAAAAGTCAAGAAGGCAGCTGTGACCATGTTATCAAAGTCCCACCAATTTTTTCTGCATTGCACAGCATATTATAGACATAAAAAAGAGGGCAAGGCTTTGATCACACAATTGTATCACCAGATTTCTTTTTCTAAATATGTTTTGCGAAAATGGACAATCTGAAGCTGTTAAGCCAATTTGGGTTTTCAATCTAATTTTAAATCTTTACTTCTGACCTCCAATACATTGATGTTTTATTTCAGTTCATCCGATCAAGCTTCCTTTTTAAAGGGCCTGTCACATTGGCCGATGGATGCAAAACGTTTGTAAAAAGGACACAGCGGACGAGAAAATATTCCATCCGTTGTTATCCGCTCTCAAAAGTGCCCCGAATTTGCATAACCAGAGCAGACAAAAACAGAAAGGAATGGACGGGGGGAGGATGTAGCCAGGATGTAAAACAGATGATACACGGAAGCCTAGTGGATGGGAGCGGATGGGAGCGGATGGCACATCCGTAGGGCTTCCAGGGGAGCACATCAAAGTGGACTCGCAGTGGAAGGAACGGATGCAGAGCGGATGCCGAGCGGATACAGCAGATGCAGAGCAGAAGCCTAGCGGAAGCCTAGCGGATGCCTAGAAGATGCAGAGCATTCACTGTGCATGCGGGGAGGATGAATTGCGTCAGCCCTGCAGCTTGCAAGCAGCTCGCAAGCAGGTCACCATTCAGAGGAAAGACCTGCTGCGAGACACAGCTCCAGCCAGCCAGCCAGCCAGCCAGCCAGCCAACAACCATGGGGAAGAAGAGGAAGCCTGTGGCATCTGCTGCCAGCCCTGGCAAGAGGGACAGGGCCACCATCCCACCCCCTGGCCCTGACTCTGCTATTGCTGGAGCTTCTGCTGGTGCTGCTCCTGGTGCTGGGGCTTCTGCTGGGGCTTACTCTGTTGGTGCTGCTCCTGGTGCTGGGGCTTCTGCTGGTACTTACTCTGCTGGTGCTGCTCCTGGTCCTGCTGGTCCTGCTGGTGCTCCTGGTGCTCCTGGTGCTCCTGGTCCTGCTGGTGCTGCTGGTGCTGCTGGTGCTGCTGGTGCTGCTGATCCTGGTGCTGCTGCTGCTGCTGCTGGAGGTGGTGGTGCTGCTGGTCCTGCTTTTGCTGCTACTGTTGTTGTTGCTGCTACTGCTGGTGCTGGTGTGGGAAACAGCCACTACAACCTTGAAGCCCCGTCATGAGGACCCATATGGCCCTGCCAGAGGGAGGAAGAGGCATACGCGTGAATGGGAGAGGAGGCAATGCTCCATTGAAGAGGAACATGAGGAGGAGGTGCTGGAATGGCTGAGGGAGAAAGAGTATCTTTGGTGAAAGGGACACGGGCTCTATCGAGGCACCAAAAGGAAGAGAGAGAGAAGGCAGAGAGAGAGAAGGAGAGAGAAGGCAGAGAGCCTGGGCTACACTTTGGAGGTGCTCCTCGGCTGGTGAAAGCACATGCACACCTGGTACGGGAAGCTGCACCTCAAGAAATCTGCCCAGGCCACGGTCAAGCTGACGGACCAAGAGTCCTATGTGATGGCCAAGTGCAGGTTCTTGGAAGGTGAGGTCCACCACCGAGGAGCAGCCCCTCTGACAACCCTCTCTCTCAGGCAGCCTGCAGAGAGCCAGTGCTCTTCTAGCCAAGAATCAGCTCCTGTGTCCAGTCAGGAATCTATGGAGCATGCTACGACGGAGACCCCCCTGACAGCTGCACTATCAGTGGCAGAGTGCATGGAGGACCCCCTGATGCAGTGGGAGCAAGGAGAGGGCACTTCCACCAGAGAACAACCCACATCCACCCCCAGCTCCACCTCCACAGAAAGCAGGCAGAGAGCCAGACCGGAGAGGCAGAGCCACACTGTCCTGCTGGAGATCAGGGACACCATCAGAAGCAGCATAGGTATCCTCTCTCAGCTGGTACACACCTACATCCCATCCTCCAACTGCAAGCCCTTCATGACGTATGTCAACCAGACCCTCTTGAACATGTCCGAATCACATTACCAGGGGTTCAAGGACAGGATCACGGGTCTTCTTCACAACCCTCCAGACCCAGATGAACCTGCTCCCACCCA
Source organism: Laticauda colubrina (assembly GCA_015471245.1). Taxonomy (NCBI): domain Eukaryota; kingdom Metazoa; phylum Chordata; class Lepidosauria; order Squamata; family Elapidae; genus Laticauda; species Laticauda colubrina. The sequence goes on along the minus strand of BLBF01000003.1, from coordinate 26,606,820 downwards.
GTCCAGGCCAGCTCCTCCACACTAGGTGATGTCACTGCCCTTCCAAGGCTTTCTACAGGCCCTCACCTACTAAGGCTACGGCTACAAGGAGCTCCAGCAACACAGGCAGCCCTTCCCAGTCCAGGCACAGGTACATCAAATGCCACCAGTGCCACTGATGCCACTGATGCCACCAAGGCCACTCATGTCACAGATGCCAGCCACGCCACTGATGCCAGCCACACCACCGATGCCAGCCACGCAACAGATGCCAGCCATGCCACAGATGCCACCCATGCCACAGATGCCAGCCACGCCACAGATGCCACCCACACCACAGATGCCACCCCGCCTCACCTCGCTCACCTGCAGACCAGACATACCCACTACACTCCTTCTTCCTCCATCCCACAGCTAAGCCCAGCCTCAGAACATCTGTCATCGGTATTGGGGCTGACACCCCATGTCCTGGAGGAAGGGGCTCTCAACATCACAGGACTGAGCCAGCTCTCTGAGAGCTTCCTGCACACACAATCTCCTGTTGTCCTCTTGGGGCCAGGCACCCCAATGGCGCCTCAGACCAGCACTCCAGCAGCAGCCACCTCGACAGCCCTTGGACCCTTCACCCCTGAGACTATGGGCACGCCCCAGAGTGACTGATAAGAGTGCCAGAGACTGGGTGTCTACCTGTTGACTTTATCTTTGCTTGGGGCACTTGGGTCATTTTTCTTTTACAGCTTGTTATTAATAAAGATTATCTTTGCTTCACACACTTGCTTCATTTATTTTATTAAATAAATTCTTGGTGGAAAATTTTAGAAATGGTTTAAGCCTTTGCATTAAAGGCTTGTGGGATGGATAAGTATAGCAGTGGGATGGGCAGGGATACCTGTGGGATGGGTAATAGATGTGGGATGGGAAGGGATACCTGTGGGATGGGCAGGGATACCTGTGGGATGGGTAATAGCTGTGGGATAGATAAACCTCCAGTGCAAGCATAGTGGGACTGTATGGTCCACCCTCCCAGGCCCTTTATGATCAACAACAATGGCCCTTTATTATCAATAACAATGTAATCATTGATCCACACATTTCAACATAAACACAACCCTTTATTAAATACCCTGTTCATTGTAGGACCACTCAACATACATGGCACAATCTCATCAGTGTGATGAGACAGGCAGAAGGAAGCATCCATTAAGCATCTATCATCCTGTCTTGCCACTCCACTGCTCCAGCTGGGGAGTTGCACCAGTGTCTCAGGAGGTTGCGCTGCTTCTTCCCTTCACGTGAAGCTCTATTAGGGCCTTGCACATCCAGAGTGTCTATCAGGTTTCGCTCTTGCCTTCATTCACCAGGCTCCATGTCCTCACTGCCTTGTTAGAGGTCCATGAGCCTGTTGTGCAAGACTGGGTAGCGGGTGCGCATGAGATTGTGCAGGATGCAGCAAGCTTCCACAATGTTCCTCACGATCTGTGGGCGATGCTGCATGGTGATGAGAAGTACCTGGAACCTGTTGGCCAGGATGCCAAAGGCGTTCTCCACCACCCGCCTTGCCCTGGACAGCCTGTAGTTGAAGATCCTCTCTTCATGGGTGAGGTATCTGGAACTGTAGAGTTTCATGAGGTAGGTTCTGAGGGAGAAGGCATCATCCCCTACGATGAAGTAGGGCACATCTTGTGTGTCATTGGGCAGGGGGTCTGGATCTGGGAAGCCCATGATGAGGTTGCGTTTCAGCCCCCCCTTGAGATGACTGGCATTGTATACCTGGGCATCTGAACATGAGCCGTTGCCTGAAGCATCGATGTACATGAACTTGTAGTCAGCATCGACCATGGTGAAGAGGATGATCCTGAAGAAGCCCTTGTAGTTGAAATAAGTGGACCCTAATTTGGCTGGAGCTTTTCAGGCCACGTTGTTGCCATCTATGGCTCCAACAGTGTGGGGGAAATTCCACTTCTGATACCACTGCTCTGCAACATTATTCCATCCTTCTTCAGTGGAGGGGCACTGGAGGAGCTCCTCCAGGTATTCTTCGATGATGGCTTACACCACTTCTCTGACCACAATGCTGATGTTGTTGTGTGGCAACCTCCAGGCGTACTGCCTGCTCCTGTACGTGGTCCCGGAAGCCAGGTGGCGCAGAGTCAGTTCCATCTTCATCCCAGGGTCCAGGCTGGGCCAGAAGTTGGTGCTCTGCTTGGTCAACATGGGTCTCAGCCACTCCACAACTTCATCAAACATGGCTGGAGGCATCCTCATGAAGTTCTGGAATGCACGAGTGTCTTCATTCCTGAGCTCCACCATCAGCTTGTTGTACAGTCCGTACTCTGCTCTTCTGGCGATCCATCTTTGGGCCCAGACCCTTCTTGGATGCCTCCTTTTCTTCATGTAGAACAGGTGAAAGAGCCTCTAGATGGCTTTGCACTGTTGTAGAACGATGGTGGCTACCAAAAGGAGTGTGTGATGATCCATGGTGGAGATGACTGGATGCTGTGGAAGAGGAAGAACCAGATGAAGGCTGAAGAGGTCTGCACGACAGGGCTGCTGGTCTGAAAGTGAGATCCAGGTGAGTTCCTCCCCCTTTTTATAGGAAATATAGGTTTTCCACTAGGTGTCCTTTTGCATCCTCTAGGCATCCTGCAGACATCCTAAATATCCGAGATAGGTCCCCTCTGTGAACGTTTTTTCTGTTTTAATGCTTTGTATGCGAGCTGCATCCGCTTTCATCCTTTCTCCGTCCATGGTACTAAGGCTACATGTCTGTTCCATGTTCGTTTCGCTTCCTTCCTGTGTCTGTTTCTGCTGGAGTGGATGCGAATGGCACGGATGTGCAATGGATGCATAGCGGATATAGTGGACGCATAACGGATGACGACGGATGTATAATGGATGTTCCCCGTATGTGTTGCAGATGCAGAATGGATGTGTTGGATACATTTTCTGCTCAAAAAGTTTTGTGCAGCTCAAAACTTTTTGAGCAGATGAAATCACACTAGACGGATGCTGGAGGATAGAGAGGATGAAAAACAGACGCAGTGATTACAGAACGGAAGCATCGCGTTAACCAATGGATGGCAAGTGTTTCTCTCCATTTTACATCCTCTTTCCATCCATTGGTGCAGTGTGACATGGGCTAAAATGCCATAAACACAGTATATCTTGAGATGATATTTTTGTGTTCTCACCTTGAGTAACACGTAAATGGGTTGCATTATAAATTATGTTAAAATCAATTTCAAAATTATGGATATCATTATTTCATGGAGTATCAAATCAGAAATTATAGACAATGCAACTGAATTTGGAGAAGATTGAGGGTTGTGAAGATATGATCCAGAATAGTTCTGAATGAAATTGCACTCCCTTGGATATAAATCTGAAGGATGCTCTTGACATCAACTAGGTCATTTTTGAACTGCTCAAAACTTTTGAGCGGAAAATGTATCCAATGCGTTTGTTCTGCATCTGCTAGGCATACGGGGGACATCCGTTCTGCATCCGTTATGCATCCGCTATATCTGCTAGGCATCCGCTGTGCATCCGTGCTACTCGCATCCATTCCAGTGGTAAACGGACGCAGGGAGGAAGCGGAACAGACGCACAGCGTCAGTAGCACAGATGAAAAAAGGATGAAAACGGATGCAGCATGCAAAGAAAGCATTTAAAATGGAAAAAGCATTCGCAGAGGGGACCTATCTCAGATATTAAGGATGTCTAGAGGATGCCTAGAGGATGCAAAGGGACACATAGTGGAAAACCTATATTGCCTATAAAAAGGGGGAGCAACTCACCTGTATCTCACTTTCAGACCAGCAGACCTCTGCAGCCTTCATCTGCCTCTAGCTCTTCCACAGCATCCAGTCATGTCCACCATGGATCGTAACAAACTCCTTTTGGTACCCACCATCGTTCTGCAACAGTGCGAAGCCATCTACAAGCTCTGTGAACTCTACTACGGGAAGAAAAGGAGGCGGCCAAGAAGCGTCTGGGTCCGAAGATGGATCAGGAGAAGAGCAGAGTACGGACTGTACAACAAGCTGATCGTGGAGCTCAGGAACGAAGACACTCGTGCATTCCAGAAATTCATGAGGATGCCTCCAGCCATGTTTGACAAAGTTGTGCAGCGGCTGACACCCAGGTTGACCAAACAGAGCACCAAATTCTACCCCAGCCTGGACCCTTGGCTCAAGGTGGCACTCACTCTGCACCACCTGGCCTCAGAGACCACCTACAGGAGCATGCAGTATGGCTGGAGGGTGCCACACAACACCATCAGCATTGTGGTCAGAGAAGTGGTGCAGGCCATCATCGAAGAATACCTGGAGGAGCTCCTCCAGTGCCCCTCCACTGAAGAAGGCTGGAAGAAAGTTGCAGAGCAGTGGTATCAGAGGTGGAACTTCCCACACACCGTTGGAGCCATAGATGGGAAGCACGTGGCCTGCAAAGCTCCACCCAAGTCGGGGTCCACTTATTTCAACTACAAGGGCTTCTTCAGCATCGTCCTCTTCGCCATGGTCGATGCTGACTACAAGTTCACGTACATCGATGCTTCAGGCAACAGCTCATGTTCAGATGCCCAGGTATACAATGCCAGTCATCTAAAGGAGGGGCTGGAACACAACCTCATCATGGGCTTCCCAGATCCAGACCCCCTGCTCAACGACATGCAAGATGTGCCCTACTTCATCATAGGGGATGACGCCTTCTCCCTCAGAACCTACCTCATGAAGCCCTACACTTCCAGATGCCTCACCCGTGAAGAGAGGATCTTCAACTATAGGCTGTCCAGGGCAAGGCGGGTGGTGGAGAACGCCTTTGGCATCCTGGCCAACAGGTTCCAGATACTTCTCACCACCATGCAGCATCATCCAGAGACTGTGAGGAGGATCGTGGCAGCTTGCTGCATCCTGCACAATCTCAAGCGCACCCGCTACCCAGTCTTGCAGAACAGGCTAGTGGACCTCCAACAAGGCAATGGGGACATGGAGCCTGGGGAATGGAGGCAAGGGTGAAACCTGATAGACAATGAGGATGTGCAAGGCCCCAACAGAGCCTCACGTCAAGGGAAGAAGCAGCGCAACTTCCTGAAACACTGGTGCAACTCCCCAGCTGGAGCAGTGCAGTAGCAAGACAGGATGATAGATGATTAATGGATGCTTCCTTCAGCCTGTCTCATCACACGGATGAGATTGGGCCATGTATGTTGGGTGGGCCTACAGTGAACAGGGCATTTAATAAAGAGTTGTGTTTATGTTGAAATGTGTGGATCAATGCTTACATTGTTATTGATAATGAAGGGCGAAAGGTGTGGCACCTGGGAGAGTGCCCACTATGCTTGCACTGGAGGTTTATCTATCTCCACAGCTATCTCAACCCATCCCACAGCTGTCTTAACCCATACCAAAGGTATCCCTGCCCATCCCACTGCTATCCTTACCCATCCCACAAGCATGCAAAGCCTTAAACCATTTCTAAAAGTTTCCACCAAGACTTTATGAAAAAAAAGAAATGAAGCAAGTGTGTGAAGCAAAGATAATCTTTATTAATAACAAGCTGTAAAAGAAAAATGACCCAAGTCAAGTGTCCAAATAAAGTCTACAGGTAGCCACCCAGTCTCTGGCACTCTTATCGGTCACTCGGAGGTGTGCCCAGTCTCAGGGGTGAAGGCTCCAGGTGCTGTGGAGGTGGCTGGTGCTGGAGTGCTCGTCTGAAGCGTCATTGGGGTGCCTGGCCCTGAAAGGACAACAGGTGACGGTGTGTTGAGGAAGCTCTCGGACAGCTGGCTCAGCCCAGTGATGTTGAGAGCTCCTTCCTTCATGCCATGGGGTGTCAGCCCCAGTACCGAGGACAGATGTACTGAGGCCGGGCTTGACTGTGGGGTGGAGGAAGGAGGAGTGTAGTGGGGCTGTCTGGTCTGCAGCTGGGTGAGGACTGGCGTCGGTGGCATATGTGGCGTGGGTAGCATCGGTGGCATCAGTGGCATCAGTGGCATCAGTGGAACTGGTGGCAATGGTGTTGTCTGATGACTCTGTGCCTGTGTGGGACGCTCCACAGAAACCTGCCTGGAGACAGGATCTGACTCTTGGCCAGAAGAGGACTGGCTCTCAGCAGGCTGCCGGAGAGAGAGGGTAGTGAGAATGGCTGCTGCTGCTCCGTGGTGGCGGATCTCACCTTCCAGGAAGCTGCACCTGGCCATGACGGAGGTCTCTCTGTCCGTCAGCTTAACCGTGGCCTAGCCAGATTTCTTGAGGTGCAGCATCCCATAACAGGTGTGCATGTGCTTCCACCAGCAGAGGAACACATCTGATGTGTAGCCCAGACTATCCGCCTTCTCTCTCCAAGCAGCCTGCTTCCTTTTGTGTCCCTTTAGAGCCAGTGTCCCTTCCGCCACAGATAGTCATTCTCTCTCAGCCACTCCAGCACCTCATCCTCGTGTTCCTCCTCAATGGAATTTTGTCTTCTCTCCCTATCCCACATATGCCTCTTCCTCCCTTTGGCAGGACCAGATGGGCTCCTCCACACCACCACCAGCACCAGCAGGATCAGAATCATCATCATCATCATCAGCAGCAGCAGCAGCAGCATCACCAGCAGGATCATAATCATCATCATCATTAGCAGCAGCACCACAGGATCATCATCATCAGCAGCAGCACCAGCACCAGCAGCACCAGCAAGACCAGAATCAGCATCAGCAGAGGAAGCACCAGGAGCCCCAGCAGGACCAGGAGCACGAGCAGGACCAGAAGGACGAGCAGGACAAGCAAGACCAGGAGCACGAGCAGGATGAGCAGGACGAGCAAGTCCAGTCGCACGAGCAGGACGAGCAGGACCAGCAGAATGAGGAGCAGCTTCAGCAGAGTAAGCACCAGCAGAAGCACACCGCCAGGAGCAGCCTCAGCAGAGTAAGCACGAGCAGAAGCACCACCACCATAAGCAGCAGCAGCAGCTCCTCCAGAAGCAGAAGCAGCAGAAGCCCCAGCTGCAGAAGAGTGAATCCATCCTACAGAAGCCCGAGCAGAAGCAGAGTGAGGGCCAGGGGGCAGGAACGTGGCCCTGTCCCTCTTGCCAGGGCTGACAGCAGATGGCTGAGGCTTTCTCTTCTTCCCCATGGTTGTGTGGTTGCTGGCTGGCAGGGAGGCTGGCAGGAAGGCTGGCAGAAAGCCTGGCAGGAAGGCAGGCAGGAAGGCTGGCAGGCAGGCAGGCACCAACGCTGGCAGACAGCAAAGCTGGCAGGGTGGCTTGTTGGGAGGCAGGCACCAAGGCTGGAAGGCAGGCAGGCAGGCACCAAGGCTGGCAGACAGCAAGACTGGCAGGGAGGCTGTCAGGCAGGCAGGCAGGCACCAAGGCTGGCAGACAGCAAGACTGGCAGGGAGGCTGTCAGGATGGCAGGCAGCAAGGCAGGCAGCAAGGCTGGCAGCAAGGCTTGCAGGCAGGCATGCAGGCACGGCAGGCTGGCAAGGCACTTGATGTGTCTGGATGCAGGTCTTTCCTCTGAATGGTGAGCTGCTTCCGAGCTGCTTCCCTTTATATCCACGGGGCTGACAGAATAAATCCCCCCCGCATGCGCAGTGAACGCTAGGCATCCACTAGGCCTCCGCTGTGCATCCGCTAGGCTTCTGCCCTGCATCCGCTTCATCCTCTCGGCATCCGCTGTCCATCTGCTCCCATCCGCTTCCATCCACTAGGCTTCCGCTCTGCATCTGCTTTCCATCCGCTCTGTGTCCTCCCCCCATCCGTTCCTTTCCGTGTTATCCACTCTGTTAATGCAAATTTTTGCCCCTTTTGAGAACGGATAACAACGGATGGAACATTTTGCTCGTCTGCTGTGTCCTTTTTACAAATGTTTTGCATCCGTTGGGCAGTGTGACAGGGCCAATGTATACAAATATTGGTTGCTGTTGGAGGTAAGGAATTTACAAACAGATTACTGACATTTAACCCTCAACATTGGTAATCAGCTAGCCTAGGGGTGGGATTCTACCAGTTCACACCTATTCACTAGAACTTGTTAACTTTCTAAGCAGTTTGGAGAACTGGTTTTTAGAAGAAATTACTGGCCTGATCCTGTAAGGAAGGGAGGAAGGAAACATTCTGGTGTTGCTTACAGAAACTGCCTTTCCATTAACTCTTATTACATTCTTGGCAGGACGAGACTTCCTGTCTCTGGAACTTCTCTGGAGTTTTTTTTTCCCCTTTGCAGATACTTTGCTTCTGTGGAGTGACCATTCAAAGTTATATTGGCACTGAAAAAAGTGACTTATGACCATTTTTCACACTTACGACTTGTTGCAGTATCCCCACAGTTTTGAGAGGCCAGGTGAGGAGATGCGTGCCTCTTGATGTGAGTGATATTGAATTGGCCACACCCAGCCAATAACATTACCACCAAGCCACATCCACCCAGTCACATGACCACCAAGCCACTCCCACCACCTAAGCCATGCCCACAGAACTGGTTGTTAAAAAATTTGAATCCCACCCCTGAGCTAGCCCCCATCTAATGGAAAATAAAAATCTTACTCTTTAAAGCCTTGAGTTTGATAGATTTTGAAAAAAATCTAGTTCAAGAGTGTTCTGTCTCCATATAATTTAGTGTGCTTTCTGTTATGCATATTAAGGATCCTTCTCAATTTTCCTTTTATTAAACTTCATTAGTATAAAATCTCTCTCTCTCTCTCTCCTTCTCTCTCTCTCTCTCTCTCTCTCACACACACACACACACACTGCAGTGTATCCCCCCCAAAATTATGGACTTCTCTTTTTATTGATGTGCACCTTTTTGCATATGATTGTTGTTCAGATTATTTTATATTAATCTTGTCATTGCTGAATATGGTCAAATAGAGAGTGCTCTGTATGTGCATTATTTTGGCAATTGGTTTTCAACCTTGCTGTTGTTAGTATACTCTTTGCAAGGTCATAGCCCTGAAAAGTAGTAAAAATGTGTTTAAATAAATGGTAAACAAATATATAAATTCCCCCCAATAACTAGGATTTTATTTCTCCTTTCAGGTAGCTGATCTTCAGGGAATGGTGATGTGAAATGAAAAATCTGCATAGGAAAAGCTTTAACACTGAGTTCTGACATTTGTCTCCTCAAAGACTTCCCTAAATATTTATATTTAAAATTTACATGCTTGAACATTTGCCAGAATCCCAGAGAGGGAAAAAAGCAAGTTGTAGAATGATTTGTGGATGCAAATTTAGAAAGAGTTGAATATCCTCATGCAAACCCACTTTTCTGATTTTTCCCTGCTGAAAATCATTTCTGATTTGAAAAGAAGGGCTACCTGGTGTAACTAACTGAATCAAATCAGTGGGTACCATCAACAATTTTGTTCATATGCAGCAAGATCGACATGAGAGTACATTCATTTTCTTCAAAAAAAAACCTTCAATATATACCTACAAGGCATTTATTTTTATTTGTAACCCATTTATTCCAAGTTTGCAGATTGAGTAAAATAAATTGTGAAAAATCTACTTGGTTCCTAAAACCAATAAATGAAATGAAATACATAAAAGGACATTTTCCTGCCCTTTTCCTTCCAGTCTCCCCACCATAGCAGTTGCCTCACCTTCTCACAAAAGGGGAAACTCTACTGAAGTACTGAAATTGAACTGGAGTTTCATTGTAGAAGGAAAACTGGGGATTTCCGGTTTTAGCTTCTTCGATGACAGACCAAAATCTGCAATCGTGCTCAATTTCAATCTGTGCTCACCACTGGAGTGCCCCAAGCTGGCTGGTTTCAGGGCTAAGCCACCCCATAGAGGGGGTGAAGAGGGGTGTGTGACTGTCAACAGGGTCAAGGAGAGCCACATCTCTCCTCCACAGCTGGCCATTACTCCCTTTCCTGAAGGCGGTTACAGCGGTGGTCAGAAATGGCCACTTCAAAGAAGAACTCAACTGGAAAATAATGTACAGGAGGAAGATAAGAAGACAAAGTTTTGGCTGACCAGGTTCAACTGAAAAAGAAACAGCATATGACAACCTGGAATTCGAACTATAAAGAATAACATTGCTCCCAAAGAAGATTTTGAAGCGGCGAATGAGAGAGGGAAGGGAAAGGATTTGTTTTTTTTTCTTTCCTTCCCCATATTGATAACTAAGAGATTTAAATAAGAAATTGACAAAAATCCACTTTGACATTAACAGACATTTAAGCTGAAAATAAATTGTCAAAAGGATAATAAATATTTCTCGATTTTCAAAAAATTTAAAAAGAAGGAGAGGAGAGAAAAGGAAAAGAAAAAAAGGGTGGGATCTGAAAAAATGGAGAGACGATCTGGAAGTGAAAGGAATTAACAGTAAAAATAACAAGATTCCTAAAAGATACATTCTAACTGAAACATTGTAACAAGATAATAGAACCCCAGGAAGTGAAAGTGGAAAAAGGAAGCAAGAAGAATTGCTTTGGATTATTTGGATTACTTGGTGATTTTTGGATTTTGGGTTATTGGATCTAAACGACTAAAATAAATTGGGTGGTTGTTTAAAAGTTTTGAAAATGTTATCACTCTTGGAACAACTAAAAATGGAACTTAAAAAAGAGAAAGAAGATGCACAAGAAGGAAGAGGTTCAGTTGGCTTCATATTTCAATTTTTAGAAATGGAGATACTGAATTATGAGAAACAATAAGAAATGCCTGTAGAACAAGAAGGGCAGACAAAGAAGAAGCCATCTTCAATGACCAAATAATTCTATGTGGGGGAAAGAAAGGAAAGAGGGGAAAGAGAGTGAACAATTTAAGATCTGAAAAAACAACCAAAAAAAGGAATAGTTTGAAAAGTAATTACAATATTAGGAAGAAAGAGAAGAGAGGATTACAGAAGAGAGAATCAGAATTAGAGAGACAAGGGTCAAAAAGGGGAGGGAGAAGAAGAAGGGGAAGAGGGAAAGGAAAAGAAATAATAAAGGACAGAAACAGGATATAGAGAAACAGGGAAAACATACAAGGATTAAAGTTATAGGCCTATTTAGAAGATACAGAGATAATTGGTGAAAACTTTATTGAAAGGGGGATTCTGCAAGGATACCTAAGATAGTATTGTTACATTAGAAATAGAAATGAACTTTGAAAATATGAAAAAAGTGTGATTAAAATGACAGATAAAATACTCATTGTAATGTAATGGAATGTTTGTGAATAAATGAATGAAATAAAGAGAATGAAATTAGGAAAGGAGGGGAACATTTTAATTATTATTAATGAGTTATAAAAATTTAAGTGAAGAAGATTATGAAAGAAACATGAAAAATATGGAAATATTGTAAGTGTTCCAAAGGAAGTATGATATCCCATTGAAAAGAAATGTTAAAGATGTTAAAGATTATAACTAACATTAATGATAGAGCTGAATTGCAATAGAATAAGTATTTTATTTATTATTGTTTTATATGTGTGTGTGTTTGTGTGTGTGTCTGTGTGTGTGTGTATGTGTGTTTGTGTGGGCTGTTCAGCTTCCTTCGGGTATTATCCGACGTCATTGTAGTGCTTTTAAAGTTGTAGCAACGTTTCAGCAGAATCTCATCTGCCATCATCAGGCTTCTGTATTGAGTCTGTATGTGGGTCAGGCTTTCACGGCCATTGGTTTTAAATTTGAGGCTAGCCTGTTGCTGTGCCAGGATGTTTTTTTCTACATCCTGATTGGTTGAAGACACAGTCTTGGTCTGTGTTTATTGGACTTGGAGTTTGTTTGATTGGTGTTCCTGGTTTCTTCTGTCTGTTTTGTGGCTTTGATTGGCTGGCAACACTGTGTTCCTGTGTTGGAGGCTTTCAGTGCAGCTTGGCTTTGCATGAAAGGACCGCTATTATCTATTAGGAAGCTAGGTTTCATCTGGGTGCCTGGTTGGGGTGTGTTTGAGTTGGAGGTATCAGAGGGAGTCTGTCTGTGCCCAGGTGTTTGCCTGACTTGTGGGGTACACATCTTTCTATTTGAGAATGCAGGCTTCCAAATGATTGACAGTCTGGTGGAATCATCTCTTCTATTCATGCTTTCAGGTTTTTTTTTCAATCTCTATGGCTTCTCTGATGATTCTGTGGCTGGGGTTTTCTACAGTGGTGAGGGTTTTAGTGCCATTGAAGTTGATGTTGTGACCTGTGGTTTTAATGTGTTGGACAAGTGAGGAGGTGTATACCAGCTTTTTTACTGCATTTTTGTGTTCATCCAGGAGGGTACTTATTCTTCTATTGGTCTGTCCAATGTATGTGGCCGGGCATGATGCAAAGAGAACTTCGTATATGCCTTGGTTTTCCAGATCAATTTTGTCTTTGGGGTTTTTAAGGATGGCTGCTATTATTTTTGTCTATTTTGAAGGCAGTCTTGATGTGACGCCTGTGTAGTATCTTACTGATTTTGTGTGTAGTACCTCTTATGTAGGGCAAGACAGCTGTTCCATAGGTCTGTTGATCTTCTAGGTCTCTGTTATGTCTTGGTGTGTTTTTGTGGATCAGGCTGGTGATTTTGTTTTTGTGGAAGCTGTTGGCTGTCAGTACATTAGTCAGGGTGCATAGTTCAGTCTTTATATGTGTCTTGTCTGCCAGGCGTTTGTTTCTGGTGATTAGTGTTTTGGCCACAGAATCTATCTGTGCTGGGTGGTGGTGGGATTGGGCGTTGAGGTAGCGGTTTGTGTGTGTTTTCTTCTGGTATACAGTGTGTCCTAGTGTGCCATCTGTCCTTTTGTAGATTATTACATCTAGGAATGGTAGTTGTTTGTTCATTTCCGTTTCCATGGTGAACTTGATTTTGGGGTGTGTGCTGTTTAGGTGTATTAGGAATTCGTTTAGGTTTTCTTTTCCATGGTGCCAAATCACAAATGTGTCGTCGATGTATCTTAGCCATAGTTTGGGTTTGTGGGTGG
>BLBF01000003.1:26546508-26566831 GCA_015471245.1 Laticauda colubrina | reverse complement strand
GAAAGAAAGAAAGAAAGAAAGAAAGAAAGAAAGAAAGAAAGAAAGAAGATAAAATTTAAAGGAAAAAAAGAGGGGAACTATTCAGATTAAAGAAATAATATTTAAAGGTTAAAGACTTCTGTATGAAATTGAATATTTATTATCCAGCTCAGATATGTCCAGTTTATGCACCTAACCATAAAACAACTTGAGGTTGATACAAACCAGACACAGTTCCTCTTGTTTTCATTTTGGCATTGGTATATGATTTTTTTTTCAGAAAAACTAATTAATATATCTGTCTTTTAGATTTCAAAAAGTTAACAAAAATATCTGAAAAGCTTTATTGTCTGGTAGTTGGAACTATTGTTTAGTTGTTATTATTATTATGGTATGTGGCACTGTCAGTCAGATGTTCGGACTGAATTTGGCATTTTTGTCCATCTATTGAGTCCTTTCCAAGGACCTGGGGATAGGCAGATGTGGATGCTTGATGTTGTTACAGATATAATCACAGGATGTAATCTGTTCCAAGTAAACCCACCTTTTGCAATTGCCTGATGGTGAATTTGTCAATGCCAATGTGTTCAAGTGTTGTTCCAGTTGTTTTGAGTTTCATACCATTTTTCTTTTCTTTTGTGGTCCTCTTGACTTGAGGGATAAATGAGAACTCTAGTTGAGCCTCTGGGATCTTGCATTCCCTTCCTAAATAAAGTCCATGGTGATATAGTTGCAGCTGTTCTTTGAAGTATTCTTTTTCTCTACATTAGATTAGCAGGAAGAGATAATTGTCAGTGAACTTGTTAAGATTTGGAAGTTGTTCTGTCACATCTCTGATCTATACTTCTGCCAGACAATACACTTCATGAGCCAATAGGACCTGTCAGTACATATTTCTTTTGGTTCCTTATAGTGGTAGGCATTAAATTAGTTGTCAATTTCACTAAAGTTAGCTCTATTGCTAGATTTCACTTAACGCATAATGCATAATGCATGGTAAAAACCGCTGTGTTCGGATCAGATCATTGCACAATGAAGTTAATGGGAAATTATATTAGAATTTACTTTATTGTTGTCATTCCTCAGAAATGTGCATGCCAAGAAAACTTATGTTTATATTAGGTGTGTACACAGACTTTTTCAGACATTTCATTACACATCATCAGTATGAATGAGTGTGGGGTTTATTACTGCCTTGAAAACCCAGTAGTCTGTATTTCTTGCAATCTTGGTAGCAGATCTGATTCTACAGTATTTCTTGTGAGATGCAGTGTTTCTCATCCCAGCAGACTATTTGCCAGAAAACTCAGATCACAGTCCTTCTTTCCTCCAACATAATTTGGGTAACTATATTTGATAGCCCTAATACAATTCCAAACCTAATGATATCTAACATTATGCAATTAGGTACAGTCATCCTAGACTATTTTAAATGTTTCCAATAGGCAAACTATTTTCACAATTCAAGATGTGACAGCAATCCTACTTATCATTATAGGCAATGACTTTCCTAAAGATTTTATTATGTGATTTGTGGTCCTGAATATTATTGCAAGTTGAAAATATGAGCTAAGCCCAGATTTTTTTTAATGACAGGAACAATATTGTGAAGATAAAAGAAATTTAAATTCATCCACCTGAAGTAATAGAATTTCACGCTGACTCAGTCAAGACAGGCAAGGAATATTGAGCCAAATATTGGAAAGGTCAATATGTACAGAGCTTAACTGGAAAGACAATTGAATATTAACCTTAGTCATGAGCCACAGTGGCACAGTGGTTAGAGTGCAGTACTGCAGGCTACTTGTATTGACTGCCGGGTGTCTGCAATTTGGCAGTCCAAATCTCACCAGGCTCAAGGTTGACTCAATTCCATCCTTTCGAGGTGGGTAAAATGAGGACCCAAACTGTTGGGGACAATATGCTGACTCTGTAAAACTGGTTAGAAAGGGCTGTGAAGCACTGTAAAGTGGTATATAAGTCTAATTGCTATCACTATTGCTATAACATAGCATCTTCTGATGCACTTGAGAAGACTCAGGAATACCTGTGTGGCATATAGAACTTTACAAAGGATTGAAGAAGAACTTCCTATACTAACTCCATCTGCGGGCAACTAAAGACAGTCCAAATGTCTGTAGGAAGACATTTCGCACCCTGCTGACACACCATAAAAATAGGCATGAACTATGAAAAGAAAAGGTGACTTAATGTGAGAATAACGTTACTGCATTTGTACCTTGGCAGATGCATAAGCATTATTGGGTAACTGGTTAGGGTGCTGGTGAATAGCCGGTGACTGATGAAACACAACAAATTTTTTGAAGCCAGGAAAACATCTTAAAATGTCCCTTAGAATGTTAAAACTGACCTCAGGTTGGACATAATTTACAAATTATTTCAGTATGGAATTTTAATTGTAGCTATGTTAAAACTACAATCCATTGGATTTGGAAATGTTCATGTCCACTCTTTTAATACTCTTGTAATATTCTGGAGTGAGACACACAGACAGCACTGACATTCCTATAGACCACAGAGTATCTAATGATATTGTGTAGTTCCATGATCTCAAGTATTTCTGTCTTTTTCAACAACAATAAACAGCTACCTGAGACTTCCGGTTTGCAGGGCTTTGGCAGCAGGCAGGAATCTGCAATCATGCATGGTTTCTGCCTGGGCTTGCCGCCGGAGCACCCCGAACCAGCTGGCTTTGGGGCGAAGCCACCCCATAGAGGTTGGTGAAGATGGGGGAGACTCCAGCAGGGTCAAGGAAAGCCGCATCTTTCCTCCCCAGCTGGCTAAACTCCCTTTCCCAAAGGCGGTAGAGCGGCGGTCAGAAATGGCCACCTCAAAGAAGCCCTCATCTGGAAAAGAATGTGCAGGAGGAAGAAAGTGCTAAAGTGAAAGTTTTGGCTGACTGGGATAAGAAGAAACAATTAAGGTATCCTGGAACTTAAACTTTATAAAAAAAAAAGATACATTGCTCCCAAAGAAGACTTGGAAGCAGCGAATGAAAGTGAAAAGGGAAAGTTGTTTTTTTTTCCACTCTCTTTCCTTACAGTGACAGCGAACAGAGATGAATGAGAAATTGGAAAAATCTGCTTTGCCATCAACAGGAATTTTAACTGGAAAATTGAATGCCAAGGAGATAATAAAGATTTCTGAATATAAAAAGAAAAAAAAAAGAGAAAGAAAATTTTTCTTTTGCTGTAAGTGGGAAGGGAGAGGAAGAGAATAAGATTTGGATTTGGAAAGAGGAGATAGCCTGGAATCTAAAGAATCTAAAGTCAAATTTTAATAGGATTGCCAAAAGATACATTTTAACTGGAACTTTGTAACTAAATACTAACCCCAGGAAGAGAAAGTGAAAAAAGGAAGAAAGTGTAAAAAGAAACAGCTTGTGCGTATTTGGATTGTTTGGTGACTTTGGGACTTTTGGAATTATATCGGAAGGATTAAAAACACTTGGGCTGTTGTTTTAAAAGAAGAAAAAAACTCTATAATGGCATCACTTGTAGATGAACTGAAAATAGAATTTAAAAAATATTAAAGAAGAGGAACAAGAAGGGACGGGCTCTCTTGGTTCCGTTTTTCCATTCTTAGAAATGGCAATCTTTACCTACCAGAAACTAAAAGAAAAGACTACGCAACAAGAAGATTGGGACAAAGAAGAACCCATCTTTAATGAACAAGTAACTTTACTTGGGGAAGAAAGGGGAAAGAGGGGAAAGAGAATGGAGAATTTGAGATCTAAAAAAGCAACCAAAAAGAGAAAAATAAGGTGAAAAGTGGATATAACATGAGAAAGCAACAGA
Organism: Laticauda colubrina; assembly: GCA_015471245.1. Lineage (NCBI taxonomy): Eukaryota > Metazoa > Chordata > Lepidosauria > Squamata > Elapidae > Laticauda > Laticauda colubrina. The sequence continues at coordinate 26,563,034 of BLBF01000003.1, read as the reverse complement.
AAAAGGGAATACAGAAAAGGGAAATTGAGGTGGAGAGACAAGGAGGTAAAAAGGGGAGAGAGAAGAAGCAAAGGAGGAGGGAAGAGAAGAGAAGCTACAAGGGTGTGAAGCAAGATTCTGCAAAGGTACATATGATTGTATTGTTATATTTGTATTTAGAAATAATATTAGAAAATTGGAAACAACATATGATTTAGTGAAACATTTCTGAATAAAATAAATGGAATGAATTAAATGAGAGAATTAATTTAGAAAGGAATGGGAACATTTTAATGACATAATGTTTTAAAATGCAAGTGAAGTGAGGGGGAAGTAATCATGGAAAGCATGTAACTGCACACAGTTACAAACAATCCTGGATGCATTGCTGTGAAGAGAACTAATCCTGATTTCCAATCCCAAAATTTAGTGATGATACACAAATTGTCAAACTGACAGAAGCAGCAAATAAAGGAAAAAAATTCAAGAAAGGAAATTCTCAGGAATGCAAGAATTACTGTGGGATTAACCTGTTGTTAATTATAACCTAAAAAGAACTGCCCAGTTTTCAGCCTGGAAAAAAATGCCAGAACCAAATATTTGTACTTAAGGAATGCATCAGGTGTTTGATTTTGCAGCAAGATTTGACAATGTCCATTGGCCAATCCTATCGAAGGCATTCACCCAGAAATCTGCTCATTATATGTTTCCTATATCAGATATATGAAGGATCACAATACTCTGTTCATGTTAATGGCAAAATGTCCAAAGACATGTATATATTGTCAAGAAGCAGGATTGTGTTTCATCTCCTTTGCTCTTCAACATCCTGCTTGATGCAGTCATGTAGAAAGTTTGTCCACAATGAATCTGTACACAATGAATTCACCACAGACATAATGATTGCTAATAAGAATGTGATTTTTTCAGATAACAAAAAAGAAGTCAAAGACATCCTACTTGATAAAAAAAGTTAACCATTAATACTGACAAGACTAAAGTATTCCCAACTGATGGTAGCCTTCTACTGTGATGGAGCTCAGCCTGAGCAAGATGAGCAATTCAAATTCTCCACTAAATTATCTCAGAATGATAACAAGGACAAGAAAAATAGCTGCCACTGCTTTTTATCAACAATCAAATCGGCCAGCCTGCCTCAGCCTTTGGAGCACTGACATGGTACCTCTGGGGGGAAAAACAGCCTAATCATTGCTATGAAAATGTATATTTTCTGTGTCAGTTAATGATACTTTCTGCTTCTGCATGGTGTAGAATCTTGATTCTTACTTCAAAATGATTTGAAAAGTCACATTTTTTCCAAAGGTGCACCCTGTAGTGAAGAGTAGGGATTTCAATCTATGATAAAATACAAATTGAAAACATTAAAAAAAATAGTGCCACAATTATCTTATGGTTGTTAGTGAAATTCTGAAATATGGAATGTGCGGGCATTATCACAACTATCACATGAACCCTTGCTGATTTCCCTATCGATCACTCTGGCAATTACACCTCTTAGATTGGAAAGTACAGGAATTGACTCCAGAAAAATTTTGGCTGAAGCATGTGGAGGAACATTTAGCAATATGTAGACTCAACCAAGGGTAGTGAAACGGTTGTTTCAAAATCAACAAAAATGGAAAAGTATTGTGGGAAGAAAAATATAGGCTGTTGATCCATAAGATTTCCCAGAAACAGCAATAGCACAGTAGGATTACAAATAGTTCTGGTACATTTTGAAATCATCCAATCTAAAACTTTGGTTCATGTCTCTTTTATTCTGGGGTCTGCTATCATCCAAAGGCCTTGTTGAATCTGATAGATCAATAGCCTGTATTTTTCTTTCCACACTATGCAGCTGTATGCAACTTCAGACCTACAGCTATATACTGGTTACACAATGAATTGTTATGAGATAAAGCTAAGAATTTCAAATTCATGCACCCCTGTACTTCTGGTACCTTACCCATAATCCTTCTCTCCATTTAATTCCCGGGCTGCATGTTTTCTATTGGTCCTTCCCCCAAAGAACTGGATAAAGATCCTCCAGGAAGTTAAGATTGGTTACAATGGTCTGTAATGGTATCAAAAGCTTTTAAAAGTTAAAGAGAAAAGATAGAAAATATTACTCCACAATGAAGTAAGAAAACAAAAGCAAATACCAAGAAAGAAGCATATGGGATGCATGAAAGAATGGCAGGCTGAAGTCAATGACATAATTTCATTTGTATCTTTAGAAGAGTATGTTGCTGAATTTCGTGATCCTTGGACTGTAGGATGAAAATGCCCTTATTCCAACCACTGTAGGATGAAAATGCCCTTATTCCAACCACTGTAGGATGAAAATGCCCTTATGTCAACCATGTCACCCACCTCACCCCTTGACATCCATTCATACACAGGCTTGGATCTTCCCTGACCTAACAGTGAAACTGTAATCAATAAAACAAAAGGCCACTTAACCCTTTCTGCCCATATTGACACATATGCTGAAATAGGCTAAGCATGTCTCCCATTAGTAAATTGGCAAATATCAGCAACATGTACAACAATAAGATCAAGATATGGGAATTCTTTAACCACACAATAGTCTCCCAATACAAGACTCAAGAATCCAACATCTGTTCACACAAGAGAGACAAAAGAATTTTGTCTTCTCACCACTGCAGGGTGAGAAGCCTGCATATTTTCTCCCCTCTAAAGTCAGCACATTTCCTGGGGCAAACACACTGGCAGGCATATCCACAGAACTTATGAACAAGGAATCTGTTCCACTATAAGTATTGTTGCCTCTGTGTTTAAGGGATGGCCACCTTTGAATTGCTGACCATCTGTTTCACAGTCTGTCTTTTTGAATAAGTTCTACCTCCTCTTGGAGTAATTGTGTTTTCTTTCATTGTGGGTGATCTGGCTTGGAATCAGACCAAAAATCTTCTTACGGGGCCATCAGCTTTTCAACAGAGGAAAATGGGATGTTCAGAAACAATATATAGAGAAATGCTGTTCCACACACCCCCCCCCATCATCCATCTCACTTTACTTAATGATTGGATCTAGTTTATTGTACCCTATGACTATTATTAAGTGTTGTAACTTATGATTCTTGATTCTTGATGAATGTATCTTTTCTTTTATGTACACTGAGAGCATTTGCACCAAGACAAATTCCTTGTGTGTCCAATTCTATTCTATTCTATTCTATTCTATTCTATTCTATTCTATTCCATTCCATTCTATTCATGACCTATTTGTTTCCACTATATTTTGCAAAGAGGGAAACCAGAAAACATGAAAACTCTAGGAACAATGGAAAAACAATACGCATACTGCATGCCTATTTTTGTTTCTATTTGTTTATTACTTAGAGGAAAGAGAGAAAAAGATTTCCCAAAGCAAGACAATATTAAAATATCAAATTGATAGTTCATGGCTTTCAGCTCAGGAATATCCATCTTTCAGGTGAAGTCATGGAAACCTGCTGCCACTGAGGTCTGCTGAGAAAGATCCCCTGGAGGTTTGCATTGCCCTTTTCTAAGATAATTCTTGTGTCTACAAATTCTGTCTAGATGTCTTTGTGACCCAAGAAATGTGGCACAGGGTAGCAACTGAAAAAGAGATCAAAGGTTGCTGAGAGGAAAAGTAAAAATAGGCTGGTGGCAGAGAACAACAAAGCAATGATTAGTGGAAGAAGCATAAACATTGGGAAAAAATAAACAAGAAACTGAAACCTGGATTAGACTAAGAGAAAGAATAATGCACCAATTGTGGAAGTAGGTGATGCCAAATTTATAATCCTATAAAATTTCATCTGCAAAGTAATGATTGATCATGCACAGACAATTCATATTTGCAACTAATCTGTTTTTCTGATCTAGATTTGTTTTTTAAAGGATGGGCATCTTCCACATTTCTTTTTCTCAATGAGCGATAGTAGATAAAAATCATCTATATGATCTTTGTTGAAAGTTTAATCTGATCTTTAGAAGGAAAACAATAATCTGGGCTTCACTGTTTATAGCTGAGCTAGTATATGTTATTGGTCAATGGCATGCACCTCAAAAAACCCACAAATTAGATTTCCTGCAAATAACTTTCTGAATATTAGGAATATTGGGAGAGTAGAGTACTGGAGCAAAAATGAGAGATATTTTACTCAGGGATTCTGTCTCCTATTATAAAATAGTTTAATTATCAGAAGTGGCTGTACTTCCAAAGTGATATTTATGCAGAGGTTACAAGTCACAGATTTGAATCAAGAATATATAAACATTGTATATAAAAAGCAGCTACATTCTTTCTTAAGGATGGGAGGGAGTCAAACATAGCAACCCATTTCATTAATGTGTATCCTTCCTAAAGTAAACTTGCACAGCCTCTGTTCAAATCTGAATTGCAATAAGCAACCAAGATATAAACAAAAAAATATCTGAACAAAATAAAAAAAGTATTTCTCTGATATAGGTGTCTGTAGGACAGACCAGAGATATAAAGGAGACATCTTGGCAGAATTTATCACTGTCATTCAATAGCTTATTCTAAGATTACAACAATTTTCAAATCATAAACATCAGATGTTTGTTCTCAACAAATGATAAACAAACTTTTGAATTAATCTTTAGTCCCTGTTGCTTCATACCTTATATACAATAGGAAGATCTGAAATTTACTTTTGGGAGGTGTGAGCCTTATTTTCTTCTGCACTTAGTGGCCAATAGTAAACACAAATATTAGTGCTTATTTTATTCCTTGTTTCTGTTATTTTAATCCAGTTGCCTTCAGCCTTGGCACTAAGTTAATTCCCTTGAAATAGATGAATATTTTTGACATACTGTGCAATTTCTTCTGTTTTGTAATTTCTTTGGGGGATTTCTATCTGCTTTTGGAACAAATTATATCATTTAGTTCTCTAGTCCAGTCATGAGAATCCTCCCACCAGGCTTCAGTGATAACTATTAAATCAAATTTGCTTCCCTCTAATAAGATTTCAAACTCATCTTGCTTATTTCTATAGTCTGATGAGCATTAGTATAAAGACAAAAATGTCATGAAATTTATGAGTCAATATTCTTTCTAATTTTCCATGGAATGCTTTGATAGACCTTAGCATAGATTTTCCTCATATAAAATTGCAGTGTATAAACTTTTCTTAATTTCTGTCTCCATCCTTCAAAGGATTTAATTTGAAGTAACCTGACCACTATTGCCCTACTTTGATTTCACAATATTGCAGTCTACATAGATAGGGTCCTCTTTGTGTCAGCAAAGATGCTTTTTCAAAAGGCAAACTAGGTTTCAGGAAGCCCAGTTTCCTTTTGAAAATGGATCTTTGGGACAACAATGACTTGGATGACTGAGAAACTCCAAAAACTTTGTGTCAAAAATTATAATCCAGGAAATGAAAACTCTGAAAACCTTAAATTCTGTCTTCCTGTTTCAGAGAAAGGATCTCTAGAAGAATTTCCTGGAATTTTTTTTTCCCTCCTGGAATACACGAGAAAATTCACAAGAAAAGTACTACACTCCTCTGTTCACAACAGAATACCCTATACCATTAGGCTTGAAATTTTGGGCTTGACCAATCTTGAAGTATGCTGTATACAGTTGGACTTAAGTGTAGTACACAAAATTATCAGCTACAATGTCCTACCAGTCAATGTCTACTTCAGCTTCAACCGCAACAATACAAGAGCACAGAACAGATAAAAACTCAATGTTAACTGCTCCAAACTTGATTCAGAAAGTACAACTTCAGCAACAGAGTGATCAATGCCTGGAATGCACTACTGACTCTGTTGTTACATCCTCAAACCCACACTTCTTTAACCTCAAACTATCCACGATTAACCTCACCTCATTCTTAAGGGGTTTGTAAGGGGCATGCATAAGTGCACCATTGTGCCTCCCATCCCTGTTCTATTATCCCCATTTATTTGTACCTATTTGCTATATTCTTACTCATGTTTATACTTATACCTATTATCTTGTAAGTGATTGACAAATCAAATCAAATAAATAAAATAAATAAAATGATTTTGGCTCTTAATGGTTGATCATTTTCTGGAAGTAAATCTTCAGGATCAGAAAATATTTTGTGGTATTCCGGGCATAGTTTGTTGGTCCCCAAATGAGTGGGAGAAAAGCAGAATTTTTAGAATCAGAGGAACATTCATTTTATAGACTTTACATTCACTTAATCAGTGAGAAACAATTACTCAGTCACCCACAATGGGCAAGCAGCACAACACAGAATTACTGGTTACTTTCTTCCCTTTTCCTTGTTGAATTCTAAACTCCTATTATCTCCCCTTGTTCAACTTTCAAGTTATTTCATAGCAAATGATTTGTAATTGATTTTGATTTCTACTTAACAAAACCGAATGGCAGAAAAGCAAGTAACAGTCATCAAACAAGAATGTATCGACTCTCCTACCAGGTGGAACCAACTGGGTTTGTGAAATATTCTGCCCTTATCTGATAATGCAGACAAGTAAAAATGCATGAGATATTGGCCAGATTGGCAATAGCTCTCTGCAAATGAATAAACAGAATGGGCACAGGTAGAAAAATAAAGAACATATTTTGTGCGCTACCAAAATTATGATCTTTTCCATTGCATTTTAAATGATTTGAATCTTTTGGAAATCTGTATCAATAAGATCATTAACTAATGTATTGATTTACCAATTAATTGCCAGATAAAGCTTACAATAAAGAAAACTGGTAGCAGAAATTTTGAGTAGTTCAGAGAACTGGCAAATACCACCTCTGACTGGCCCCACCCCCATTTTTTCTCTGTCTCCTGAGTCCTAGCTGATTGGCTGGGTCTTTTTTTGTTGCCCTGCACAGGAGAATGGAGCTGGAAAGCAGGTTAGTGGGGTGGGGAGGGAATGGGATTTTGTAGTAACCTTCCCCCAGGAGTGGGGAGGAAATGGAGATTTTATAGTATCCTTCCCCTGCTATGCCCACCCAGCCACACCCACCCAGCCATGCCCACAGAACCGGTAGTAAAAAATATTTAAATCCCACCACTAAGTTGAATGTGCCACAAGTGATATACAGGTTGACAAAACTAAAGAATGAGTGAAAATAAATGAAATACTTAGCGGTGAAACTTCAAAGTTAATCAGACACACATATGCAATGTCCCCTTTGTTATTCCATGTAATAAATCCATAAGGAATATTTGTGATGAAATCAAAATATGCTCTTTGAAAATTCCAGTCTGGTTATCGACTATTGAAGTATTTTCCTATCCTATAACATACAAGAAGGAAAAAATTCAGGACAGTGGAAAAGTAGTAGTTAGTATGCAGTTTTAGGGAGGACTGAATGTTTGATTAAAAGAAGCAAGTGGATTGGTTCCACTAGATTGTATGGAAGTGAAGCATCTCTGGAGAAACAACAAAGTAAATTGAATGAATGGGAATGCATCGCTTAAGAAGTCCATGTGGTGAAACAAGGAGAGAGAGAAAAAAACGGTTCCAAGGAAAGAAGGAATGAAGAGAAAAGTGAGTGTTCTGTCCTCACTACACATTAATCTGCGCGCAGCTTGACATGAAGCTAAACCCACCTATCCTCCAATAAAACAGACTGTGTGCATAGATCTGAATGTTTTTTTGAAAGAACAGGATATGACGAAACTGGGGAAATAGGGATACATACAATGACAACCAAATACAAGATGGACAGTATTAAGTTACTACTGAACATAACAATTAATAAATACAAGCAATTTAAATCTCACCATGATGCTTTCTCTAGGATGTGGGTTTGTCCTTGGATGACCATGTGCCACAGATAAAGATGGATGTTTCTTTGTGTTCTTGCCTTCTCCAAATGCTAAAGAAAATGGAGTCTGGCTTCCCACTATACACTTGGTTTGATAGTACGGGCTGATGAGTAAAATGGGTTGGATCAGCTTCAAACAACATCCTTGGTATTTCACCTCTCCACCCACTAAATGGGGCTAGAACGCAACAACAATATATTAAGATCATATGTTGGGGCATATTTGTCTTTCCAGCTAGATGGGGCTAGAGAGTATATAAAGGCTATATGCTGGGCCATGACAGCGAGTGATCAATGAAACAAGGTTTGTTTTTGTCAAAAGCATCACAATTAAAATAAAGCATACTATATGAAATAAAATTTAAAATATAAGATTATAATATGTACAAATGAAATAAATCTTTCCCAGAAACTAGCAACATTGTGTTCTGGATATTGCCATGAAGTCTTCATGTGCACATGGATCAGGACACAAAAGGCAGATAAATATACATTGAGGTTATCAAGTTATATAGAAAGAATGAATGCAGACCAAACTGCTGAGAAAGAAAACTAAATGTGTGAAAAGGAAGGGTAAACTCTTAAAATAAATTAATTATAGTTTTATTTCCTCTTCTTCTTAATAGATGCCTTTACTTTTGGGATTTACTATCACTAACTCTTTTCCTGCACACTGCATAACATTGTGTCTGAAAGAAGTCTGGTTCATTTTAAGCTAGGATGAGAAAAAAGTGGAAGTCTCACAGGGGAAAAGAACTTTTGTTTATTAATGGATGGACTTGCTGCCATCCTGATAGGAATATTTTACTGAATGGGCCAGTTTCAAATTCTTTGTCAAATTTGTTATCTTTGTTTCAAATGTGTTTCTGAACCTTTTGCCCTGGAAATGGAAGGGAGATTGAATGAGAGAAACAGAAGGAAAACTAAAAAGTAGGGTGGGGAGTTGATTTCCTTCCTAAAACTGCTTATCCTGAAGGAAAATAGCATGCTACATTACACATTGGAGAGATTGTTACAGCATTGGAACAATGAAGCAAATAGAATACAACTGTAGCAAGAAAATAATATTGATTTATTTCTTATATCCTTCTTGGGTATCACAGAGAGCTCACCAGATGGTGGACTGCTGCTTGCAGAGAAAAATTAATTTCCTATATAATCAGGAAAGAAAAGCTTTTGAAGACCATGTTAACAAAGTTCTAATGATAACTTGGGGAAATTATTTGGATACACAGTTCTTAGTGTGTCAGGACACTTTTTTTTTTTAATGTGTATTTGGACAGGTTTTATTGACCCATACTGTAATCACCCTGGCAATTCCTATCATGTCTATGCCATTTATGAGTTTGTAAATGTTGAGTTTTTAAGAAAATCTTGTTTCATCTCTCTTCATTGGTCTCCTTAAAAAAAAAATATCTAAACTAAAAACTTGTCTGATTGTATTGCTAAAGGATGGGAAGCTAGAAAGACACTCTGAACTTTAAGCTCACAGTAATTCATTAGTTGCTAGAAAGGCAAAACACTACAACAGACCCTTTCATAATAATCAAAGGAGTCAATGAGATAACAGCATCACAATGCCCAAGTCAGCAGAAACACTATACAGAACTATAAGAGTGCAACTTCCTTATTGATCTCTCACAAACTCTTTTCAGTGCTGCCAATTTCACCCCATCCCCAAAATTAAACATAGTCTTTTATAATTCTGGCAGAGTAGTTTGGTCACAATAAAAAGCAAGCAGGAGCAGCTGAAATATCTGCATACAAGCATTTTTCTGTACTCTTTCTATTGAACAAAACACAAACAGCCCTGTTTGAAACCATCTAGCTTCGCTTCACAAATATTTCCTCACTTTAGTGGTTTAAAAAAAAAAAAACTTCAGCAAAAATTACCAAAATAAATAGGCATGAACTAAAATGCAGGAAATACGACTTTAGCAACAGAGTGGTCAATGTCTGGAATACTCTACTTGACTCTGTGGTTTCTTCCTCAAACCCCAAAAACTTTAACCTTCGACTATCTATTATTGACCTTACCCCTTTCCAAAGAGGTCTGTAGGGGGCGTGCATAAGCGCACCCAAATGCCTACCATCCCTGTCCTATTGTTTCTTTTATTTTTCTTATATGTACCCATTTCATATATTCATAACTATGTATATACTTATACCTATTATCTTGTAAGCGATTGACAAATCAAACAAATTAAATAAAAATAAATAGATAAATCTGAATAATAGAAACTTCTGGCTAATTCATTGATTACTATTCCCCAGCAGCAATTAATTGATAGCCACAGAAAAGTGATGCTATCTGGGCAGAGGGAAAGGATGTACCTTTATAGGTACAGAATTAGAAACATATGACACAAAGAGCACAGTTCATCTCTGCAAAAGCAGCAAGCAATTAAAAAGAGAATTTCTGGATAGGATTCCACATGCAGAGGATGATGCAATTAGCAGTCCTTTAAAGTTTATCATCCTTTGCTAATGAATCCTATCTAAGCAGAATGGTTGAGAGATTGACTTGGGATGGGGCCATTTGTGCAAATCATATTAAAAGTTTGCAACCGAACTTGTGACAGACAGTAAGAGAAAGGTGATCCTTATCTTTTAGACACAAGACTACTGTAGACTACCATCTTACAAAAGTGTGTCAGCGTTGTGCATGGAGATTCTCAATCATCCAAGACATAGTTGTCCCAAAGGTGCTTTTTCAAAGGTAACTGGGCTTTGTTTTCGCTTTAAGATATTTTAGCAGTTCCAAGAAAATTCTACACCCTTTTGCAATATTCAGGTGACTCCCAGGGCACAGATAAACCTCCAACTGCCCTCAGTGACTCTCAGAAAGAATACTAATGACCAGATGACTATAAGGAATATAAACCCTTCCATCCTCCACCATTCAGTCAGAATTGAAGAAGTTTCGTGGATGAGAAGCAAAATGTCTTTGGGGCATCTCTCAGCATTCTTGACGAGCAAATTCTATCAACTTGAGGATACGATACCAAATTGGGAGGACTGGGCCCATCTGGGCTTAAAATTTGGGAGTTTGGAAGAGTGAAAAAGTACCTGCAAGGCTTGAGCTCCAAATGTGACCCCTCAAACTTCCCATACATTTCAAAATCAATATGGGCCTTACCTGAACAGTTCTATGTCTTATAAAAGTGATGCAGAAAAGCTGAATTTTTTTGCATCGCTTCCTTAATTCCTTGATTTTGGGCTCCTTTTCCTAAAATATCAGATCTTCTGGCCATGACAGATAACTCTTTTCAATTTTCTTCTCATTGGTTCCCCCTCCTACTTTCCCAATTTCTTTCTCCTTAATTATTTATTTTGTTTCTTCCCCCCCCCCCCCATTATTTCCTTTTATTTCTTCATGTAAGTTCCTTGCTTATTTAGTTAAGCCCATGTCACACTGCCCAACGGATGCAAAAAGGACACAGCGGATGAGCAAAATGTTCCATCTGTTGTTATCCGCTCTCAAAAGGGGCAAAAATTTGCATAACCGGAGCGGATAACAAGGACGTGTGAAGGACGCAGGGCAGATGCAAAGCGGATGTGGAACAGAAGCCTAATGGATGCCTGGCATTAATTGCGCTTGCGGGGAGGATGCATTGCATCAGCCCCGTGGATATAATGGAAGCAGCTCGGAAGCAGGTCGCCATTCAGAGGAAAGACCTGCTGCCAGACGGATTGGCTGCCTTGCCTGCCCTGCCTGCATGTCTACCTGCAAGCCTTGCTGCCAGCCTTGCTGCAACTCTCCCTGCCAGCCTCCCTGCCAGCCTTAGTTCCTGCCAGCCTCCCTGCCAGCCGGCAACCCCACAACCATGCGGAAGCACAGCAAGCCTCAGCCATCTGCTGCCAGCCCTGGCAAGAGGGACAGGGCTACCATCCCGCCCCCTGGCCCTCACTCTGGTTCTCCTGGGGCTTCTGCAGCACGGGCTCGCTCTTCTGGGGCTGGCGCTTCTGCTGCTTCTGTCTTGCCCTGAACAGCCTGTAGTTAAAGATCCTCTCTTCACGGGTGAGGAGTCTGGAGGTGTAGGCCTTCATGAGGTAGGTTGTGAGGGTGAAGGCGTCATCCCCCATTATGAAGTAGGGCACATCTTGCTTGTCGTAGGGCAGCGGGTCTGGATCTGGGAAGCACACCATGAGGTTGCCTTCTAGCCCCTCCTTGAGGTGACTGGCGTTGTATACCTGGGCATCTGAAGATTACCCGTTGCCTGAAGCATCGATGTACATGAACTTGTAGTCTGCATCGACCATAGCGAAGAGGATGATGCTGAAGAAGCCCTTGTACTTGTGATAAGTGGACCCCGACTTGGCTGGAGCTTTGCAGGCCACGTGCTTGCCATCTATGGCTCCAACGGTGTGGGGGAAGTTCCACTTCTGATACCACTGCTCTGCAACTTTCTTCCATCCTTCTTCAGTGGAGGGGTACTGGAGGAGCTCCTCCTTTTATTCTTCGATGATGGCCTGCACCACTTCTCTGACCACAATGCTAATGGTGTTGGGTGGTACCCTCCAGCCATACTGCATGCTCCTGTAGGTGGTCCCTGAGGCCAGGTGGCGCAGAGTGAGTGCCACCTTGAGCCCAGGATCCAGGCTGGGCCGGAAGTTGGTGTTTGCCTTGGTCAACCTGGGTGTCAGCCGCTGCACAAGTTCGTCAAACATGGCTGGAGGCATCCTCATGAAGTTCTGGAACACCCGAGTGTCTTCGCTCCTGAGCTCCACCATCAGCTTCTTGTACAGTCTGTCCTCTGCTCTTCTGGCGAACCATCTTTGGACCCAGACTTTTTTTGGGTGCCTCCTTTTCTTCCTGTAGTAGAGTTCACAGAGCCTGTAGATGGTTTCGCACTGTTGCAGAAGGATGGTGGCTGCCGAAAGGACTTTGTCACAATCCATGGTGGACATGACTGGATGCTGTGGAAGAGCAACAGTCAGATGAAGGCTGCAGAGGTCTGCACAGCTTGGCTGCTGTTCTGAAAGTGTGATGCAGGCGAGTTGCTCCCCCTTTTTATGGGCAGTATAGGTGTCCCTTTGCATCCTCTAGGCATCCTCTAGGCATCCTGCAGACATCCTTAATTTCTGAGATAAGTCCCCTCTGCGAATGTTTTTTCCATTTTAAACGTTTTGTTTCCATGCTGCATCTGCTGGGCATCCGTTCTGCATCTGTTCTGCGTCCGTTCCACTTCCTCCCTGCGTCCGAGCGGATGCGAGTTGCGCGGATGTGCAGCGGATGCCTAGCGGATATAGCGGATGCGTAACGGATGCAGAACGGATGCGTAGCGGATGCATAGCAGATGCAGAACGGACGAACTGGATACATTTTCCGCACAAAAGTTTTGGGCAGCCCAAAACTTTTGGAGCGGATGAAACGTCCATAAACGGATGCTGGACGGATAGAGAGGAAGCCAAACGGAGGCAGTGAGTACATCGCGTTTTCCAATGGATGGCAAGCTTTTTTGTCCATTTTACATCCTCTTTGCATCCGTTGGTTCGGTGTGACATGGACTTTAACTACTGGTCTCCTAGGAACTCTAATATTATTTCTTGGGTGACCCACCAATTGAGGTTTAAAGAAAAGATGAAATTACTTTTCAAAATATGCTTGAAATACAGGATTCTTATCAGTGAAAATCAATCAATTGCAGGATGAAGGTCTTTTCACTGAAACTAAAGAACCTTAAACTGGTATGCTGGTCTAGTGTACCTTGAGATAGACAGATAGATGATAGACAGATAAATGATAGACAGATTGATTGATAAATTGATTGATAAACAGATTGATAGATAGATCCTTTCAAGTGTAGGGCTGAAAGAGAATGTCTGGCTTCAAATCCTCCAGCTGCCTTCCATGCAGAAGTAGAAAATCTCCCCGCTTCTAATTCAGCACTTTAACCTCTACACTCCACTGACTCTTATATGTATATCCACTAAATAATTTCTGATTATCATTGACTTTTGCCTTGTATTCTTAAATCAAATCTTCAATTAGAAGTAACTTTCCAAGCATCCAGAAGATACCATCATTTCCAGCAAGAATATATTTTTTCTAAATTAATGTGGAAGTGGCTTTAGACATTGACTGAATTGCCTTTCTGATCACTTTGCAAAGAGGGCTCTGTTCTCCCAGACATTTTAATCATTCTATTCAATTAATGTGTTAATTTTAAACAGGCATGCTGCTTAAAAACATTTAAATGACTCAACTGCTGCTTTTATTGCTTATTGTTTCATAACGACATTATCATGCATTTTAATTGTTGAATTTTCTTAAGCATTTTAGTTTGATGATTTCAGAGTATGGCTAGTTGCCTTAGGTAAACCTGACTTAGAAAGAGTAGCATTGACTGATTATGTACCATTAAATTGGGATTGATCTTAGAGACTGCACTGATTTTTTCCATGACAATCTGTCCATAATAGGTCGTCCAACAGTCCAACCATTGTCATTGTCATTGAGTCTATCCACTCATGGTTGGTCTTCCTACTTTTTTCTATTCCTTCACCTTTCCCAGCATTAGATCCTTCTCTAAAGATTAGATCTTTGCATAATGCACAGTTCTTATTGTCTCTCAAATGAGAGCTCTGGGTTGATTTGTTTGATTATCTTTTTTTTTTTTTTTGGCTATCCACAGTATTCCTATGAGTTTTCCCAACACTAAAATTCAGAAGTGTCAGTGCTCTATAGGAACCAGTTTGGTCTTGTGTAGGGGTATAAAACTCATAACCCGCGGGCCAGATGCATCATTTGCTGGTCCCATCCTCACCTGGTTTAACAAAGGGAGAAAAGTCCCAATACATCATGTGATACTGATGTGATGACAAGAGTTTGACACTCCTGGTCTAGTGGTTAAGGCACCAGGTGAGGAACCAGGAATTAGTCCTTCCTAAGGCATGAAAACTAGCTGGGAGATTTGGGGCAGTGTCTTTCTCTTAGCTCCAACTCAGCCTTAATTAAAAAATAAAACAGAAAGACCTTGGGGAGAAAAAAAAAGTCACCGGGAAGGGAAGCAACTTTTTGTCAGCTTCTCCATTGAATTCCTTGTGGGAAACTGGCAGTGAGTTCTCTTCTCTCCTCTGCCCTCCCCTCCCCCTAGCAGGGGCCTACAAGGTGTCATGCCCCTGTCAGAATCTGATTTGGAGAGGGAGGCCAAGCAGCTGACAGGGAGTAGGAGTGTGGCTCTGTTAACTGTGGAAGAAACTGGGGAAGGGCAAAGTCCAGCTGGGCATAGCAGGGGAGAGGTAGAGCAAGGGAGAGGTAATTCAGAGGAAGATCCAGGCCCACCTTCTCTTCTTCCTAGGGCATGGACGGAGAAATGGAGAAAAGACCAACATGAGTTGTGTGGCTTATGGGGGAACACGTTTAAAAAAGGGAAGCTGTGCACAACAGGTTGTTGAGAGCAAATCGTGAATTATCTGATATTGTCGAGACTTATCTGGGTTCCTGTCATCTTCCCAACTGTGTGCATTTTGCTGGGCTTTCGAGTCTGCAATTCCCGGGACTTCTGGTTTGAGTCTCTTCGGCAACAGAATGAAACCTCATCTCTCCAAGGCTTCAATCCATGCTTGCCGCTGCAGCACCATGAGCCAGCTGGTTTCAGGGCTAAGCCACCCCGTAGAGGTGGTGAAGAGGGGGGAGACTGCCTGCAGGATTGAGGAGAGCCGCATCTCTCCTCCCCAGCTGGCTATTACTCCCTTTCCCAAATGCAGTGGACAGAAATGGCCACCACAAAGAAGAACTCGAACAGAAAAGAATGTGCAGGAGGAAGATAACAAGAGAAAGTTTTTGCTGACCGGGTCAAACAACAAAAGCAACAATAAGGTACCCTGGAATTTAAGCTTAACAACATTGTTTCCAAATAAGATTTTGAAGCTGTGAAGGAGAGAGAGAAGGGAAAGGATTAGGTTTTTTTTCTTCCCTTCCTTAGTTTTTTTTCTTCCCTTCCTTCTACTGACAGCTAAGAGATTTAAGCAAGAAATTGAAAAAAAAAAAGCACTCTGACATTAATAGGCATCTAAGCTGAAAATAAAAGTCAAAGGAATAATAAAGATTTCTGGACACTTAAAAGTTTTTAAAAGCTGGAAAGGAGAAAAAAAGAATAGAAGGGCAGGATCTGGAAAAATGGAGGAGACTGCCTGGAATTAAGGAATGGAACTGTAATTAAAAGGAACTCACAGTGAAATTTTAACAAGATTCCTCAAAGATACATTTTAATGGAAACTTGCCAACAAAATAATAGAACCCCAGGAAGAGAAAGTGGAAAGAAAAGCAAATAGAAACAGCTTTTGATTATTTGGATTACTTGGTGATTTTTGTTTTTTTGCATCTGGATGACTAAAATTAACTGGGTGGTTGTTTAAAAGTTTTTAAAATGGTATCACTCTTAAAAGAACTGAAAACGGAACTTAAAAAATGGAAAGAAGATGCACAAGAAGGGAGAAGCTCTTATGGCTTCGTGTTTCAATTCTCAGAAATGCAGATCTGGAACTATGAGAAGCAACAGAAACACTTGCAGAACAAGAAGACTGGGACAAAGAAGATGCCATTTTTAATGATCAAATAATTTTAAGTGGGGGGACAAAAGAAAAGGGGGGAAAGAGAGTGAAAGGTTTAACACTAAAAAAAACAACCAAAAAGAAGAAGGACAATTTGAAAGATAAATATAATATTAGAAAGCAACAGAAGAGGGGATTACAGATGAGAGAGTTAGGAGTAGAGAGACGAGGGGGTAAAAAGGGGAGGGAGAAGAAGAGGG
>BLBF01000003.1:26508420-26529347 GCA_015471245.1 Laticauda colubrina | reverse complement strand
TAGAATAGAATAGAATAGAATAGAATAGAATAGAATAGAATAGAATAGAATACTTTATTGGACAAATGTGATTGGACACACAAGGAATTTGTCTTGGTGTATATACTTCAGTGTACAAAAAGAAAAGCTACATTCATTAAGAATCAAGAATCATAATGTACAACACTTAATGATGGTCATAGGGTATCAAATCATACTAGGAAACAATCAAGTGTGAGGGGATGGGTGATAAGGAGTGATGAGAAGATTAACAGTAATAGTAGTGTACACTTTGTAAATAGTTGAACAGTGTTGAGGGAATTATTTGTTTAGCAGAGTGATGGCTTTTGGGAAAAAACTGTTCTTGTGTCTAGTTGTTCTGGGGTGCAGTGCTCTATAGCGTTGTTTTGAGAGGAGGAGTTGAAACAGTTTATGTCTGGGATGTGAGGTGTCTGTAATTATTTTCACAGCCCTCTTTTTTATCCCATGTCCATTGTTTTGCAAAGGCCCTTTTCTTTTAAAATAAATAAATAAATACATAATTACCCTAAAATATAGGCATTGAACAAAAGCATCAATAATTTGATGAATGCTATTTATTTGCTTTGTTTTAATTTATTTATTTTTATTTATTTAGTGTAGCTGTCCATTCTCACATGTGTGATTCTGGGCAGTTCACAACAATTAAAACCAAAGAATTCAAGGAAGATAAAAAGATAAATAAAACAAACATATAGTCATTAAAAGTTCAATTAAACACAAACAATAATCATAATCACTAGCTGAATACAGCAATACACTCCATTCAGTAGAACCACTGAAAATGTTCACAACTTCTACCAGAACCCCAAGCACAATGACACAGTTATGACTTCAGGCACTTCCTAAAGACCAGAAGACAAGAAGCCAATCTAAACTATTTGAGCATGATGTTCCAAAGGCAGGCACCACAGCAGAAAAAGTTCTCTTCCAGATCCATCAGATGACTTTCCTTAATGGGTGGGACCCATAATATTCCCTTTCTGTTGCATCTAATGGGATAAGTAGATGTAATCAAGAAGAAGTGGTTCCTTAAATATCCTGGTTCCAGACCATGTTAGGTTTTCAAAGTCATTACCAGCACCTTGAATTGCATCTGGAAGCATATTGGTGGCCAATGCATCTCAAGAGCAGAGGTATAATTTGCACTGGAGAAGTAGAAATACCTCCATGTGTTGCCTTAAGCTGCAGCTTTTCACTAGTCCATTTCAGAGGAAGCCAGAGTATGAATGACTGACAGAAGAGCAACAGTCCAGGTTTCTGAAATCAAACCATCAAAGGTTTTGTAGACTCAAGACATCTTCTCTTTGCTTTATCACATAACTTTGAAGCAACAATATTACAGTCAGGGGCAGGAAAGAGAAAGGGGTGACATGGCTTTCAAGATAGAACATCTGGGAAAGGTGCTCAAATATCTGGACAAGGAAAGGCACACAATGGGGACTACTACAAAAAGCAGAGGAGGAGGAGGAGAACAGAAGTACAGAGTACAGAAGACAACCAGTGAAGGTTGACACATCTCTATAAATGGGAAAGGTGAGAAGCAAATGAATGATCTAGCAGCAAACACAGTGCTGTTGTCAAAACACATCACTAGACACCTTCAGAAAAACACGTCACATAGGCTCTAGGTAAATTTGTTTCACTCTGATTACTTTTATTAATGAATTCATTTTAAATAACTTTCATATTTGGAGTGATCTCCTGATTTTCAAAGGATAACTTGAGAAGATTTAAAACTCCAAGAGGTCTCTGGGATATAGTAATCTCATCCAATCCATCCCAATGTAACCATTATTCTTCCTGCAATATAATGTACCATCAAAAACTGTTCCCAAATTGGATTTTGAGGAAATGATGTTCATTCCTTTATGTTTTTTTCCAAATAATCATCATGTTTATTCTGTGTCATAAATGTCTAGTATTTAGGAGAGAAATAATTTGATATAGTAATTCAAATAACTTTTACATTCCTAGCTTATGAAAGCTGAGTATCATTTCTTTTACTGAGCACAAAATCATACACCATAATGAGATAAAGAGGGAGAATACTATTATTGTGTACTTTGTTTCATAGCCCTTGGGTGCTTTTTACTGAAAAGTAAGTTTGCACTTTTCTTCATTGCTTATTATATAGTACAAATGGTCTTTAAATTTCAGTAAAATCAGACATTCAGGGTGGAGAAATGAGTGTAAATACATATAAGGGTAATTGTCTTTGGAGACATGGAGATGCTCAGTCCTCCGGGTCATGGTGTCCCAAAGATGCTTGCTTCAAGAGATAAGTCGTTCTATTCCTCACCATCCAGTCAGAGCTAAAGAAGCTTTTTGGATGAGAAGCAAAACATCTTCAAAGAAAAATAGGAAAATCTAGTTGCCTGCTTATTAAAGCATCTTTGAGATATAAGGGGGAATGTCTGTTTGTATAAACACACATACACACATACACACCCATACACACACCTGTACAGAAACTGAATACACTCATACAATACCTAAAACTGTATACATTTTAACTTTATCATTTTACAAAGATAACACAGTTAATATTTAAACTACATATTTATTTCTCTTTTATTTGAAATTTAGTATTCAGCATAGCCAACACACAATATGCCAGAAATATTATCTACAAAGATGTGTCAATAGAGTTCATTTAATTGCTTGGCACACCAGTTATTTTTAATTGCGTAAAATTCAGGTAGCATTTTATTCCAAGCTCCAATTCATAAAACAAAAATCTTTTCTCCAAGGTACTCAATTGAGAATACTTAGCTGAAACAATAAGACTTTATGATAAATCTTTGTTTTTATTATTTAAAGTTTCAGCTTCCTTGACTTATGATGCTTCCATTCATTTCAAACATTAAATTTCTCTGGAGACACATGGTTGCTCCCTATGTAAAGCCCATGTCACACTGGCCAACGGATGCAAAAAGGACACAGCGGACGAACAAAATGTTCCATCCGTTGTTATCTGCTTTTAAAAAGGGGCAAAAATTTGCATAACCGGAGCGGATAACACGGACGCGGGGAGGATGCAGGGTGGATGCAAAGCAGATGCGGAACGGAAGCCCAGCGGATGGAAGTGGATGGGAGCGGATGGCACATCCGCAGGGCTTCCGGGGAGCCTCAGCGAAGCAGACGCAGAACGGATACAGAGGATGCAGAACAGACGCCTAACGGATGAAGCGGATGCACAGCGGATGCACAGCAGAAGCCTGGCGTTAATTGCGCATGCGGGGAGGATGCATTGCGTCAGCCCCGTGGATATAACAGAAGCAGCTCGGAAGCAGGTCATTCAGAGGAAAGACCTGCTGCCGGACATATCGACTGCCTTGCCTGCCCTGCCTGCATGTCTGCCTGCCAGCCTTGCTGCCTGCCTTGGTTCCTGCCAGCCTCCCTGCCAGCCAGCAACCCCACAACCATGCGGAAGCACAGTAAGCCTCAGCCACCTGCTGCCAGCCCTGGCAAGAGGGACAGGGCTACCATCCTGCCCCCTGGTTCTCCTGGGGCTTCTGCAGCACGGGCTCGCTCTTCTGGGGCTGGGGCTTCTGCTGCTTCTGCTTCTGGAGGAGCTGATGACAAGTACTCCAGCACCAGCCACCTCCACACCACCTGCACCCTTCACCCCTGAGACTGAGCAACCAAGAGGAGTGCCAGAGATTCATTTTTGTCTTATAGCTTGTTGTTAATAAAGTCTATTTATGATTCACACACTTGCTTCATTTCTTTTTTTAAATAAAGTCTTGCTGGAAACTTTTAGAAATGGTTTAAGCCTTTGCATGCTTGTGGGATGGGTTAAGATATCTGTGGGATGGGCAGGGATATCTGTGGGATGGGCACGGATACCTTTGGTATGGGTTAGGATAGCAGTGGGATAGATAAACCTCCAGTGCAAGCATAGTGGGACTGTATGGTCCACCCTCCCAAGTGCCACACGTACGGGCCTTTATTAATAATAATGTAATAATTATCCACACATGTCAACATAAACACAACTCTTTATGAAACGCCCTGTTCATTGTAGGCCAACCCAACATACATGGCCCAATCTCATCCGTGTGATGAGACAGGCTGAAGGAAGCATCCATTAAGCATTTACCATCCTGTCTTGCCACTCCACTGCTCCAGCTGGGGAGTTGCACCAGTGTTTCAGGAGGTTGCATTGCTTCTTCGCCTCATGTGAGGCTCTGTTGGGGCCTTGCACATCCTCAGTGTCTGTCAGGTTTTGCCCTTGCCTCCATTCCCCAGCCTCCATGTCCCCATTGCCTTGTTGATGGTCCACAAGCCTGTTCTGCAAGACTGGGTAGCGGGTGTGCATGAGATTGTGCAGGATGCAGCAAGCTTCCACAATGTTCCTCATGGTCTCTGGGTGATGCTGCATGGTGGTGAGAAGTACCTGGAACCTGTTGGCCAGGATGCCAAAGGCGTTCTCCACCACCCGCCTTGCCCTGAACAGCATGTAGTTGAAGATCCTCTCTTCACGGGTGAGGCATTTGGAGGTGTAGGGCTTCATGAGGTAGGTTGTGAGGGAGAAGGCGTCATCCCCCACGATGAAGTAGGGCACATCTTGCGTGTCGTTGGGCAGCGGGTCTGGATCCACCATGAGGTTGCTTTCCAGCCCCTCCTTGAGGTCACTGGCATTGTATACCTGGGCATCTGAAGATGAGCCATTGCCTGAAGCATCGATGTACATGAACTTGTAGTCAGCATCGACCATGGCAAAGAGGATGATGCTGAAGAAGCCCTTGTAGTTGTGATAAGTGGACCCCGACTTGGCTGGCGCTTTGCAGGCCACGTGCTTGCCATCTATGGCTCCAATGGTGTGGGGGAAGTTCCACCTCTGATACCTCTGCTCTGCAACTTTCTTCCATCCTTCTTCAGTGGAGGGGTACTGGAGGAGCTCCTCCTTGTATTCTTTGATGATGGTCTGCACCACTTCTCTGACCACAAAGCTGATGGTGCTAGGTGGCACCCTCCAGCCGTACTGCATGCTCCTGTAGGTGGTCCCTGAGGCCAGGTGGCGCAGAGTGAGTACCACCTTGAGCCCAGGTTCCAGGCTGGGCTGGAAGTTGGTGTTTACCTTGGTCAACCTGGGTGTCAGGCGCTACACAACTTCATCAAACATAGCTGGAGGCATCCTCATGAAGTTCTGGAACGCCCGAATGTCTTCACTCCTGAGCTCCACCATCAGCTTGTTGTACAGTCTGTCCTCTGCTCTTCTGGCGAACCATCTTTGGACCCAGACTTTTTTTGGGTGCCTCCTTTTCTTCCCGTAGTAGAGTTCACAGAGCCTGTAGATGGTTTCACACTGTTGCAGAAGGATGGTGGCTGCCGAAAGGACTTTGTCACAATCCACGGTGGACATGACTGGATGCTGTGGAAGAGGAAGAGCCAGATGAAGGCTGCAGAGGTCTGCACCGCTGGGCTGCTGTTCTGAAAGTGAGATGCAGGTGAGTTGCTCCCCCTTTTTATAGGCAGTATAGGTTTTCCGCTAGGCATCCTCTAGGCATCCTCTAGGAATCCTGTAGACATCCTTAATATCTGAGATAGGTCCCCTCTGCAAACGTTTTTTCCATTTTAAACGCTTTGTTTACATTCTGCATCCGCTAGGCATCCGTTCTGCATCCGTTCTGCGTCCGTTCTGCTTCCTCCCTGCGTCCAGGCGGATGCGAGTTGCGCGGATGTGCAGCGGATGTCTAGCGGATATAGCGGATGCATAGCGGATGCGTAGCGGATGCAGAATGGACGAACTGGATACATTTTCCACGCAAAAGTTTTAGGCAGCCCAAAACCTTCGGAGTGGATGAAACGTCAATAAACGGATGCTGGACGGATAGAGAGGAAGCCAAACGGAGGCAGTGAGTACATCACGTTTTCGAACGGATGGCAAGGTTTTTTGTCCGTTTTACATCCTCTTTGCAACCATTGGTTCAGTGTGACATGGGCTTTAATGTATTACAAAAATATTCCTGGAAGATCATGTGACTCTCACAAGTTCCCCTTCAAATGTGATAGCTATTTATTTTTTCTTTCTCTATACTGGGTGGCATTATCTACATTATGCTTTCTTATCTGAATAGTTCAGAAAAAACTAGTAACAACCTATGCATCCTTAGTGAATGAAAGTAAGCTTCCTGCATTTTAACCATTCTACAGAATTGAAATACTAACAGGTGTAAGAGAAACTCTATTCTGCAAAAGGAATTTCCTGTTCTATTATCCATGCGCACTCCAAGTTGGCTCTAATATTTGCATGGTAGCTTCCCATTTAAGCTCCTTCTGTTTTGTGCTAAGATGAGCTTAATTCTAATCTGGTTAAAGAAAATCCTATCCAGACTGAGACACTTTGTCAACAGTTTGTAAAATATTCAATTAATGGGTTAACTCCGCTTTAATTTTTCCTTTGATCATGTGCCCTCCTCAGGACTCCCTAGGAATTGGTGGGGGGAATCTTGGGTGCAAAAAAAAAATCAGATAAAAAAATCAGGTACTCAGAAAAAGAAATATAAGTTTTGAAAATAATACTGTGGAATTTGAATCGCTTTTTGAGAAGACCTGGTATAGAATTATTTAGAGTTCATGGTGAGCATTGTCTCAGTTGAAGGAGAACTCATCTTCTGCGAAATAGCCAATGAAATGATGGAATTAGCCCACAGCAAGCTGAAGAACTCAAGCCTAAATAGACAGGAGCACTCCAGGTGATATAGTAAGGAAAATATACTTTGGAAATGGAGCAAAAATAAGCATGCCTGGAAGTTATTTTGAAGGTGAACAGGAAGGCAACATCATCTGTTTTTGCTCTTTATAAATACTTGTCTGCCTATTCTGTGAGAGACATCATGTTAAGCAAAGTAAAAATAAAATGTAATTGAGAATTAAGAAGTAATTAAGATAGTTTTCCTTCACAGGAGCAAACAGGTTGAACCAGAGGACAGCAAAACCAGAGGACAGCCTACAACAAATAATGCTGTGAAAGCTATCACCAAGCAGCAGGTCTTATATAAACCAGCAACAGCCACTGAGCAAGAAGGAAAGGATAGTGGAGTAGGTATGTGATGGAGGGCTGCTGGCATGGAATAGAATGAATACAAAGGATTTGTCAGAAGATCATTTCTGCCGACATAACCATCCATTGACTGCTCTGTCTTCCTTTTCCATTGCCTGCTTTCAACAGGACTTCTATATTCAGAGGTGTGATAGCTTGATCTATTCACACAGAACGGTTTCAGTTCCTTGCAATAGTAAATATCTTTTAAAAGAGAAACTGTCCCTGAGGACAATTTCCATTAGAAGTAATGTGGCATTTGTCATTCTTGAATGATTTTAGAAGTTGTTTTAGCAACTTTTTAAGATGTTTTGCTAGCTTGGCTTTCTCCATCCTCAATAAACTTTCTGTGCCTATGTTTATCTGTTTTGCTGTAAGAAGAAAATCCTGTACATTAAGACAGGTGAGAAAGGAGTTTATGTGTAAAACATTGTGGTGAAAATAGATACTAGTCAGGAAGGATAAAGTTGGAGCTCATATTTACTTCTATTCTCTGGATAATCATTATGATTAAGAAGAAAAGCAGAAATCATATATCTTTGAGGCAGATCTGTTATTATTTTTAAAGCAATGGAATTTAAGCAGCTTGGGTGAATATTGATTATTCTAAAACTAAAAAGTTCAGTTTTTACAAAGTTTTAGTTTTTACAAAGTTTTACTGAATAGTGTATCAATGATCTTTGTAAAAGTTTCTGCTGTTACTCTTTCCCTCAGTTCCAGAGTTAACTAATTATTTTCACATCTTAAACAATTTATTAGCTTGCAAGACGAGATGCATTAGAAATCAGGTGCTTGGAGAGGAAAGGGGGAAAATATTGGGAAAAAAATGCTGATGTCTCAACATTACTATGGTCACTGCACCTTATGAGGCTCCTGGAGAAATGGAGTCAAACTGTTGTGCTACCATGACAGGACACTGGGACCCCAAACAGTAAAATGAGTAGGAGTTTGGGCATCTAATGAAAGCTTTAAAATAAATCAAGATGGCAGCACAGATATATAATTGAAGACTCACCTCTTTTTAAAGTGCATCTTACCTCAAAAAAGGGATAACTTTCATTGTGCGATCACAACTGCAGTTGTTCTCACCAAGGCTTATTGAGACAGTAACAAACAAGTAACAAACCCTTTTTTCTTTATTTCAGTGGCTGTGAATTTTAGTCAGCCCATAATGAGTCTCAAACAGTTTGTAATAGTCCCATGGAAGTATGCCAAAGTCCTTCAGAATAAATCTGATAAGCACACACCTTTATCTTCCCTGAAATGCTGCCAACAACTAAATTTCCAATAAGTTATACAAGGCCAACTGAAGCACAAATTCAACACAGAGATTCAAGGTTTAATCCAAACAGAGCGAACAAAGTTGCTTCCTGCAAAGTTTCCTGTTCCTTTGCTCCTCCTTTATGTCTTATGGGAGGGCCAATCACCTCCAAGCCTTCCTCCCGGGTTGCCCCTTTTGTCTTAACTGTTCTTGCCTTCTGGCAGCTCTGCACACATGCGTACTGGGAACAGGCTCCCCTTATTCCTCTGCCTCGCTCCTGTCAGCTTCTGGAGGCTCCAGAGTCAGCACATAACTCCCAGGTGGCCCTGGCCCCATTTCTGTATTGGACGCAGGATCCTAGTCTGTGTCCTCCCCAGACTCCCGGACTGGCCCATGTTTCTCCCCACTGTCTGACTCTGCTGCCATCTCTGCAAGCTGCCGGCAGACCACAACAGCAATCTTGTCTCCCTGCAGATATCTATGAGCAAGAGAGTCCTCCAACATTGCAGGGCTGACCTTCCACCTTTGGGTATAAACTAACAGGCATTGATATCTAAAAAAGAAAGTCAATAAAAAAGGACTTTTGAAAAAAAAATAGTGGAAATACAGTTTATCAGTTTGACATCTTCATTTTGACAATGGTTTTAATGTTTGTTTTTTTGGAAAAAAAATGTTGCAAAGGAACATGGAAGATTTCTTGACTTTTTTTACCTTTTTGTATTTTAATCTAGCCATTATTCATGGCAATTGTGGAGAATAAATAAATTAATGAGAAGATTACATCCCAAACTTGGAAATAAATGTACTAACCCTGCCACACAAACAATATTACTGTCCATACCAACACCCACCCACACCCACCCCTGCTTACAAATAAAGGTGTTTTTTGCTGCAAGATGTGTTTGGAGCTGATGGGCTCCACAGCAAACTTGGAGCCCGACAGAAAGTACTTTCAATTTTTCTGTTTCATTATCAGTTGCTTTAGAATTTATTTTTGTTGTTTTTGGTTTTGAGAGATGGAAATTTCCCTTAATTTACAAAGTGACTCAGAACTCTATACTTTCCCCTTTCTGTCAGCCTCTAAATTTGTTGTGACAGGCTCCAAAAATTAAGACAGACACACTGAGGTTCTTCTAAGCAGTTCCCTTTATTGTTCCTCACCTATAGACAAAAATCTTTCCAAACTAATGCAAACTAATTATATCAAGATATGCTCTGAAAACTCCTAGATAAGAGCTGTCTTAACAGACTTCCGACCAAAGTTCAAACTTTGCTATCTCTTGCTCTTCTGGGATACATTCGTTCCTTCCTGGGAATCTGGATTACATTGCATCACACGATCTATTTCACATTTTCCTGACATTCTGATTTACAAATCTGAAGAAATCTTATGAGAGAAATCGCCTCATGATGTCTTCTAATCTTTAACTGAAATATGGGAGGTTGCCAGGAAAAAAAAGCACACACTCATGCTTCCATTTTTAGTTGTTCATTGAATTTGTAAAGCAATTTATTTTCTATCAAATGACAGGAGGAAAGGTATATGACTAATTATGAAGAGGCAGAACACTTAAGCAAAGGGATCAGATACAATTAGACATTCTCCATATACTCTTTAAACAGAAACTTCAAAAGATGTAGGTTAGATAATAAGCTTGTCTATTGTTTTTATTTTTTATTTATTTATTTATTTTGATTTGTCAATCACTTACAGGATAATAGGTATAAGTATACACAACCACTGCTCAAAAAATAAAGGGAACACAAAAATAAGACATCCTAGATCTGAATGAATGAAATATTTTCATTAAATACTTTGTTCATTACATTACATCATATAGCACATTACTGAATGTGCTGACAACAAAATCACACAAAAATTATCAATGGAAATCAACTTGAGCAACCTATGGAGATCTGGATTTGGAGTTACACACAAAATTAGAGTGGGAAAAAACACTATTGGCTGATCCAACTTTGATGTAATGTCCTTAAAACAAGTAAAAATAAGGCTCAGTAGTGTGTGTGTCCTCCACATGCCTGTATGATCTCCCTACAACACCTGGGCATGCTCCTGATGAGGTGGCAGATGTCTCCTGAGGGATCTCCTCCCACACCTGGACTAAAGCACCCCCCAACTCCTGGACAGTCCATGGTCCAACGTGGCATTGTTGAATGGAGCGAGACATGAAATCCCAGATATGCTCAATTGGATTCAGGTCTGTGGAATGGAAGGGCCAGTCCATAGCATCAATGCCTTCATCTTGCAGAAACTGCTGACACTAGCATTTCCTTGCATAAGAAGGAACCCAGGGCCAATCGCACCAGCATATGGTCTCATCTGAGGATCCCATCTCGGTACCTAATGGCAGTCAGGCTACCTATGGCGAGTACATGGAGGGCTATGCAGCCCTCTAAAGAAATGCCACCCCATACAATTACTGACCCACTGCCAAACCGGTCATGCTGGAGGATGTTGCAGTAGAAGAACATTCTCCAGACCCTGTTACATCTGTCACATGTGCTCAGTGTGAACCTACTTTCATCTGTGAAGAGCACAGGGCGCCAGTGGCGAATTTTCCAATCTTGGTGTTCTCTGGCAAGTGCCAAACTTCCTGGCTGTAAACTCAACCCCCACCTGTGGATGTCGGGCCCTCATACCACCCTCATGGAGTCTGTTTTTGAACGTTTGAGCAGCCACATGCACATTTGTGGCCAGCTGGAGGTCATTTTGCAGGGCTCTGGCAGTGTTCCTCCTTGCACAAAAGCAGAGGTAGTGGTCCTGATGTTGGGTTGCTGCCCTCCTATGGCCTCCTCCACATTTCCTGATGTACTGGCCTGTCTCCTGGTAGTGCTTACATGCTCTGGACACTATGCTGACAGACACAGCAAACCTTCTTGCCACAGCTAGCATTGATGTGCCATCCTGGATGAGCTGCATTAGCTGAGCCACTTGTGTGGGTTGTAGACTCCATCTCATGCTACCACTAGAATGAAAGCACCGCCAGCATTCAAAAGTGACCAAACCATCAGCCAGAAAGGATAGGAACTGAGAAGTGGTCTGTGGTCACCACCTGCAAAACCACTCCTTTATTGGGGATGTCTTGCTAACTGCCTATGCTTTCCACCTGTTGTCTATTCCATTTGCACAACAGCATGTGAAATTGACTGTCAATCAGTGTTGCTACCTAAGTGGACAGTTTGATTTCACAGAAGTGTTGGAGTTGGAGTGTTGTAGCTACATGGAGTCTTGGAGTCTTGGAGTTACATTGTGTTATTTAAGTGTTCCCTTTATTCCCTTTATTTTTTTGAGCAGTATAGTTATGAATAAATGAAATGGGTACATATAAGAAAAATAAAAGAAACAATAGGACAGGGATGGTAGGCATGTTGGTGCGCTTATGCATGCCCCCTACAGACCTCTTAGGAAAGGGGTGAGGTCAATAGTAGACAGTCTAAGGTTAAAGTTTTTTGGGTTTGGGAAAGAAACCACAAAGTCAGGTAGAGTATTCCAGACATTGATCACTCTGTTGCTGAAGTCGTATTTCCTGCAATCAAGTTTGGTGAGGTTAACCTTGAGTTTGTATCTATTGTGTGCTCTTCTGTTGTTATGGCTGAAGCTGAAGTATTCATCAACAGGTAGAACATTGCAATGTATGATTTTATATACTATACTTAGATCAGACCAAAAACAGAGTAATTCAAGGTTTTCTAGGTCTGGAATTTCAAGTCTGGTGGCAAAAGGTATTCTACAATGAGTAGAGGAGTGGAGAACTCTTATTATGAAATATTTCTGGACTTTGTCAACTGTGCTGATATCAGATATGTAATGTGGGTTCCAACTGATGAGCTGTATTCAAGTATTGGTCTAGCAAATGTTTTGTATGCTCTAGTTAGTAGTGTGATATTACCAGAGAAAAAGCTACATAGGATTAGGTTAACAACTCTTAATGCCTTCTGGCTATGTAGTTACAGTGGGCTCTAGCACTTAGATCATTAGAGATAAGTATTCGAAGGTCCTTTACAGAGCTTGGATCATCAACAAGGTATTGACTATTCAGCGTGTATTTTACTTTCTGACTTTTTTTGCCAATATGTAAGACAGAGCATTTCTTTGTTGAGATTTGAAGTTGCCATTTGTTTGACCATTGTGATACATAATCAAGATCTTTTTGAAGAGTAGCAGTATTGTCTGTGGTATTGAACAGCTTTACAAAATCAGCGAATTGTATTAGAAAGAAAGCTGTGTGTGCTGAAGGAGATCCTAGAAACAAAGGAAAATGGAGCTTTGTGGTAATTTTGGTTTTTGAAAGAGAGTGTGTGTGTATGTGTTTGTGTGTGTGTGTGTGTGTTATTATGCAAAATAGTTTTGAGGATATTTTCTTCAAAGCATTGTTGGAAGAAAAATCCTGCTGGGTTCAGTTCCAAGTGGAGAAAAAGACACTGGAACCATGGAGGCTGTTTGGAAGGTTTAATGGTGGACAGGACCACATGGCCTGGAGCTCCAGAGTGAAAAGGAAGGATGATCACATGCTTCAAGGTGAAGGAAGATATCAAGAAGGAGCTGACGGGCTGAGAGTGCCTGGATTTTATAACCTTTGTTGGGATTTGAATTGGAGCTGGTATTCTGATTGGTTGTCAGACTCCCATGAGGCCATGCAGGGGCAACTCTGTAGGGTCTCCTGAGTTCTAGGTTTGGTTGAGCCTTGCCGGATGATGATGCACTGAAAAGGGCTTTTGGCAATTGCTTTAGTTTTACCTGGAGATGTTTGTCATATAAAGTATTCTGGCCCAGGCCTTAACGGTACACCCATTAACAAAGGTTAGGGTGAGCTTCTGCTTTTGAGGTGAGTTTCTGCTTCTGATTTTCGACTCTTTTTAGAGGAAATATTCTGCTTTTTTAATATTACCTAGGATATTTCAATTTTCTTGGAGAAGGGTGGGTGCTAACTTCCTGCAACATTAACAAAAGGCCAAGCTTTGCAAAACCCTACCTGATTTTGTTCAGGTTTTTTTTGTTTTGTTTTCTCTGAATAAAAGGTTATTTGGTTAATTTGGTTAAAGTTTTTTTTTTTTGTCATCTGCATGGGATGGTGGTGGTGGTGGTGGTAAACAATATGCAATCTTATAATTCTATGGATTTCTAATCATGTCTTTCTTAAACTCTTTCCTGACTTAAATTATCAAATCATATGCTCTAGTTTTCACAATTTCATTATGAAAGCAACTTAATTGGAGGTTGTGGAGGCAGGCAATCTGAAGACTGTGTAGAAAGTTAATAGTTGCTATGTTGCTGCTATTTTAATGTCCCAGATGCATCATGGTTGTGTTGACTTGTAATGGCTGTGGTTAAAAATCTATTTCCAAACATGGCATTTTAATCTTCTTTTTTTTCCCATGACAGTGAATTTCTAATACATCAAGTCATTTTGTTGGCATAGGCTAAAATTTCGAATAAAGAGGGAAACAGAGAAAGACAGATGGTTTGTACTTTATCAAATCCCAATGAAAGTATTAGTTGCACATGACAAAGTTCCTAATCTCTTCTTTTAGGGTTGGAATCATTTTCACAGTTGGCTTTCATTTCATACATGAAATTATCCATCCCTTGTTGGTTCTCTTTCTTTTTTCTCTTTCTAAATACTGTATTGTAGTATAAAATTGCAAACGGTGTACTATATTGGCAATATTTATAAGACTGCAAGATGTTTTGACATTAATAGAGTTCACAAACAGCCACTAACTCATTCACTGCAATTTTCTTCTTGCTCTTTTAGACTTTGCTAAAATCAGCTTTCTCCATATTAGAAGTTAAATAATTTTCTGTCTTCTTTTCACCACTTTCCAAATGTCACTTTAGCCATTTCCCAATAGTGGTCAACCAGTTCTTTATAGTTTTCCTTAAGAGAGTAAAATGAAAATCCATTCATCTTCTAATCACCAGAAAAGAATGAGAAATGCCAAGGCTAAAATAACCTAACCCACAGGCCTAACTTTGTGAGAAATCACTATAGAAAGACCAACTGATTCACAATATTTGCCAAATGGATCTGGTTATTTGGTGTTCCATATCCATAAGATTCCATGATTGGTGGTCTTAAATGTTAGGTCTCCTAAATGAAAAAAAAATGGAGAAATGATGAAAACATCAGCAACTGTCAATTCACAAATAGGATTTGGGCTGAAGAAAAATAACAAAACAGATCCAGTTCTCCAGAACTAAGCAGCTTAAAGCCTAAGGAGAAAAAGAACAAAATTTATCAGCACTGCAAAGCCAGCCTAGAACAATTGATATTGACACGTGTACGGAACAATTAGCATGCCTTCCAACCACAGTGGGATGAATTTACTTCTGAAAATGTTGGCACTGCATTAGAATAGTGAAGCACATAAAAGGAAGTCATGTGGACAGTGGCTGGAAGAACAGGTTTGTACCCCATACATAACAGAATGAAGTGCAATTGAAATAGGGTCAGATTCACACAGAATTCAAATAAATTGGGAAATCCTAACTTGTGATAAATGAGCTTTGTACTATTGATGCAGCCATTACCTCTTTATAAGTACTTTCCTGTCATCTGACTTGCTGAAGAAAGAAAGAAAAAAATGGCAGGTTACCATGGCATCCAATTCTTTCCTAGTTCTGATTTGGTATGTTTTATGAAAACGACCAATGAATCCCGAATTTTATGCTAAAAATAGTGCTTTTAGAGAAGTGTTCCTATATTAAATAATCCTGGATTCTTAAACTAGTCAAAGTAGTCCTTGACTAAGTTCATTCAGTAACCAATCAAAGTTATAGCAGCCTGAAAAAAAATGACTTATTATGGTTTTTCACACATACCACTGTTGCAGCATCCCCATGGTTTTGTCATCAAAATTCAGGCACTTAGCAAGTGATTCATAGTTATGACAATTGCAGTGTCCCAGGGTCGTAATCACTATTTGAAAACTTCTGACAAGCAAAGTCAATGGGGAAGCCAGATTCACTTCACAACCACTTAGCCACTGCAGTGATTCACTTAACAACTGTGGCAAGAAAGGTAATAAAATGGAGCAAAACTCATTTAACACATGTCTCACCCTGCAACATAAATGTGGAACTCGGACAAGGCAGAGCCTCGTCTCGGTGCTACAGCTGCGATCTCGGGGCTCTGAGATCGCACCTGATATTTTCACCCCTGGTCGGTCCTAACGGACCTAAACCATCCCGTAGAGACGGGGATTGTGAAGGGCACAGTCCCAGGATCCCAGAGATATCGCAAAATGTCTGGTTTGATCCGGGAGAAGCCCTTTTGTTGGCGGTGAAAAGGCAGCCTCCAAAGCTGCTGAAGTCGGGACAGCTCCGAAAAGAAAGAGGCTGGAGAGAGGGTGTGTCGGCTGGGTGAGAAACTTCCTTTTGTATTGCAAATTGGCTGAGACCTGAAAGGATATCCTGAACAAAGAAGAAACCTTTATTTTTCTTTGACTGGAATCTCCTTGAGTGGCGTTTTCTAAAGTGATGTCAAATTGAGGCTTGGATTCTTTCCTTACTATTTTTTTCTCTGAGGAATTTAATGTGATTTTGTAGCTAATCAGATTGAATTTTTCCTTATATATATTTTTATGCTTCGTTTGATTTTTTAATTTTCTTTAGGATAGAGGCCCCCTTTGTTTTTTTTTCCCTCTGAGTTTTGTATACATTAGTTTTCTTTCTGGCTGAGGGGGAAAAAAAGTATTAAGAGACTTTGCAACACTGCCAACTAGAGGCTTGAAAATACTTTATTTGAACTGGGGAGTGTTCTATATGTAAAGTGGATGACTCCAAATCTACAAACCTGATTGGTTAATAAAATGAACACTGGATTGGTTCACTAGGAACCAATCCAAAGAGCTGCCAAAAAGGCGGCAAATCTAAACAACTGCCATTGGCTGCAAGCAGGCAAGCCAGCCTGTATAAAAGGCTGGCCCCGGCTTCAGCCAAGCGTTCCTATTTACTGACTGGCTTACAATAAAGTATTTGTTGTTGGAACCCGGTCTACCTCGTGTATTTTCCAAACAAAACACTGGCGACGAAGGTGGGATCGTCCTGAACGGAAAAACCTGCACGCGGTGATAAGAAGTCCAGATTACAACCAAGATGTCTGGAAACAACGCACCGCCCGCGCCCTTCAATCCCAATGAAGAGGATTGGGATTCCTATGCTGATCGCTTCCAAATGTATTTGGAGAGCAATGAAATGGAAGGCATTTCAGAGCAACGCAAGAGAGCTGTGTTCCTGACGCACTGCGGGCCAACAGTTTTTAAGATGGCAAAGGCCCTTGCGAAGCCCCGGGACGTTAAACAACTAACGTGGACGGAATTGCAGAGACTCCTCAAAGCACACTACGCTCCGATGGTGTCTAACTTAATAAAGCGACACGAATTTTACCGCAGAGACCAGAGAGAGGGAGAGACCGTCGCCGATTTCATCGCTGCCCTCAGACAAATAGGGGGTGAGTGTGAATTTTTGAACATAGACGAGGCAATGAGGGATCGCGTGGTGCTGGGCCTGAGAGACTCGACCGCACAGAGTAAATTGCTCAACAAGCCCAACATCACCGTTACCGAAGCCATCGCGGAAGCTACAGCCGCTGAAGCCGCGAAAAAATCTGCGGTAGCCATTAAAAAGATGAACACACACAGCGAAGAAACACCAACCAAAGACAGAAAGCACCCTGCCACCACAACCCACTACGAAGAGTCGGGCGAAACAAATGAATCGAGCGAAGAGGACGACGAGGTCCACCGTTTGCTCACGAACAAAAAAGAGCGCGAAAGGAGAAATTGGCGGGAATGCGCTGGCTGCGGAGGAAACCATCCCCGAGCCGAATGCAGATTTCTCGATGCCATCTGCCGACATTGCAAAAAACGAGGGCACATCGAGAAGGTCTGCAGAAACAAAAAATTCTACAGCCCGACGAGACGCAGAAATTCACCAACACGAGCCGAGCCTAAACGAGCCGAAAGAAAATGGCAACAAGAGAAGCGAGCCAATACACACCAAACTGTCATTATACAGAGCGCTCAGACGGAAAGTGGGAGAAAAATTAAAGTCATCGTGGAAATCGAGGGAAAACACTGCAAGATGGAAGTGGACTAGGGGTCCTTCCTCTCCATGGTATCGTGGGACACAATAAAACAGCTAGTCCCAGGTATCAAACCCAAAGAATTGAAGAAGCAGCACCTAACCCTCAAGGACTATCAGGGAAACCAAATCCCTGTGGTTGGCATGGGACAATTCCGAGTCGCCTACAAAAATCACGTCAAGGTGCTCCCGCTGACCATAATCAACCAAGACAGACCAAGCCTCCTGGGCATCGAATGGTTCGCACCATTGGGCATCGGGATGACCGGGGTCGATCGAATGACTACAACCGGCTGGGAAGACGACCTCATCCGAGAATTCCAGGATGTTTTTGATGGCTCACTTGGCAAGTATCGGGGAAACCCCATTTCTTTCAATCTAAACCCCCAAATAGCCCCACGAAGAATAAAAGCCAGGCGAGTTCCTTTTGCACTAAAGGCAAAAATAGAGGAACAGCTGGACAAATTAGTAGCCCAAGGGGTGTTAGAACCTGTGGACCATGCCAAGTGGGAAACGCCTATTGTCACACCCATTAAACCTGACGGGTCCATCAGAATCTGTGGTGACTATAAGGCTACCCTGAACCACGCATTACAACCAAGCGCATACCCGGTGCCAGTAGTCCAGCATTTGCTGCATTCCCTGGGAAAAGGCAAAGTTTTCGCCAAACTCGACTTGGCACAAGCCTATCAACAACTCCCAGTGGACCCAGAAACAGCAGAAGCACAGACTATAGTCACCCATAAGGGCTCATTCAAATGTCACCGGCTCCAATTTGGAGTAAGCGTGGCCCCTGGCGTCTTCCAGAGTCTGATGGAACGCCTTCTCAATGGCATACAAGGAGTCGTTCCCTATTTTGACGACGTCCTAATCTCGGCCAGAGATGAAACTCAATTAAGGAACAGACTGAAAGAAGTTCTAACTAAGTTTAGGGAATCTGGCCTCAAGGTAAAAAGAGAAAAGTGCTGTTTAGTTAAGAACAGCATCGAATTCCTGGGCTACTCAATAGACAGAGAGGGTATCCACCCCACAGATAAAAAAGTTAAAGCGATCAAAGACGCTCCTGAACCAAGAAATAAAAGAGAACTACAAGCGTTCTTAGGATTAATTAATTTTTATAACGTGTTCCTGCCAAACAAAGCCACTATAGCAGAACCGTTACACCGTCTGCTAGACAAAAAGGCAACTTGGACTTGGGGTTACAAAGAAAAAAAAGCCTTCCAAAATATTAAAAGCTTGCTAACATCAACAAACGTTCTCATCCAATTTAGCGACACTCTGCCATTAACAGTAACCTGCGACGCCTCACCATATGGAGTAGGTGCCATCCTGAGCCACCAACTACCTGATGGCAGAGAAGCACCCGTCGCATATTATTCTAGGACTCTATCAAAAACCGAGCGGAATTATAGCCAATTGGACAGGGAAGCTCTAGCAATTGTCGCTGGAGTAAAACGATTCCACGAATACTTATATGGGCGGACTTTTCAAATCATAACGGATCACAAACCGCTAATGGGGATTTTGGCGGGAAACAAGCCAACACCTAATATACTGTCCCCAAGAATGACGAGATGGTCAGAGTTCCTAGCAGCTTATTCCTACACTCTGACACATCGGCCAGGGAAACAAATTTCCCATGCGGACGCTTTGAGCAGAGCACCCTTACCAGCAACCGACGCAGACCCGGCACCAGCGATGACAACGCTACAAATCGAGACTTGCCCCGATCTACCCATATCAGCGTATGATGTCGCCAGAGCCACCGCGAAAGACTCATTGACTGCCCGCGTTCTTAGCTGGGTAGGTAAAGGCTGGCCGGAGAATCAAAAAACTGAAAACTTTAAACCTTTCCGGTCCAGACAGACTGAACTTTCTATCCAAAAGGGGTGTTTGTTGTGGGGTGATCGGGTAGTAATCCCTGCCAAATTACAGCCCAGGGTACTTAAGCTGTTACATGAAGGGCACCCGGGAATGGTTAAGATGAAAAGCCTTGCCAGAAGTTATGTTTGGTGGCCGGGTATTGATAAGGACATAGAGTATTGGGTAAGCTCATGCCACAAATGCCAGGCAATTAGACCATCCCCACCAAAAGCACCCGTTAAGGACTGGGAAACCCCTCGGGGACCGTGGTCAAGAATACACATTGACTTCGCGGGTCCTACCAAGGGGCATAACTTTCTGATTGTCGTTGATGCCTATTCAAATTGGCTTGAAGTAAAAGTTATGCCATCAACGACAACAGAAGCTGTAATAAAAAAACTGGACAACCTTTTTGCCACCCATGGCATACCGGACGTTCTCGTCTCAGATAACGGGCCACAGCTAACCAGCATACCATTTGAGCAATACCTAGCCTCCCTAGGTATAAGACATGCCCTAACCGCGCCGGCTCACCCGGCTGCGAACGGCAGGGCTGAGAGAATGGTCTGGTTTACCAAAGAAGGGTTGGAACGAATGGACGCTGGAGATGTCCAACAGAAAGTAAACCGTTTGCTCACACTCCAGCACATAACGCCCAGTACTATAACAAATAAGTCCCCAGCAGAATTACTCATGGGGCGAAAATTAAGATCTCACCTGGATAGGTTACACCCAAATTTTACCCCAGAAAACCCCCCTGACTCCTCTACACGGTTCAGACAATTCGAAGTAAACGATTTGGTATACGCCAAAAACTTCACCGGGGACCCGGTATGGCTACCAGGACAAATTATCCAAATTACAGGCCCCAAATCCTACCGAGTAAAATTAGACGATGGCAGGGAATGGAAGCGGCACATAGACCAGCTTCGATCTCGAATTATAGAAAGAACCACAGACTTTCAAACATTCACCGAAAAAAACGGCGAAGTGCAAACCAAGGTGGGTGGGGAAAGGCGAGAAACAAATAAAGAACTGTTTAAAACTAAACCTAACAAACAATACGAACAAAAAGAGCAAATAAAAGACTCACTGTTTGAAGAGACTTGCGGAAAGAGCCCATCGGGAGGGGCCAGCCAAGCCAGCTCGACCTGCCCAGAGGAAACGGGAGGGAGCGGCAAAACCGCCAGCCTAAGAAACTCAGGCGGCGGTAAAATGGCTGACTCACCCTTCCAGACGGTTCCAGGGAGAAGGACGGACGACACAGCAGCCCCATCCGAACCGGTCGAAGTCTTCACTGAGAATGAACCGCGCAAGTCAAATCGAGTCCGGAAAAGCCCCGCCTACCTGCGAGACTACATCACCACGTAGGACTGAACTAAGGGGGGAGGGGTGTTCTATATGTAAAGTGGATGGCTCCAAATCTACAAACCTGATTGGTTAATAAAATGAACACTGGATTGGTTCACTAGGAACCAATCCAAAGAGCTGCCAAAAAGGCGGCAAATCTAAACAACTGCCATTGGCTGCAAGCAGGCAAGCCAGCCTGTATAAAAGGCTGGCCCCGGCTTCAGCCAAGCATTCCTATTTACTGACTGGTTTACAATAAAGTATTTGTTGTTGGAACC
>BLBF01000003.1:26443257-26482844 GCA_015471245.1 Laticauda colubrina | reverse complement strand
AGGATCTTCAACTACAGGCTGTCCAGGGCAAGGCGGTTAGTGTAGAACGTATTTGGCATCCTGGCCAACAGATTCCAGGTATTTCTCACCACCATGCAGCATCGCCCAGAGACCGTGAGGAGGATCGTGGAAGCTTGCTGCATCCTGCACAATCTCATGCGCACCCGCTACCCAGTCTTGCAGAACAGGCTCGTGGACCTCCAACAAGGCAATGGGGACATGGAGCCTGGGGAATGGAGGCAAGGGCAAAACCTGATAGACACTGAGGATGTGCAAGGCCCCAACAGAGCCTCACGTGAAGGGAAGAAGCAGCGCAACCTCCTGAGACACTGGTGCAACTCCCCAGCTGGAGCAGTGGAGTGGCAAGACAGGATGATTGATGCTTAATGGATGCTTCCTTCAGCCTGTCTCATCACACTGATGAGATTGGTCCATGTATGTTGGGTGGGCCTACAATGAACAGGGCATTTAATCAAGAGTTGTATTTATGTTGACATATGTGGATGATTGATAACATTATTATTGATAATAAAGGGCCATAGGTGTGGCACCTGCGAGGGTGGACCATCCAGTCCCACTATGCTTGCACTGGAGGTTTATCTATCCCACAGCTATTACCCATCCCAAAGGTATCCCTGCCCATCCCAATGCTATCTTAACCCATCTCTCAAGCATGCAAAGGCTTAAACCATTTCTAAAAGTTTCCACCAAGACTTTATTAAAAAAAAGAAATGAAGCAAGTGTGTGAATCAAAGATAGACTTCATTAACAACAAGCTATAAAACAAAAATGAGTCTCTGGCACTCCTCTTGGTCATTCAGTCTCAGGGGTGAAGGGTCCAGGTGCTGTGGAGGTGGTTGGTGCTGGGGTGCTTGTGCTTGTCTGATCATCAGCATCAACATCATCAGCTCCTCCAGAAGCAGAAGCAGCAGAAGCTCCAGCCCCAGAAGAGTGAGCCCGTGCTACAGAAGCCCCAGCAGAAGCAGAGTGAGGGCCAGGGGGTGGGATGATGGCCCTGTCCCTCTTGCCAGGGCTGGCAGCAGATGGCTGAGGCTTTCTGTTCTTCCCCATGGTTGTGGGGTTTCTGGCTGGCAGGGAGGCTGGCAGGGAGGCTGGCAGGGAGGCTGGCAGGCAGGCATTAACCAAGGCTCACAGGAAGGCATGAACCAAGGCTGGCAGGCAGGCAGGCACCAAGGCTGGCAGGCAGACTGGCTGGCAGCAAGGCTGGCAGGAAGGCAGACAGTAAGGCTGGCAGGGAGGCTGGCAGCAAGGCTGGCAGGCAGGCAGACAGCAAGGCTGGCAGGGAGGTTGGCAGCAAGGCTGGCAGCAAGGCTTGCAGCAAGGCTTGCAGCAAGGCTTGCAGGCAGGCATGCAGGCAGGGCAGGCAAGGCTGTCAATCCGTCCGGCAGCAGGTCTTTCCTCTGAATGGTTACCTGCTCCGAGCTGCTTCCCTTATATCTGCGGGGCTTACGCAATGCATCCTCCCCACATGCACAATTAATGCTAGGCATCCATTAGGCTTCCGCTGTGCATCCGCTAGGCTTCTGCTCTGCATCCTCTTCATTCGCTGTGCATCTGCTGTGCATCCACTTCATCCGTTCCGTGTCCGCTTTGCTGAGGCCCCCCGGAAGCCCTGCGGGTGTGCCATCCGCTCTCATCCGCTTCCATCCACTGGGTTTCCATTCCGCATCCGCTTTCCATCTGCTCTGTGTCCTCCCCACGTCCGTTCCTTTCCGTGTTATTCACTCTGTTATCCACTCCATTCCATTCAGTGTTATCCAAATTTTTGCCCCTTTTGAGAGCGGATAACAACGGATGGAACATTTTTCTTGTCCGTTGTATCCTTTTTACGAACGTTTTGCATCCGTTGGGCAGTGTGACTGGGCCTTTAAGTTTATGTCATTCTTTCTGTTTGAAAAATAATTTTGTTAGAAACTCATGATGGACAGAATGCTGAAAAAAATGTAATGCTGGTTGGTGAAAGTCCATAGATACGCTAATGGAAAATTTTTTGTGTTAAACTTCCAACTATGCAAAGCAGGATATTGATTCAACCAGGGTTTCCACTGGTTAAGCATTTCCAATATAATTTAAAACCAACTCAGACCTCCATGTTGCCTTCGCCATCTGTAGTCTCAAGTACTTTCAACAGATTATTCACTATATGCCTGAGAGTATGGAACTTATAGAAAATAATTAGACTTGTATCAGGCAATCTAAGTAGAAAATAGCTATCAGCAGAAAGCATCAATCAATCAATAAGGACTCATTCTTTTGATATCTTATGGATCAGTTATTTACAATATTGTCCCAAATCTTAAGAACCAATCTCTCTGCTCCTGTAAATAAGATTAAAAACATAAATCTGAAGAATCAGATCATATTAACATGTTTTTTTTTTCTAAGATGGTAGATCAAATGAAATGGTTGCTAGACAGGAGTGGGTACAATCTATCCAATAGTAAAAACAAATTGCTGCTAAAGGCACTGTCACACTGGCTGACGGATGCAAAACATTTGTAAAAAGGACACAGCGGACAAGAAAAATGTTCCATCCATTGTTATCGACTCTCAAAAGGGGCAAATATTTGCATAACCAGAGATGACAACACGGAAAGGAACGGACGGGGGGAGGACGCAGGGCGGATGGAAAGCAGATGCTCCACTGAAGCCTAGCAGATGGAAGTGGATGAGAGCAGATGGCACATCCACAAGGCTACCGGGGGAGCACAGCAAAGCGGACGCGGAACGGATACAGAGGATGAAGAGTGGACACCGAGTGGATGAAGCGGATGCACAGCGGAAGCCTGGCGGATGAAGCGGATGCAGAGCGGAAGCCTATCAGATGCCTAGCAGATGCCTAGTGAATGCCTAGCGGATGCCTAGCGGATGCCTACCGTTAACTGCACATGTGGGGAGGATGCATTGCATCAGCCCCACGGATATAAAGGGAAGCAACTCCCAAGGAGGTCAACATTCGGAGGAAAGACCTGCTTCCAGACACATCGACTGCCTGCCAGTCTGCCTGCCAACCTGCCTGCAAGCCTGCGTGCCTGCCTGTCAGCATTGCTTCCAGCAAGCCTGCCCGCCTACCTGCCTGCCAGCCTTGCTTCCAGCCAGCCTGCCTGCCTGCCTGCCAGCCAGGCTTGCTGCCTGCCTGCAGCCTGCCTGGCAGCCTGCCTGCCATCCAGCAACCCCACAACCATGGGGAAGAAGAGAAAGCCTCAGCCATCTGCTGCCAGCCCTGGCAAGAGGGAGAGGGCCACCCTCCCACGCCCTGGCCCTCACTCTGCTTCTGCTGGGGCTTCTGCAGCACGGGCTCAATCTTCTGGGGCTGGAGCTTCTGCTGCTTCTGCTTCTGGAGGAGCTGATGCTGCTGCTTCTGGCGGTAGTGCTTCTGCTGGTGCTTACTCTGCTGAAGCTGCTCCTCATGCTCCTAGTCCTGCTGGTGCTCCTGGTCCTGCTCATGATCCTGGTCCTGCTGGTGCTACTGGTGCTGCTGGTGCTTACTCTGCTGCTGCTGATCCTGGTCCTGCTGGTGCTGCTGCTGGTGGTGGTGGTGTGGAGGAGCAGCCCCTACAACCTGGAAGCCCCTCTGATGAGAGCCCATGTGGTCCTGCCAAAGGGAGAAAGAGGCAGACGTGAGAACGGGAGATGAGGCAATACAACATTGAGGAGGAACATGAGGATGAGGTGCTGGAATGGCTGAGAGAGAATGAGTATCTATGGCGGAAGGGACACAGGCTCTATAGGGACACCAAAAGGAAGCAGGCTGCTTGGAGAGAGAAGGCGGAGAGCCTGGGCTACACTTCGGAGGTGCTCCTCAGCTGGTGGAAGCACAAGCACCCCTGGTACGGGAAGCTGCACCTCAAGAAATCTGGCCAGGCCGCTGTCAAGCTGACGGACAGAGAGACCTACGTCATGGCCAAGTGCAGCTTCCTGGAGGGTGAGGTCCACCACCAAGGAGCAGCCCCTCTCAAAACCCTCTCTCTCAGGCAGC
Organism: Laticauda colubrina; assembly: GCA_015471245.1. NCBI lineage: Eukaryota > Metazoa > Chordata > Lepidosauria > Squamata > Elapidae > Laticauda > Laticauda colubrina. Next base: position 26,478,844 of record BLBF01000003.1, on the reverse strand, counting down.
CTGCTGAGAGCCAGTCCTCTTCCAGCAGAGAGTCAGAACCTGTCTCCAGGCAGGTTTCTGTGGAGCGTGTCACAACGGAGAACCCGCCGACAGCTGTTCTAACTGTGGCGGGGCACATGGAGGACTCCCTGGCTCAGTGGGAGAAAGGAGACGGCACTTCCACCCCAGTCCAACCCGCATCCACCCCCAGCTCCACCTCCACAGAAAGGCAGAGAGCCAGACAGGAGGGAAAGAGCCACACTGTCCTGCTGGAGATAAGAGATACCATCAGGAGCAGCATAGATATCCTCTCTCAGCTGGTCCACACCGACTCCTCATCCTCCAACCGCAAGCCCTTCCTCACCTTTGTGAACCAGACCCTCATGGACATGGCGGAACCCCAGTACCAGGTGGTGAAGGACAGGATCACCGATCTGCTTCACAACCCTCCAGATCCAGATGAACCTGCTCCCACCCAGTCCAGGTCTGCTCCTCCACCTCCACCCCAGGTGATGTCCCTCCCATTCCAAGGCTTTCCACAGGCCCTCACCTACCATGGCTACGGCTACCAGGAGGTCAAGCAGCACAGGCAGCAGCCCTTCCCAGTCCAGGCACAGGTTCATCAGATGACACCGTTGCCACCAGTTCCACTGATGCCACCGATGCCACCCATGCCACTGCTGCCACCAACACCACCGATGCCACCCACGCCAGTCCTCACCCAGCTGCAGACCAGACAGCCCCACTACACTGCTCCTTCCTCCACCCCACAGCCAAGCCCAGTCACAGTCCATTTGTCGTCGGTACTGGGGCTGACACCCCATTGCATGGAGGAAGGAGCTCTCAACATCACGGGGCTGAGCCAGCTGTCTGAGAGCTATCTCAACAAACCGTCCCCTGTTGTCCTCTTGGGGCCAGGCACCCCAGTAGCCCTTCAGACCAGCACTCCAGCAGCAGCCACCTCCAAAGCACCTGGACCCTTCACCCCTGAGACTGGGCACACCTCTGAGTGACAGAGAAGAGTGCCAGAGACTGGGTGGCGACCTGTAGACTTTATTTGGACACTTGACTTGGGTCATTTTTCTTTTACAGCTTGTTATTAATAAAGATTATCTTTGCTTCACACACTTACTTCATTTATTTTTGTAAATAAAGTCTTGGTGGAAAATTTTAGAAATGGTTTAAGCCTTTGCATGCTTGTGGGATGGGTAAGGATAGCAGTGGGATGGGCAGGGATACCTTTGGAATGGGTAATAGCTGTGGGATGGGCAGTGATACCTTTGGGATGGGTTAGGATAGCAGTGGGATGGGTAGGGATACCTTTGGGATGGGTTAAGATAGCTGAGGGATGGGCAGGGATACATTTGGGATGGGTTAAGATAGCTGTGGGATTGATAAACCTCCAGTACAAGCATAGTGGGACTGTATGGTCCACCCTCCCAGCTGCCACACATATGGCCCTTTATTATCAATAACAATGTAATCAATCATCCACACATGTCAACATAAACACAACTCTTTATTAAATGCCCCGTTCATTGTAGGCCCACCCAACATACATGGCCCAATCTCATCAGTGTGATGAGACAGGCTGAAGGAAGCATCCATTAATCATCTATCATCCTGTCTTGCCACTCCACTGCTCCAGCTGGGGAGTTGCACCATTGTTTCAGGAGGTTGCGCTGCTTCTTCCCTTCACGTGAGGCTCTGTTGGGGCCTTGCACATCCTCAGTGTCTATCAGGTTTCGCCCTTGCCTCCATTCCCCAGGCTCCATGTCCCCATTGCTGTTGGAGGTCCATGAGCCTGTTCTGCAAGACTGGGTAGCGGGTGCGCATGAGATTGTGCAGGATGCAGCAAGCTTCCATGATCCTCCTCACGGTCTCTGGGCGGTGCTGCATGGTGGTGAGAAATATCTGGAATCTGTTGGCCAGGATGCCAAAGGTGTTCTCCACCACCCGCCTAGCCCTGGACAGCCTGTAGTTGAAGATCCTCTCTTCACGGGTGAGGCATCTGGAGGTGTAGAGCTTCATGAGGTAGGTCCTGTGGGAGAAGACGTCATCCCCCACGATGAAGTAAGGCAAATCTTGCATGTCGTTGGGCAGGGGGTCTGGATCTGGGAAGCCCATGATGAGGTTGCATTCCAGCCTCTCCTTGAGGTGACTGGCGTTTTATACCTGGGCATCTGAAGCTGACCCGTTTCCTGAAGCATCGATGTACATGAACTTGTAGTCAGCATCGACCATAGCAAAGAGGATGATGCTGAAGAAGCCCTTGGAGTTGAAATAAGTGGACCCTGACTTGGCTGGAGCTTTGCAGGCCACATGCTTTCCATCTATGGCTCTAACGGTGTGGGGGAAGTTCCATTTCTGATACCACTGCTCTGCAACTTTCTTCCAGCCTTCTTCAGTGAGGAGCACTGGAGGAGCTCCTCCATGTATTTTTCGATGATGGCCTGCACAACTTCTCTGACCACAACGCTCATGGTGTTGTGTGGCACCCTCCAGCCATACTGCATGCTCCTGTAGGTGGTCCCTGAGGCCAGGTAGTGCAGAGTCAGTGCCACCTTGAGCCCAGGGTCCAGGCTGGTCCAGAAGTTGGTGCTCTGCTTGGTCAACCTGGGTGTCAGCCACTCCACAACTTCATCAAACATGGCTGGAGGCATCCTCATGAAGTTCTGGAATGCACGAGGGTCTTCGTTCCTCAGCTCCACCATCAGCTTGTTGTATAGTCCGTACTCTGCTCTTCTCCTGATCCATCTTTGGACCCAGACACTTCTTGGCCGCCTCCTTTTCTTCCCGTGGAACAGTTGAAAGAGCCTGTAGATGGCTTCGCACTGTTGCAGAATGATGGTGGCTACCAAAAGGACTGTGTTATGATCCATGGTGGACATCAATGGATGCTGTGGAAAAGCAAGAGCCAGATGAAGGCTGCAGAGGTCTGCACAGCAGGGCTGCTGGACTGAAAGTGAGATCCAGATGAGTTCCTCCCCCTTTTTATAGGCAATATAGGTTTTCCCCTATGTGTCCTTTTGCATCCTCTAGGTATCCTCTAGACATCCTTAATATCCAAGATAGGTCCCCTCTGCGAACGTTTTTTAAATGCTTTAAATGCTTTGTTTGCGAGCTGCATCCGCTTTCATCCTTTATCCGTCCGTGCTACTAACGCTGTGCATCCATTGCACGTCCATTCCACTTCTTCCCTTTGTCTGCTTTCTGTTGGTGCGGATTTGAGTTGCGCGGATGAGCAGCGGATGCATAGTGGATGTAGCAGACGCGTAACGGATGACGACGGATGCAGAACGGATATTCCCCGTATGCGTAGCAGATGCAGAACGGACGCGTTGGATACATTTTCCGCTCAAAAAGTTTTGAGCAGCTCAAAACTTTTTGAGCGGATGGAACCTCAGTCGACGGATGCTGGATGGATAGAGAGGAAGAAAAAAGGACGCAGTGAGTACAGAACGGATGCATCGCGTTAACCAATGGATGGCAAGTGTTTCTCTCCATTTTACATCCTCTTTCCATCCATTGGTGCAGTGTGACATGGGCTTAAAATAGGATAACCTTATTAAGATCCATCTCTGAAATGAGAAAAGGAACATTCAAATAACTTTTCTGAGTGTGGCAAATATCTGAAGTTTTTGAAATTTGCAGTCCATTGGCCCGGTTTTCAGATATGTTGGCTAAAACTTATAAAGAACGGTTTCTGGAACTGGGTATGTCTGGTTTAATGCAAAGAAAGAGTAGGGGTAACATGAAAGCAATATTACAATATCTCAGGGGCTGCCACAAAGAAGAAGGAGTCAAGCTCTTCTCCAAAGCACCTGAAGGAAGGACATGAAGCAGTGGATGGAAACTAATCAAGGAGAGAAACAATCTGGAACTAGGGAGAAATTTCCTGACAAAACAATTAACTAGGAGAACAACTTGTCTCCAGAAGTTGTGAATGCTCCAACACTGGATGTTTTTAAGAAGAGACAGGAGAACCATTTGCCTGAAATGATATACGGATTCCTGCCTGAGCAGGGAGTTGGGTTGTCACTAGAAGACCTCCAAAGTGCCTTCCAACTCAATTATTCTATATTCTATATCAAGAAGAGTCTATTCAGTCCAAAAAGAAGAAATAGAAATCCATATTAGGAAACAATGCTATTAGCTTTCCATTCACTTTCTCTATGACATTCAAACTAATATAGTTAATTATTTCAGTACCAAATAATGCTTTAACATTACATTAGAACCACTTTTTTATCTTTTTCTGGGACAATATGGCATTACTCTGATACTGACCCTTAGAAGATTACTGGTATTATAGATTGTTTTATTGCTGTACAGGATGCTAAAACATGTTATTTCATTCTCCATTGAAATAACAAGCACTGTACCCAATAATTTCTACTCTGGAGAAAAATAGTTGCAAAATTATTGTCATCATAATTAAACATAATTTTGATTATAGTGTTGCTATCCTTGTGAATTGCCTGCTGCTTTTCAATATTCCTGCTTTGGCTTTATTACACTGAGATATATCAGCAAAGATGTTTATTTACTTTACAGTAACTGAATAAACTACAACAGTCCTTCAAAAAATCATATTACCGACTTGAACTAATCATACTATCATGAATTATAATGATATATCTGTGTGTGTGTTAAAAAAAATACCTAGGTCAATGTGCGCAGGTACAATCTTTGTTCCAGGACTAGCATTTTTATACTTTTTTCTTAATCTACATGTTGTATTAAGACTCAAGCCATGTGAATGAACATTTTCCCATTCACTGAGTTGGTGAAAAAAAGGATGCTAACGCATATAAACTGTCCTAATGTCTAAGCTCTAATCTGTCTCAAGAATAAGGTTAGCAAGTGATCTTGCTTTACTGCAAGATAGCTTAAAACAGCAATCAATCAATTTCTTTGGCGTTGTTTCTCTTTCTACCCCATGTTACTGGCCTGGAAGAAAAAGTCAGGTTTTTTCCTTAATAACTGAAAGAACTGATAAAGTAAGGCTGGGCAAGTGCTTAAGTTGCTTATAGGTTGCCAAGTAATTGAATACCAATGCAGAAGTGCTTCCTGTCAGTCACCTTTCACTACTTCTGAAAAGCATGATCAGCATTCTTCCAGATGACCGATATACTTCATACATGTTTCCCTCCCCCCACCCCCAAAAAATAAAACACAGCTGGCAAGGTAACTGTGGAATGAATGGTAAGAAACATAGTATGTGTAATATTAGGCATAAGGCCTATTAGGCATAAGGCCAAAAAAAACCACAATCCCTCACAAAATTTTAAAATCTGTTTCTTTTTTACTTTGCAAATGAGTTCATAATTGCTTATATCAATAAAAGTAATCCTGATTACTTGTTGTGTCAGTATTTTTATTTTGTTTATATTTTGAGGTATTTTAAAATTACTTTAAAATTATATTTTATATATAATTTTATATATATGTAAGTATGTAATGTACATATTACATATGTATGTAAAGCCCATGTCACACTGCACCAACGGATGCAAAGAGGATGTAAAACGGACAAAAAAGCTTGCCATCCGTTGGTTAACGCAATGTACTCACTGCATCCATTTTGCTTCCTCTCTATCCGTCCAGCATCCGTTTATTGACGTTTCATCTGCTCAGAAAGTTTTGGGCTGCCTAAAACTTTTGCGCGGAAAATGTATCCAATGCATCCGTTCTGCATCCTCTAGGCATATGGGGGACATCCATTCTGCATCCATTGAGCATCCGCTATATCCGCTAGGCATCCGCTGTGCATCCGCATAACTCAAATCCATTCCAGCGATAAACGGATGCAGGGAGGAAGCAGAACGGACGCGCAGTGTTAGTAGCACGGATGGAGAAAGGATGAAAGCGGATGCAGCTCATCCGCTCTGCATCCGCTCTGCATCCGCTCTGCATCCTCTACGCATCCTCTACGCATCCGCTCTGCATCCGCTCTGCATCCTGTACGCAACCTCTATGCATCCGCTCTGCATCCGCTCTGCATCCTCTACGCATCCTCTACGCATCCTCTACGCATCCTCTATGCATCCTCTATACATCTGCTCTGCATCCTCTATACATCCGCTCTGCGTCCTCCCCACGTCCGTTCCTTTCTGTGTTATCCGCTCTGCTTATGCAAATTTTTGCCCCTTTTGAGAGCGGATAACAATGGATGGAACATTTTGCTCGTCCGTTGTGTCCTTTTTGCATCCGTTGGGCAGTGTGACATGGGTTTAAATTGTTTGCAGGGTGTAGTATACTACAATCTATGAGAGAATGGCCAAATGATAAGTATGTAATCAGAAAGCTTTCATTTGAAAATAATTTGTATTATTTTTAAAACCATGCTATTAAACAATTAAAAGATATAACACACACATCCATTTCTACTCTCACACCAAGGAATGGATTTTCAGAGGAAAGATTGCAGACTATAGAAACCAGGAGCATAACTCAGGTAATCCTGAGGACAAAGATAAACTTCCAGAGCTTCAATGATGCAAATGTCCAGCTGTCTGCAAGAAATATAAATTCTTCCATTCCCCATCATCCAGTCAGAGCTGAAGAAGCTTCTTGATGAGAAGCAAAACATCTTCAAAAGAAAAAAAAATAAGAAAGTCCAGTTGCTTTCTGAAAAAGCACCTTTGGGACATATCCCTTTATGGTATTTTTTTAAATAAATTTTATAGTTTAGGAGCTCAACAAGTCTAACTTTGGCATTGCGCTCCACCAACTTGTCAGCTGAATTGCTTTTTTTGGCAAAATATAAAATTCGAAAACAACTTGACAGGTCAGTGGGCCTGAGAAAGGTGCAGATGAAGCAGAAATAATTCATTCAGGACATTGAAAAGGTGCAGATCCTTTCTATAGGAGATAACCAGGGTGAGTCTGAGGGAAGAGTCAAGTGCATCATCTGTTGAGAATCCTTTCATACCCACAAGAGATCTAAGTCCAGCTATTCATGAATTCCTTATTTACTGGCAAATTGCTTTAACTGTTAGAGGTTCAGATTCTTGTAAAGAGCTTAAGTTTACAATAAATCCTTATACCTATTTGCACTGCCTGATTTTCCTGGCACTTCACACCTTCTGTTTCATTCTTTCCCTCCTCTGCCATTTAAACAGCTTTGCTAAGCTATGCGAACATATGTGGATAAAAAAGTTTATTTGCATGCCCTTATTAAAAAGAAAATAGCAACTGCTGAGAACACAGCATTCTTTTCAATCTATTTTAGAGAACTGATGTTCTCAATTGAAGTACATAATTCGTAAAATTATATTAACAGCCATTACTATTGAATTGAAAAGTTATTAAGAGTTTGTTTACATCCTGCAACATGCCTCCCATCTCACAATACTGGATTTGTCAACTGCTATACTATAGCCTCTGTTTTTTTTCTGCTCTCAAACAATGTACCGTGATTAAAATAAAAAAAAGTAGAGCTTGAGAGCAATATCCGATCTGAAATTGCATGTGTTGTATTGGTGAGGAAAGAACAAAACAGAAGAGTACAAGGATTCAAAATGAACAATTAGGTGGAGCTTGGAAAAGGATTTTAACCAGCCCAAACTGGAACTGCTTATGTAGATCAACTGTTTGTTTTCCCACAATGGACAATTCTTAAAAGAAATCTTTAAATGTAATTTGGGAAATTCTGACATTTAGTAGTTGTATTAATTGTAAGAAAATAACAATACTGGTTTCTCAAAGCACTCCCAGTTTCCTTGTTTGTTTGTTTTTTTCTTGTAATTATTGTAATGGTATGTGGGAAAGATCTCAGGAGGCTGGGCAAAAAGTTGCTGCTGAGTGAACCCCAAAGGTGTTAGGAGGCAACTGAACTTCCTTGGATTTTTTTTTTCTTTTGAAGATATTCCACTTCTCATCCAAGAAGCTTCTTCAGCTCTGACTGGACGGTGGGGAATGGAAAAATTTAAGGGGGGAGGAGGGACCAAGAAAGTCCAGTTGCCTTCTGAAAAAAAAAACACCTTTGTGATAACCATGACCTAAATGACTGAGAATCTCTATGGACTTTTTGCTAAGGTGAGGGTCAGATAAAAGACAGCATAACCTACAACTATATCAATAAAAAAGAAAAAAAAATACAGCAAAAATCAAGCATAAATTGCAGAAACAGCTATTGCCACCGATGAAATATGACATTAAAAAATTCCAATCCATCATATTTATTTTTAAATGTAATGCTTTAAAACCCCCTAAGAATATTTAAAGGGTAGCAAAGATCACGAATATGATCATTAACAGTTTAAAAAATTGTATTTAACTAATTTTTCATGCAGCTTTTTGCAAATGCACATTAATGTAGAAGAGGAACAGAATACTGGTGGCTTCTTTCATTGAAAGTGTTAATGCAGAAGTTAAGACAGCCATCTGTCAGACTGGATCCTGACACTGAGCAGAAATTAGACTTGAGGTCATAAGTGGTCCCTTTCAGCTCTGCGATTCTTCTATGGTAATCATGGTCCAGTTCCAGAAGAATACTATTGTTGGGATACCTATTGATGACTATACTTTTGCAATATCCAGAACCTGGTGAGATTTGTCCTACCTTACTTCAGATTAGCCAAGAGTGTTATGCCCATGTAGGAATCTGAATCAGTGGAGGAAGATGAACAGTTGACAGGGCAAGGGATTGTGACTCCATTGGCTGTGTAGGAAACTGAGGAAGGGCAAAATCTGGCTGGGCAGAGCAGGGAAGAGATAGAACAAGGGAAAGGAAGTTCAGAGGAAGACCCAGGCCCACCCCCTCTTCATCCTAGGGCACACAGGGAAGAACGGAGAAGAGAGCAACACGGGTTGTGTGGCCTATGGGAAGGAAGGGGCCTGATTCCCTTCATTAGCCACAGCTAGGAAGAGAGTTTAAAATAAATGCATGCTGAGTGTGGCAGCTGTTGGGAGCAAACATGAGTTTATCCTGTGTTAACTTTGGTTATCTGTGTTCCTGGCATCTTCCCAACCATGTTGAGTTGCCGTGCCTTCATGTCTAGAATTCTTGCTCCTGCCCTGCCAGACTAATTACCTCATTTTGTCTTGACTGGACATAGTTACAATTTTTATTGACCATATTTTGGACTTGATTCTCTGTAGCCAAAGGCTGTTCCTGGGAGAGTTTTTCTCCAGGCAGAAGGTAACCGGGACATTAGGGGTAAAGTTGGAACTAGTAAAGGGACTCCTACTGATTATCTGACTGTGTTGCCTTTGTGCCACACCCTGAATTGAATTAGACAAAGTGTTGTCTTTTTGAATTAGACAAAGTGTTGACATGACTTTTGAAGCAATTGTGTTATTACAGTTAACATGCACATTGAATATGTGTATATACTCACAAATAAGTTTCACTACAACTTTTTGCAATTTATGTTCTTTTTTCAGTGGGAACCGACTGGTTTAAATGAACCTTTTTACATTTTATTACTTTTGGGAACAATCTAGCCTGGACTGAAAAAAGAATCCAGATAATTCTGTTATGCTTTTGCCTTAATAAGTGACAAAAAACAACACATATCTGCTCAGAAGTAAGTCTCACTGAATTCAATGGGATATTTTTGCATGATAATAGCTTTGATCTATTTTTTTAAATTTTGTTATTTTGCATATTATGGTTTTAATTAGTAAACTATCATCAGGCTCTTCTGGAAAAACAAAAAACAGGAAAAATGTTCTGCAATGACAGATCACTTCATTCCCCTTCAATTTAAATTTGCATTGTTGTTTCAAGAATTAAAAATATCTGCACTTATAGATAGGCTGTGTTTAAAAGATGCTATGGAAGAGAAACAAGCTTTGGTGGACACAATTGAGACTGACCTGAAAGTTGATTGAAAAGTGGAAGGCTGCAAGAATAATGTGGAAAAATTATTATACTCAATATATAAATGAAACCAACTAAATCTAAATAATTAAAAGGGGGATTTTTAATTATAAAATGGGGGCCATAGAAGGAGCGTTCACGTCGCGGCCCCTGTCAGGTATCTGTTTACCTGCGAATCCTTCTACCACGCTACACCAACCTACACCAACAGTGTTCTACAGTGGCTGGGAAAAGTGTAGCGACACGAGAGAAGAAGAAGAATTATAAAATTATAAATCACAAACTGAAAGAGTGACTTGGATAATTCTCCTATACTGAATTTACAAAAGAATCTTGTTAAAGCTTTGAAGAATTTTGTGGGAAGGCACAAAGAAAAAAATGAGAAGAAATCAGAATAAAAGTGTTATTTTTTTGATGACTGCATATTTAAATGATTGTTCACTTGGACTCCAAAATCACTACTACTGAAACAGGTGCAAATTATTCTGTACCTGTCATTTGGTTTTTCTTGCCTTAGTGTAGAATCTTATTTTTCTCACAGTTGTCAGTGAGATTATGTCCGATAGGGTTCACTGTTCAGGTCCTGTCATGATCGTGACCCTGTCTTCTGCATTGTTGGCTGTTCTAACCAGCATAGTGTCATTGGCAAATTTGATGAGTTCTCCTCATCTAAATCATTTACAAATATAATCAAGTTCCAGGACATTATTTGAAGGGATTAAAAATCAAGATAGTTAAAAGTATAAGGGAAAAATATAAAGTTGGTTTATTTGATCAAATTTAAAATAGATATGTTATTTTCTGTTAAACTTTAATGGACACTTACAGGACTGAATAATAAAAATTTAAGGATTTATTTATAGATTTTATTACATTAGATATGGAAAAAGAAATAATTTGTTGAATTTTAAGACAATTTGATAAGTTACTAAAATTGTTTATACTTGTGCTGATGTTACAATCATTTCTCAATATATATTCTTTTTTCTTTATCATATTGTTTTACTTTTACATTTTCTTTACAATTTTTCTTTCTGTACTTACTGTTTTCTTTTTATTCTTATAGTTTTTTAGTTTTTAGTATTACTTTTTATCTTTCTAATTGTAATATTTAATAAAATTAATATTCAAAAAGAATACAGTACAGCTAGTGCATCAAAATTAAAGCTGTTTCCATACCTTTTTGTTCAAAATTATTGTTGCTATTTGACTCATGGAAAATAATTGCCATTTATCCATCTCAAGATGTGAGAAATGAAATTGTCTAATGTCCAATTTGTTTTGTTGGGTACAGAAGTTCAGAATCAATTTCAATTTTACAATTCGTTCGTAATACAAAGACAAAGAATTATTTAGTGAGGATACTGCATAGTAAAAAAAAAAAAGTTGTTTGCTATCCATAGTCTGCAGTTCCATTTATTTTTTTCATTATTTGCTTTTCTGTTATGGTTAGCAGAAGCAATTTTCTGCTGGTCTCAATCAAGGAATTCATGAGCAGAATCCTCAATTTCCAATTAACCTATTACAGGATATATAATCCAAGGCTGCCTGGCTAAGAAAGATTTTTTTGAAGATTCAGGTCTGGCATAATAAATACCAAGTGAGTGATATCTCACACAGTAATGCAGACAAGAAACCTAGCTAATCACAAGCTAAACATCTGATTAAACAAGGGATTTGTGTAGTTCCATTTTTTTACAGTATTTCACTGAAATCTGAAATATAATGGTGAAATGGAAAATGAATCAGAAATTTGTACAACAAATCCCAAATAGTGTTCATGAGCTAATCAAATTCATTCAGTAGAATTTCCACATGAGCATTTTTTGATGGTGGAGCTACCATCTTGACTTTTTTACCCCTTTCCTGATAGTAGATAAAAACAAGAGTAGATGAATATGTTGGGTTGTCAGTGCAGAAACAAAATAATGGACTAGGAATAAGTTTAGCCTGATCCAACCTAACTCACCATATGTTTTCCACTAATAGTGCTGGACCCAGAACAGATCACTGTGAAAAGGATGTGTTTTTGACACCTGAGGCTATAGGGCATTCATAATAACAGAATTGGAAGGGACCTTGGATGTTTTCTAGTCTAACCCTTTGGCTTAAGCAGGAGATCCTAAACCAAATTAAAGGAGGTTGTCTTAAAAACCTCCAATGATAGAACACCCACAACTTCAGAAGGCAACTCATTCCACTGATTAATTATTATAACTGTCAGGAAATCTCTCCTTATTTCTGTGGTGGTTCTCTACTTGATTAGTTTCCAGCCATTGCTTCTTGTTCTGCCTTCAGATACTTTAGAGAAGAAGCTGACTATTATTTGGACACTGCCGAATAATGGAAATATGTTTCTATCTTCCTATAAGTGTTAGAAAAGGCAGCATTTTTTAATTAATTCTTCCATTGATGGAGTATAGTTACTTACAAACAAAGTTGCCTTGGTGCTCTGGTATGAATCTTGTGGCAGATTATGAGACCAGAATATTTTGAAATCCTGACCTGGACCATAGTGTGGATCAGCAGTGGAATCCTATCTGTTCCACTACCAGTTGGGTGACCGCAATGCGCACGCAACTAACAGGTGCATGCAGCTTTCCACACACCAGCTGAGACCGGCAGCACCAATCAGCTGAAAGGAGAAAGAAGAGAAAAGCTCAGTGGCGGATTGGAGGGCTGATCCTGCACTTTTATCTTCTTTCTCCTCTCAGCTGAGGCTTTTTTCCTCTTCTCAGCTGATCATTGGATGCTTTCTTACTACAAACTGGGTTGAACTGGTGGCATACCACCACTGGTCTGGATGGACATGCCACAAAGAATGTAGGCTTTATCCACCAAAATTCTAAGGAATGTGGCAAGTGGATTTCAACATCATTAAGAGATTTTTAAAAGGGTGCAATCAAGGCACAGTGTGTGACTGAACAGAGGGCCAGTTTTGTCTAATGGTTAAGGCACCAGGCTACAAACCAGGAGATTCATGCCTTAAGCATGAAAGCTGTCTGGGTGACTTTGGACCAGTCACTTTTTCTCAGCCCATGACATCAGGTTTGGGTGACAAACTAGTTGGTCAATTCCTACTGCAACCATTGAATCAATTCTCAGTTGATCCAAAAAACCTGACCCTGCACTTGTGGGAAAAATGCTTGGAAAACTAAACCAGACTTTTGGGAGAAATTATGGAATTTTGGGGCCAAACACAAAGAAATGAAAGTTGAAAACTTTCCTCTACCAACCTACCTGAATGGATTTGCCACCTTTGCCACTCTGAGATTTTAAAAAATAATTTCTACAGTAGAATTAAATAATGCAAATTCAAGAATAGTGTGTTCAGTTCTAGACAGAATGTATTTACATCTCATCAAGGTTGAAACCAATATCAAACCTGAAGGAGCCTGCACAGATATTCATAACAAGACAAAGTTACATAGGTGGCCAGACAGCTGCAATTTATACCTTGTGGGCTGGATATTATTCATGTTTATTCTGGGAAAGTTACATGATATTTAATAAATACTGTTTCCTTCCTTAGACTGTTATACATCTTTTTTATTTTATTAAAAAACAAACCATGTCTGACTGAAACGTATTCTGCATTCAGCACTACCTTTGTTGCCTATTTGATGCTGTTGCATCTCCTGGTCTTGTACTGGTGGCTTTAGAGGCTTGCTCTGTTGTCAGAAAATGAATCTTTACATCACAGTGAGTGTGAAAAATCTGCACATCATAGCTGCTGCCACAAAAACCCTTGGTTCTGTAGAAGTCACATCAAACCAAAGGAAGGGATTATTAAGAGATGAAAAGAACTATCTGGAAAACAGACTCAGTGTTTAAATAAAATTGAACTAAAAGACAGGCAAAGGTTAGGAAAGATGGTTTTATCTCTCACTATAAGCAACTTTGAGAACCAAATGTAACGCTACAAGCATGTTTCTATCAAGCACATCAGGGCTGATGACAGCTAAGCCTAGCTGTTTTAAGTATTGTATCTTGACAATATATGATATTTTGTCTTTCACTTTAAAGTTTGTAAGATATACTTAAATATAACTTACTGAAGGAATCTCAGAACAGATAATGCCATCAGAATTCTTTGGATCTGGAAACAATGCAGCCAGTGGTGGGATTCAAAAAATTTTACTACCAGTAAAATGTGTGGGCATGGCTTGGTAGGCATGGTGTGTTTGGTGGGTAAGGCAAAGGAAGGATGCTATAAACTCCCCATTCCATCCCCACGCCTGGGGGAAGGTTACTGTAAAATCCAATTCCCTCCCCACCCCACAAACCTGCTTTCCAGCTCCCTTCTCCTGTGCAGGGCAATAAAAAGAACCCTCAGCCAATCAGCTGGAACATAGGAGGTGGAGAATAGATAGGGTTGGCAGGGCCTGTCAAAGGTGGTATTTGCCAGTTCTCCAAACGACTCAAAATTTCTGCAACAGGTTCTCCAGAACTGGTCAGAACATGCTGAATACCACCTTTGCATTCAGCATTAAATAATCCAGATGTAATAAAGGGATAAAAGTCCTTGCTTATTACCATCTGGGTTAAACCAAATCCAAGACAAGTCATTGGATTATTATCCAATTGCATACCAATGGACCTATTCCTTTTAAAGGGCTTCTGGTCCAGATTCCCTTTAATGCAAAGCAAAAAAAAAAAGGTCTGTGATGTACAAAACACAACCCATTTCCATGTTGCTGTCATGTTCCAATCTTGGTCGTCTTCTTCATGCCAGGAATCAGACATGGCCCAGGAAGTGGAGAGAGAAAAACCATGAGACATTAAAAAAGATAAATTTACTTCCTCATTACTCATCACTTCTTTAGAAGTACTTTGGGCTTATCCACACTTCTTGGTGGCTGCATTCCAAGTACTGTCCAACAAGAGGCTGGAATGGATAATGTCATCTACCCTCACCTTCCACCAAGAACATTTTCCTGTTGCATTGTCAGAGTAGTGGCTTCCCTCTCCGTTGGCTCAAGTATTTTTTGTTTGCTTCCATGGTTTTATTTATCTTCATTTATTTCCATGGTTTTATTTATCTTCTAGGTCAAGCCCTATCTTTTGGCTACTTCACAGAAGCAGAATGTTTACCCCTCAATAGATTTTCCTCCTTTTAATTAAAAAAACAAAAAGCAATATAGTGCATGGATGTCTGTATCTTTCACCATTTCCCCTGGAACATACTATAAACAGCAGGTTTTCAAATGGGAAGAGACGATAGCTTACAGTTTAGTCTGAACATTTTTCAAGGGATTTAGGAAAGCATCTCAGGCTGGGTAGGATTTAAAAAAAACACCAAATACTGATTTAAAGCAAAGCCATGATTATAGGTAGATGATTTCTTTGTAAGTCAAACACAGTTTTAGCCATGCCTTTAATCTGCTAGATATGACCTCGATACACTACTGATAAAAAAGGAAAAAGCAGGGTATAAATAAATCAACATCTAAAGCATCTAAGACTAAGCAAAAAGCATTTACAGTGCTTTGGGAAAAAGAACACCCAACAAGGTAAGGCAATTCAGATTAATAAGCAGTGTTTTATGTGAATGAACAGTCCTTCATACATAGGTTTCAGACCATATTTGGATTTGACGGGTTAGAAACAATTATTTTAATGGTGCCCTGAAACAAAATAATAGCCATTCAGACAATCCATTTCGCAGCAAGAACTGCAGTGGTCCTGGCTACTAAAGGCAAAACAACAGCACAGACTGTAATTTGCCTCATGTCAGTGATCATTCTGTCTTTATTCAGTCAGTTCTTCTTGACTGTGTTCTACAATGTAAAGCACCAACAGATGGAAAGAGGATGTAAAACGGAGAAAAATACTTGCCATCCATTGGTTAACGCGATGCTTCCATTTTGTACTCACTGCGTCTGTTTTTCTTCCTCTCTATCCGTCCAGCATCCGTCAACTGACATTTCATCCGCTCAAAAAGTTTTGAGCTGCTCAAAACTTTCTGAGCGGAAAATGTATCCGCTCTGTTCTGCATCCGCTAGGCATACGGGGAACATCCATTCTGCATCCGTCATCATCCGTTACGTGTCTGCTAGGCATCCACTGAGCATCCGTGCAACTCAAATCCGCTCCAGTGGTAAACGGACACAGGGAGGAAGCAGAAGGGACGCGAAGCATTCGTAGCATGGACAGAGAAAGGATGAAAGCGGATGCAGCTCGCAAACAAAGCATTTAAAACGGAAAAAATGTTCGCAGAGGGGACCTATCTCGGATATTAAGGATGTCTAGAGGATGCCTAGAGGATGCAAAAGGACACATAGGGGAAAACCTATATTGCCTATAAAAAGGGGGAGCAACTCACCTGGATCTCACTTTCAGACCAGCAGCCCAGCTATGCAGACCTCTGCAGCCTTGCTCTTCCTCTTCCACAGCATCCAGTCATGTTCACCATGGATCGTAACACAGTCCCTTTGGCAGCCACCATCGTTCTACAACAGTGCGAAGCCATCTACAGGCTCTTTCAACTCTACTACGAGAAGAAAAGGAGGCGGCCAAGAAGCGTCTGGGTCCGAAGATGGATCAGGAGAAGAGCAGAGTATGGAATGTACAACAAGCTGATGGTGGAGCTCAGGAACGAAGACCCTCGTGCATTCCAGAACTTCATGAGGATGCCTCCAACCATGTTTGACAAAGTTGTGCAGCGGCTGACACCCAGGATGACCAAGCAGAGCACCAACTTCAGGCCCAGCCTGGACCCTGGGCTCAAGGTGGCACTGACTCTGCACCACCTGGCCTCAGGGACCACCTACAGGAGCATGCAGTACGGCTGGAGGGTGCCACACAGCATCATCAACATTGTGGTCAGAGAAGTGGTGCAGGCCATCATCGAAGAATACCTGGAGGAGCTCCTCCAGTGCCCCTCCACTGAAGAAGGATGGAAGAAAGTTGCAGAGCAGTGGTATCAGAGGTGGAATTTCCCCAACACCGTTGGAGCCATTGATGGCAAGCACGTGGCCTGCAAAGCACCAGCCAAGTCGGGGTCCACTTATTTCAACTACAAGGGCTTCTTCAGCATCGTCCTCTTCGCCATGATCGATGCTGACTACAAGTTCATGTACATCGATGCTTCAGGCAACGGGTCAGCTTCAGATGCCCAGATATACAACACCAGTCACCTCAAGGAGGGGCTGGAACGCAACCTCATCATGGGCTTCCCAGATCCAGACTCCCTGCCCAACGACACGCAGAATGTGCCCTACTTCATCATGGGGGATGACGCCTTCTCCCTCAGAACATATTTCATGAAGACCTACACTTCCAGATGCCTCACCCGTGAAGAGAGGATCTTCAACTACAGGCTGTCCAGGGCAAGGCGGGTAGTGTAGAACGCCTTTGGCATCCTGGCCAACAGGTTCCAGGTATTTCTCACCACCATGCAGCACCGCCCAGAGACCGTGAGGAGGATCGTGGAAGCTTGCTGCATCCTGCACAATCTCATGTGCACCCGCTACCCAGTCTTGCAGAACAGACTCGTGGACCTCCAACAAGGCAATGGGGACATGGAGCCTGGTGAATGGAGGCAAGGGCGAAACCTGATAGACACCGAGGATGTGCAAGGCCCCAACAGAGCCTCACGTGAGGCGAAGAACCAGCGCAACCTCCTGAAACACTGGTGCAACTCCCCAGCTGGAGCACTGGAGTGGCAAGACAGGATGGTAGACGCTTAATGGATGCTTCCTTCAGCCTGTCTCATCACACTGATGGGATTGGGCCATGTATGTTGGGTGGGCCTACAATGAACAAGGCATTTAATAAAGAGTTGTGTTTATGTTGACATATGTGGATCAATGATTACATTAGTATTGATAATGAAGGGCCATAGGTGTGGCACCTGGGAGGGTGGACCATACAGTCCCACTATGCTTGCACTGGAGGTTTATCTATCCCCACAGCTATCTCAACCCATCCCACACCTATCTTAACCCATCCCACAGATATCTCAACCCATCCCAAAGGTATCCCTGCCCATCCCACAGCTATTAACCATGCCAAAGTTATCCCTGCCCATCCCACTGCTATCCTTACCCATCCCACAAGCATGCAAAGGCTTAAACCATTTCTAAAAGTTTCCACCAAATCTTTATTGACAAAAATAAATGAAGCAAGTGTGTGAAACAAAGATAATCTTTATTAATAACAAGCTGTAAAAGAAAAATGACCCAAGTGAAGTGTCCAAATAAAGTCTACAGGTAGCCACCCAGTCTCTGGCACTCTTCTCTGTCACTCAGAGGTATGCCCAGTCTCAGGGGTGAGGGGTCCAGGTGCTTTGGAGGTGGCTGCTCCTCGAGTGCTGGTCTGAAGCACCACTGGGGTGCCTGGCCCCAAGAGGACAACAGGGGACAGTGTATGGAGGAAGCTCTCAGACAGCTGGCTCAGTCCTGTGATGTTGAGACCTCCTTCCTCCATGCCATGGGGTGTCAGCCTCAGTACCGAGGACAGATGTACTGAGGCCGGGCTTGGCTGTGGGGTGGAGGAAGGAGCAGTGTAGTGGGGCTGTCTGGTCTGCAGCTGGGTGAGGACTGGTGTGGGTGGCATCGGTGGCGTCGGTGGTATCGGTGGCGTCGGTGGCAGCAGTGGCGTGGGTGGCATCGGTGGCATCAGTGGAACCGGTGGCAATGGTGGCATCCGATAAGTCTGTGCCTGGACTGGGAAGGGCTGCTGCCTGTGCTGCTGGACTTCCTGGTAGCCGTAGCCCTGGTAGGTGAGGGCCTGTGGAAAGCCTTGGAATGGGAGGGACATCACCTGGGGTGGAGGAGCAGACCTGGACTGGGTGGGAGCAGGTTCCTCTGGATCTGGAGGGTTGTGAAGCAGATTGGTGATCCTGTCCTTCACCACCTGGTACTGGGGTTCCGCCATGTCCGTGAGCGTCTGGTTGACATAGGTGAGGAAGGGCTTGCGGTTGGAGGATGAGGGGTCAGTGTGGACCAGCTGAGAGAGGATATCTATGCTGCTCCTGATGGTGTCTCTTATCTCCAGCAGGACAGTGTGGCTCTGCCCCTCCTGTCTGGCTCTCTGCCTTTCTGTGGAGGTGGAGCTGGGGTGGATGCAGGTTGGACTGTGGTGGAAGTGCCATCTCCTTTCTCCCACTGCACCAGGGAGTCCTCCACGCACTCTGCCATGGTTAGAACAGCTGTCCGCGGGTTCTCCGTCGTGGCACGCTCCACAGACACCTGCCTGGAGACAGGAGCTAACTCTCAACCGGAAGAGGACTGGCTCTCAGCAGGCTGCCTGAGAGAGAGGGTTGTGAGAGGGGCTGCTCCTTGGTGGCAGATCTGCACTTGGCCATGACGTAGGTCTCTCTGTCTATCAGCTTGACCGTGGCCTGGCCAGATTTCTTGAGGTGCAGCTTCCCGTACCAGGTGTGCATATGTTTCCACCAGCCGAGAAGCACCTCCGAAATGTGTCCCAGGCTCTCCGCCTTCTCTCTCCAAGCAGCCTGCTTCCTTTTGGTGTCCCTGCAGAGCCTGTGTCCCTTCCGCCATAGATAGTCATTCTCTCTCAGCCACTCCAGTACCTCATCCTCATGTTCCTCCTCGATGTTGTATTGCCTCCTCTCCCATTCTCACGTATGCCTCTTCCTCCCTTTGGCAGGACCACATGGACCCTCATCAGAGGGGCTCCCAGGTTGTAGGGGCTGCTCCTCCACACCACCAGTAGCAGCAGCACCAGCAGGATCATCATCAATAGCAGCAGCAGCAGCACCAGCAGGTTCATCAGCAGCAGCAACAGCAGCACCAGCAGAACCAGGATCATCAGCAGCAGAGTAAGCAATAGCAGCGCCAAGAGCACCAGGAGCATGAGCAGGCCCAGGAGCACGAGCAGGACCAGCAGGACGAGCAAGACCAGGAGCAAGACCAAGCAAGACCAGGAGCACGAACAGGACCAGCAGGATCAGCAGGACCAGCAGGACGAGGAGCAGCTACAGCAGAGTAAGCACCAGCAGAAGCACCACCACCAGAAGCAGCAGCATCAGCTCCTTCAGAAGCAGAAGCAGCAGAAGCTCCAGCCACAGAAGAGCGAGCCCGTGCTGCAGAAGCCCCAGCAGAAGCAGAGTGAGGGCCAGGGCGTGGGAGGGTGGCCCTCTCCCTCTTGCCAGGGCTGGCAGCAGATGGCTGAGGCTTCCTCTTCTTCCCCATGGTTGTGGGGTTTCTGGCTGGCAGCAAGGCTGGCAGGCAGGCAGGCTGGCAGGAAGGCAGGCAGCAAGGCTGGCAGGCAGGCTGGTAGGCAGGCTGGCAGGCAGGCTGGCAGGAAGGCTTGCAGGAAGGCTGGCAGGGAGACAGGCAGCAAGGCTGGCAGGCAGGCTGGCAGGCAGCAAGGCTGGCAGGGAGGCTGGAAGGCATGCAGGCAGGTTGGCAGCAAGGCTGGCAGGCAGGCAGGCAGCAAGGCTGGCAGGGAGGCTGGCAGGGAGGCTGGAAGGTAGGCTGGCAGGGAGGCTGGCAGCAAGGCTGGCAGGCAGGCAGACAGCAAAGCTGGCAGGGAGGCTGGCAGGCAGGCAGGCAGCAAGCCTGGCAGGCAGCAAGCCTGGCAGGCAGCAAGTCTGGCAGGCAGCAAGCCTGGCAGGCATGCAGGCAGGCAAGGCAGGCAGGCTGGCAAGGCTGGCAGGCATTCGATGTGTCTGGAAGCAGGTCTTTCCTCTGAATGGTGACCTGCTTGGGAGCTGCCTCCCTTTATATCCACGGGGCTGATGCAATGCATCCTCCCCGCATGCGCAGTGAATGCTAGGCATCCACTAGGCTTCCGCTAGGCCTCCGCTAGGCCTCCGCTAGGCTTCCGCTCTGCATCTGCTTCATCTGCTAGGCTTCCGCTGTGCATCCGCTTCATCCGCTCGGCGTCTGGTCTGCATCCACTGTATCTGTTCCACGTCCGCTTTGCTGTGCTCCCCCGGAAGCCTTGCGGATGTGCCATCTGCTCCCATCCGTTTCCATCCTCTAGGCTTCCGTGGAGCATCCGCTTTCCATCTGCCCTGCGTCCTCCCCCCGTCCATTCCTTTCCGTGTTATCCGCTCTGGTTATGCAAATTTTTGCCCCTTTTGAGAGCGGATAACAACGGATGGAACATTTTTCTCGTCCGCTGTGTCCTCTTTACAAATGTTTTGCATCCATCGGCCAGTGTGACAGGGCCTTAAGCTTTTGCCCTTTTTCACCATTTTGGCAAAGGAAGGTCAGGAGATCTTATCAGGTCAGGTATATGTCCTCTTTGCCTTTGGATTATTTTTAGGCCTGAAAGCAGCTGCAAATTATTTCTGGTGAGCTAATTAAAATGCACAAATGGTTCATTCCTGAATATTTGAAAAAAGGCCACCGCTGGGCATCTCATATACATGCATGAACACATCTTCCTCAAAATGAAACTCCAACTTTGTTAATGTTTTGCCTGAATGATTTTCATATGCAACTTTAAAAAAAAGGGCTGCATAAGAACAAGAAAGTTAACAAATCACAGCTGAGATGTGATAAGGGAAATGTGGTGGGAAATGTGCACCTAAAGATGAATCCCAAATTGTCTCTGTGCTTCCTAAAGTACAGAATTACCCTTGTAGTTTGAAGCTTAATTGCCTTGGAAATATGAATTCCAGAGATAGTCTTTCATATGTGACAACTTTCATTTTGTTTTTCCTTACTAAAATCATAGCAACCAACAACTTGCTTTCCCAACAAATCCAAGGATGGAATTAAATTTAAGGCCACCACAGAGAGAGCAGGGATGGGCACCTTTTCAAGACAAAGGGTTCCAATTAATATTCTTGCTGGAATCTCTAATTATATATAGATAGAGTCACAATAAATGTCAGGACAGCGTTCTGCTTCAAACTTGCAGAACTAGAAATACAAACTTTCCAGATCTCAACAGCTTCATCTAAGAATGGTTTATAGAGATTCTCAGTCATTGAGGTCATAGTTGTCCCAAATATGTTTTTCAGGAGGCAAATAGACTTTTTTGTTTTTTCTTTGAAGACATTTCGCTTCTCATCCAAGAAGCTTCTTCAGCTCTGACTTCATGGCGGGGAATAGAAGGATTTATACTCCTTGCAGAGCTGGCCATTTGCATCCTTTTAAAGAGTCATTAAAGCGTTTTGAAGTTTATCGACTATTCATGTGACCCTGAGGATACAGATAAACCTCCAAGTGGTTCAACAACCTTCTAAAAGGATGCAAATGACCAGCTTGTCTGCAAGGAATATAAATTCTTCAATTCCCCACTATCCTGTCAGAGCTGAAGAAGCTTCTTTGATGAGAAGCAAAACATCTTCAAAAGAAAAAAAAAGTCCATTGCCTCCTGAAAAAGTACCTTTGGGTCAGGGTACCCTTGTAATGAATGAAGCCTTGCAGTTCTCTTCTATTCTGATCTGCAATCAATCATAAGTGTTACAAGGTAGGGAAGAATCTTGGCACCAGCAATATTGGCTGGGGAATTCTAATATATTAAGTCTACTGACCTTAAAGCTGCCAAGTTTGGGAAATTCTGGTGTGTATAGTCAGGAAGGAAATAGATACATAAGCAAAATGGGCAGAATCATTTCTTAAATCCTGAGAAATATGAAAATATTTAGAAAAAAACTTAGGTTCATCCCTAATTCACTGAGATTTAAGAGGAGGGGACATGAAGCAAAGCCAGGCTTGAACGATTTGATTATTGCAGCTTCTCCCAATAAAGTTTGAATATTCTTATATTGGAATTTGATTCCTGATCTAGTCTATCCAGCAGGCAGATGTTGCTTCATGGGTGCCTGATTGCTAGGGTCTTTCTCAAGATGATATTCATCCAGGACATCCTGAGCATTTCCTCAATTTAAGATTTTTTTTTTTTTAGTCTTGGCCAACCCTCACACTTCATTTCTAACAGACAATGTTTTTAGTTCTGATATACCAGTTTGAGGGATTTTAGGATGTTTTTGCTTACCATCTCAAAATGCAATTTATTTATTTCATTGAAATCCAAGCTTTCAATTGAAAGAGCTCAGTGCATATAGGGCTTCCTCGTTTTATTTTTCTCCCCAGAAACTATCCTATGTGGTAGGTAGGGCTGAGACTTTATGCATGGCTAAAAGTTGGCTTCTGCAGGTGCAAGTGAAATAAAACCTTGGTCTTCCTAATGTCAGTCCCATACCTTTACTATTGCATCTCACCAAAAGAAGCTCCAGGGTCACAAAAATGATTCTCTGGGGCACCTGCAAGTCCAGGCCTCAGGAGAGTAAAATATTCTGCAGTAAAATATTCTGACAACAGGATAACACTGGTTTTGCCTTGATGTTCATTGATAAGATACATGTTAGGCTTGATATCTATGGATATTCTCAATCATCCTGGTCAAGCACCCAAAGGTGCTTTTTCCAAAGATCAACTGGACTTCCTTTATTTTTTTCTTTGAAAACATTTCACTTCTCATCCAAGAAGCTTCTTCGGAAGTGTCTCTTCAATGACCATCAAGGTAAAATCAGTGTTACCCTGTTGTCAGAATCTTTTTTTTGTGAGGATGTCCCACCTGAGGCCTGCATTTTGGAAAAAGCACCTTTGGATTAAGGTGCTTTCCGGTAGATGAAAAAATATCCAGGGAGTTCAGTAGATGAGAAAATATCCAGGAAGCAACATGAAGCCATTTCCATACTGTTCTCAAGAAAAAGTATGTGGCCATTTCCATGAAGTACTTAGGAGTGGACCTCAGCTTGAAGGAGACTTTAACTTTCTAATCTCTGAAGTCTACTGAGAAGCTCAAGAGATCCTTCAGAATTAGCTCTCACAATGTAATTTTTAATTAGACAGAAAGGGAAAGTTATTAAATGCAGAGGGAATAGGCATATTAACTCTAATTAATTTAATTCTAATTAAGCATACATGTAAATTAAATCAATGTCAGATTTTGCCCTCTCCACCCCACCCACTTCTTTGTCTTGGTTCTCCCCTTTTGGAGCTCATCCAACAAGGAGCTACAATGATAATGTCCTTCAAATACCAGCTGTGTGTCAACAAGAAAACTTTTTCTTTATGGGAATCTGCTATTTTCATCACTAACAAGATCATCATAGCCACAAAACAAGCCTTGGTTATTTAAAAAGTCAGCACTGATATATTTGAGCTGTTTTTGGCAGACCATAGCTTTTGCAGCATTTGGCTTCCTTGATTATAGGCATGAAAATTAATGATCTGTCGGCAGACATGCCCAAATTCTAATGAAGCCTTGTCAGGTGCGAGCTTAGTGAGGTGTGAGAAACTGCCTTCCCTCCATCCATACTTAAAGCTCACTCCTTTTTTTTTCTTTCCTTACACAAATTTAATTAAGTACGAATGAAAATTTAATTACGGCTAGAGACCAATTGTGCATTTGTGATCAAATAAAGGAGCTTTTGTAAGGTTTATAGCCTCCTGCTATACAGGAAAGAGGGATAAATGTTAGGCAGGCCAAGGCAGGAGTTCAAATACAATTTTAATTATTTTTGCTTTTGTCTAACAAGATTTGTGTGCATTTTCCAGCTTCTTACTTTTAAAACAAACTTATATTCAAGGGATGAGAAGACAGTAGCAGGCAAATAGTCCAGATGCATTAAAGAACTCAAGCTTCCTTTACAATCTTTCAAAAAAAACAGCTATCTCCCTCAGAACAAAGTCTCTGCCAAGCTTTAAAGATTAACTAGTAAAATGAACAGCAAAAATATAGGCTTTGCTCTTTTTCTCGTTCTCTCTGCCTTCACCAGTAGGCAAAGTTCCTGCAAAGAAAGAAAACATGGAAATCAACATTTTTGTTTTGATCCAAAAATATGCAGTTTCAAAAACCCTGATGCATACATTCATCTTTTCATCTCTTTTCTACTTGAAAATTATGATCAGTTAATGCTTAAAATGCCTCCTACATGAGAATATAAAATTGAACTTCTTTTTCATGATGAACTGAATTATGGAATTTTTAAAAAACACTTCGAGGCAATGCCAACTGGGTGAAGAAAATGGAAAACTAAACATCTCTGAAAGAGAAGGGACAATGACACATTGAAAACTGATAGATTAGTGGCAAGCTCAATACCCAGCAGAACTCTTCCAGAAAAAGAGACAAAAGATTGCCCACTTGTACTTCACATGCTACTCCTTATGAAGAGACTGTGGGACAGTATTTGCCTTGAATAGAATAGAACAGAACAGAACAGAACAGAACAGAACAGAACAGAACAGAACAGAATAGAATAGAATAGAATAGAATAGAATTCTTTTTTGGCCAAGTGTGATTGGACGCAGAAGGAATTTGTCTTGGTGTAAATACTCTCAGTACATGTAAAAGAAAAGATACATTCATCAGGAGTCGAGAGTCATAAGGTATGACACTTAATGATAGTCATAGGGTACAATAAGCAATAAATTATACTAGGAAACAGTCAATATAAATCGTAAGTATACAAGTGACACAGTTACAGTCATACAGTCACAAGTGGAAGGGGATGGGTGATAAGGAATGATGACAAGATTTAACAGTTATATAGTGCAGACTTTGTAATAGTTGAACAGGACTGAGGGAATTATTTGTTTAGCAGAGTGATGGCTTTCAGGGAAAAAAACTGTTCTTGTGTCTAGTTGTTCTGATGTGCAATGCTCTATAGCATCGTTTTGAGGGAAGCAGTTGAAACAGTTTATGTCTGGGATGTGAGGGGTCTGTAATTATTTTCACAGCCCTCTTTTTGACTTGTGCAGTATACAGGTCCTTGATTGAAGGCAGGTTTTTGTTTTTTCTGTAATTGTTTTTTCTGCAGTCCTAATTACTCTCTGAAGTCTGTGTCTATCCTGTTGGGTTGCAGAACCAAACCAAACAGTTATAGAGGTGCAGATAACAGACTCAATCATTCCTCTGTAGAGGGTTGAAGATTTGGAAGTTGTGACAGTGCAGAAAAAAATGTTAGTGCCCATTTATGATTATTTAGGACTTTCATGGCATCCCTTAATCACATGATCACCATTACAATAAATACACATTGTCCTGTGCCTGACCTGTGCTTTCTCTTCTGCTTCCCCACCAGAGATTGGAGAGATGGATTGAAAGACAGAAAGCTGTTTATTGTTCTACATATCAAAAGCATTGTGATCATGCTGGCCAACCCTGGGCCCACTTTTGAAATAGCAATGAAGGGAGAGGAAGAGGGAGCAGTTTGATATTTGAAGAATCTGATCTCCCATTTCTCTTAGGAAGACATGTAGACACCACACATGTCGACATGACCACACAGAACACAAGGTCGTACTACCACTACTACTACTACTCCTTCTACTCCTCCCAGATGTTGATGTTGCAATCATTAAATATAAACACTGTCAATCTTGATTCATTCATACTGGCTTACAACATTCTGCCATAAGACTGAGTATTGGTGACTTCAATTACAATCAAGGTTCTAGAAGAAATTATATCATATTAGTACTAAAAATGGAACTACTTGGATGGAATAGACAATTTTTAATGAAAGATACATTTTACATAAATGTTTTGCAAATTTTGGGGGGCTCCATGCTGGCTTGTTAATAGTCTCAATGTCTTTACCTTAAATTCTGGATCAATTGTATTTAAAAATTTCACTTTGTTCCATATCCTTATCCCTTAACATCTAATTTTCCATGTGTTCTATTGGGAGATTACTCTGTTTTCTACTATTTTTTATAAAATACCTATACTTTTCTTTCCTGCAATCATGGAGCAAACTTTTATTTCTTTCTGTTTTTTCCTATTCTATGTCTGTTTCTCCCCCCCCCCCCAAGATCTACTATGCTGCACTATTATCTAGTAAATAATTTTCTGTCACTCCCTCAAAACCTTTCCTCCAGCTTGAATCCTTCATTAATTCTTTCAGTCATCCAAGATAAACCATCAAATCAATCATGCTTCTACATCAATTCATCTTCCATGTACAAATATTTAATAGACCTCATTTTAAATCATATTTTCAAAATAAAACATTTTTCCAAACAAAGACTCACTGTTCCTATTGCTCACATCCCAGGAGGTAGGCAGTATCCCCCTTAACAAAAAGAATCACATTTTTTTCAGGAAAGGCTAAGTTATTTTAAAAAATACAAAAATGGTGTTATTTTGCATTTCTGATCATCATAATAAAATGTATAAAGGAAAATGTATGCCTGCCTTACCCATACAGTTGTTTTATCTCATAAGACTTTTGTCTTCCTTCAACTGCTGGGCACTACACATCTTAAAACTAATTTGATTCTGTTGGGCAAGTACTATTAGATCATTTGTCAGAAGCTGACTCAAAAAGCTGAAGCTTTCAGTATTTCCCATCCATCATTTTAAAAACAAAAGTACTTTTCCCATTTTTTTTAGCTACAAATGATTCATTTAAAACTACATTTGTCTTTAAAATGTTCCATTAACATTTTATTACACCATTACAAATCCACTGCTAATTATATGAAAGGAACTTATTAATACATCAATTGTTAACAAAATATCTACTTCTGTGCAGCTCTTTTAGGTAAGTGGAAAGAGAAAGAGCATAGAATTAATAATACTTTTATATTGAATTGGGTAGGATTCAGGATTCAAAGAAATCGCTTTCTTTCTTTCTTTCTTTCTTTCTTTCTTTCTTTCTTTCTTTCTTTCTTTCTTTTATCTATGTAATTATATCAATCTACAATATATCTATACATCTTTCCCAGCATTAGAGCTGTCTCCAGACAGATAGGTCTTCACATAACGTGTCCAAAGTAGGATGATTTGATCCCATTATATAAATCCAGCTAATTTTGTTAAACCCAGTCAGTCATACTACAGCAAATATGATCTAGTACAGTATGTGGAGCTATGACGTGAGACTAGAAACCCTCAAATAAATAGAGATATTAGATCCAGTTTCTATCATGTGGAGCTGCTGCTGACTACATGAATGTATTCATACTGATTTATTGGCAACAAAACTGTGGAATTATCCATTGTCTTTCTCCTAACCATTGTCTTTCTTTCCCCAAAGTTGCAATATAATGTATATTCCTGGAATATCCTGATGTCTGTGGGATTTCCTGGATTTTCTATCTGAATGTCCTAAAGATGCTTTTTCAAGAGGCAACTGGACTTTCTGATTTTTCTTTTCTTTTCTTTGAAGATGTTTTGCTTCTCAGAGCTGAAGAAGCTTCTTGGATGAGAAGCAAAATGTCTTCAAAGAAAAACTCAGAAAGTCCAGTTGCCTGTTGAAAAAGCCCCTTTGGGATAACCATGACCCAGATGACTGAGGATCTCCATAGACATTCCTATCTAGGGCTAATCATATCTAATGTTGTTTAGCTTTCTCCAAACCATCTGAGGTCAAGTGGGCGCCATCAGCTGTTATGACATTAAGCTGGTAAGTCCTATTTATTTCAATAAATGGCTCTGGATATGAGTAAGTTTGGATTCAAACCATTGTGCTCAACAGCTTCCTTGCTATTCTCAATGGTTTTATTTAAATACATAAATAAATGATAAAATAGTAAAAGCAGATCAAACTGAGCAGCTGCATGCATGCATTCATCAGACCATATTGCCATAAAATCTTGGTTGTGCATTGGAATTCTACACGCTGTTCAGACTTCTAGTTCTTTATAAAACATTACTGAACAGGGAAGTTGAAACCATTGGTTACACAAACCAATCAAATGCTTGTAGCCCTGTACAGAAAGATAGGATTTCTAGAAACAACCTGATGCTCAGTGACAGGCTGTGTCTCTCTCAAGCAGAAAAAAATGGATTTCAAACACCACTAGCCAAATCTTTTTTAGAACATTTTCTTCTTGCCTGTATGCATAAATCTTGCTATGCCTTTGAGCCATGTTCAGATACCCTTAATATCAAATGTTTTCCTCAGTTTTGAGGCCCTTTGCCCATGCATCAAATAAATTGTAAGAGACAAGCTCAAATCTGATGGCCTCCAGAAATATTTTCCTATAATGTTATAAAGTGGTATTTGAAAGCTTTAAAGACGACTATGTGAAAGTCTCTTCTTGGGATTGATTCACCTAGAATTGGATATCCAAAGATACATAGATTTCTACAATAAAAAGCTGTGGATTTTAATTTCAGAAGGCAAAGAATTGGTTGGAGGAAAAATATGGCTGTGCAAAGTGGAACTCAGCTCCACATATGCAGCAACAAATCCTGCTTGTGCTAATTTGTGAGAGAACTAAAGCTCTTCATTAAAGCACCTCTTTTGTACCCTTGCCTTTGGTCAGGCAACCTGATAGCCAAAGGAGAACCTTTATTTATTTATGAAACAAATTTATATAGCCACCCAACTCAGAAACAGTGACACAAGCCCATTCAAAATGTCCTCTTGCATTATGTTTAATGAACACATAAGATGCTAGCAAACCTTATGCACTCCCAGAACAGCATCACTTTAAAAAGTAATCTGTGCATTCAGTATTTTTATCACACAGGAACTTTTGTGCACAAAGAAATTCCTAGGGTGATTGGGAACTCGGAATGTGTCTCCAGTTCATGGAATGTGAGCAGGTTTATTACTATGAATATAGAATCAAAACCCAGGATACTACTGAACTATGATTAAGGTATGAAACTAGGATAGGGGAGACCAAGTTTAAGGTCATCATAAATCATGGAGACCCAATGGATGACTTTAGGATAATCAGTTCTCAATCCATTTGTTATTAAAGAAAAAAGAAACTGCTCTGTGAAGCACCATAGTATTACTCTTTTTAACAACATATACTGTAACAAATTGTTATATACCAAACTTAGTCAGTGTTCATATAGACCAGGAATGTCAAACTCAAGGCTGGTGGGCCGAATCTGGCCCATGAGGTTTTAGATCTGGCCATGGGGCTGCCCTGAAAACAGTGAAGGACCAGCCCACTGCTCCTCTGCCAGCAAAAATGGCCTACTTAGGCTCTGTTCTTAGCCACGACAACGTTCTGCAACCCTCTGCCAGTGCAGGCTGAAAACAGCCCAGGTGAACCATGTGAGCCCAGGTGAGCTCCATTTTCAATGGCAAAGGGCTGCAGGAGGCTGTTGTGGCTGAAAACAGGATCTCAATGAGCTGGCCACATTGAGCTGGCCACACCCACCCCAGCCCCTCGCGGTCAAACACAAACCTGATGTGGCCCTCAATGAAATTGAGTATGATACCCTTGCTATAGACCACAGGTGTCAGACTCACAATGTCATGTCACAGTCACATGACGTATCACAACATTTTTCCTCTTTGCAGAGCTGGAGTGGTCATGAACTGCACATGATGCATCTGGCCCACAGGATGCCAGTTTGACACCCTTGCTATAGACCCAAGGTTGTATGGACCTGCTCTTCTGCAGGTCCTATGCAAAGCCTGGAAAACAATGTAATTCTGAATGTTGAGAACACATGGAAAGTGAAACGGTTACCAGGTTAGCATGCTGGAATTTGAAAATGATTTTTCTGCAAAACTTGGATGGAAAATTGTCTGAAAATCTCAGAAAAGTATGCTACTGTGAATCTGAAAAAGAAATCCTGGCAAAGACAATGTAGCATTCCATATAATTGACACATACAAAAATCCTACCTGGACATCTGAGTTAAGATTTACTCCTAGCAGAACGTACATTTACCTAGATCTTTTAGCCCAGTACACAACAAAACAAAACAAAAAATACTATATATCACATTGACACACATTGGAGTGTGTGTCAAGATGGCAGACAAAGCATTTGGGGTACAAGCCCATTTGTTCTGGACATGTGCATGATGTCAACAAATATATAAAAACGTGGGACTTGAATCATAACATTCTATTCTAGTTTTTCTCAACCTTGGCAACCTGAAGACCTGTGGACCTCAATTCCCAGAATTTTGTGAGTTAAAGACCATACCTCTTAAAATAGCTAAAATTGGGAGACCCTGCTGGTATTCAGTATATTCCTAATGATACCACCTTGCCTTGGATGCTGCTGATTGACCTAAACTGGTTTCCAGCCACAGCTGCCAAAAAGGCAGGGAGAGCACTTGTAGCTATAATGTAACAAGCAGGAATTTGACTGAAGAACTATTATCTGCTATTGAAAATCATGTTGAGCTATATGTCAAGGGTCTGACTTCATATAAGCAATGCTCTCGATTCCTAATTAAATGCACTGAATTAGAACAAGTACCACCATAGACTCAGCATTACACACACCATCAGTAATGTAAGGTTGCAACCTGGAAGAATGAGAACAGTGATTGAATATTATACTACTGTAGACTAGTGGCTATTGTGACATTGTTTATAGGAGTTTTAATAATGAATGAAAGCAAATTGAACAGCAGATAGAAACCAAAACTTTTTTTCCCCTTGGGTTAATATTGCTCCACAAACACCAGCAACATATAAGATGCCAAGATTGTGCACTCCTGCCACATGTTTTATTCATCTGGGTTTTTTGCTCTTGGGAGAAAACAAGCAATCCTTTTATATATTAAACCTTTCTTTTTATATTTGTGCTTGCTTGGGAAAATAGTATACTGTGTGTCTTCTTATTTGGTCAGAGATGGGCTCTGTCCTGCCCACTCTTCTTATTCTTGCTGGCAATTTACCAACCAAAAGCCTATGAACTTTACAATATGTTCAGACTGCCTCAAATATTGCTTTCAAGAGCTGTCTAATGACATGCAATATGATTTCTGCCTCTCACTTTTTTTTTCTCCCTCAATTTCACATCACTCCTAATGATGATTTCCCTACCTGAGATTTAGTTATTCCTTCCCATGTCGAAAACATTTGCTTGCTTCCAGTGAAAGAACCCTCTAAGGATGTGGCAGAAGGCAGCTTCAGAATGCTATTCATTCGTGGAGTGTTGCTATTCTTTGCCAATGCAGCTGTGGTTTCTTCTGATGACCCAGGGCAAGGCACTGCCCTTCATTCTCAGTTGAACTGGGGAAATAATATTCTTTACACTGAACTGGGGAAATAATATTCTTTACACAGGAGAAGGAGATAAGGATTATAATGTGAATTCTTAAGCCAAATCCAGCATTTGAAACATAGGAGGAAAAAAGGTTGAGAAATAAAATGATTTTCCTACTCTTTTTCAGAAGCTGAGATCTATGGACAAATAGAGTCTGTGGAATGAATTAGAAAGGGGGGAGAGAGGTATTCACTCAGGAAATGCCAGATTCACCTTTGGGGTTTAATATATGCTGTGGGTAGAATAAGCAACAGAGATAGAGTAGAATATGAAGTTTTTGTTTTTAAGCACTAATATATATTTGTTTCAGCGAAAACTCATAATCTTACAGACCCAACACATAAGAGAAAAGGAATAGGGAGGGATAGGAATGCTACCAAAATCAGGTACCATGAAAATATATGATTTTTCTTTTAGACATGATCATGTGTAATAATTGTTGAAGAGTCAATCCTGGGAAAGATGACTGATCCCAGCAAGAATGGTAGGAGATTCTTTTTTCTCTTCTGCAGTACAAAAGCTGCTAAATTCTCTTATGCTGGCTTGCAATTTCCTTACAAGGGATCTTTGGAAACATCACCTTGGAAATAGCACTACAAATTCTACATTAAAGATTCCTCAATTTCCCATTTTCCACTAGAAAGAAAAATCACATTAAAATATACATTTGACACACTAGAATCTTGGAAGAAGGGCAAACACAAACCATTTTTTTTGGTATTTGAAGCAGAGCAGAAAGTTGAATTGAATTCTACTCAGTGCTGATCATACAATGTTATTTTGAGAACTGCAGAGAGAAAAGGTGTGCAATTTCCAATTCCAGATTCTCATACATTCTTCTGACCATGCCTTTTGGAAACTGAAAGCATAGTTCCCTGCTATTTCCTATGGGAACTAGTTTAATCCAGCGGTCGCCCACCAGTGGGCAGCAGCCCACTGGTGGGACGTGAGAAAATTTTGGTGGGCTGCAGAGAAATCTCACCCCCAGAGCACCCCCATAAAGCAATTAATCCAAGCTGCGCAGAAACACAAGGCTGCGCCGCCCACATGGCCCGCAGGAACCCTCCCCACCCATTCACTCCTTACACGGTAAACTTGCCTGCTATATATTTACATGCATGGTGTGTTGTGAACTAATTTTGTGAGTTTGCTTGCAAGCAAATTTTATATGACAGACTGAGCTAGCCAATGGCAAATAGATTTCTGAACAAATCTGTGATTCTGTGAGCAACTCAATCTACCTGCTTTGCCTGATTTTGGGTAAAAGTTGCTCTTTTTTAAAAAATAAAAAAATCAATATTTACATGCATGGTGTGTTGTGAGTTAATTTTATGAGTTTGCTTGCAAGCAAATTTTTTGTGACACACTTAGCTAGCCAATGGCAGATAGATAGATCTCTGAATGAATCTATTATTCTGTGAGCAACTCAATCTGCCTGCCTGCTTTGCATGATTTTGGGTAAAAGTTGCTCTTTTTTTATTAAAAAATCAATATTTATATAAATATTTATAATATTTACATATAAGCCATGCCCAGCCAGTCACATGACCAAGCCTCACCCACAAATTAGGCCACACCCACAGAACCGGTTAGTGGTCCCTGGGATCTAAAATTATAAGTTTGGTGGTCCCTGAGGTCCAAAAGGTTGGCAACCCCTGGTTTAATCTGTTGGTGGAAATCATAACATTTACTTAAACTCAAAAACTCCTCAGTATATACCTGTATCTCTGATGTGACCCTTCCCACTTTATGGCCTTTGCTTCCCTCTCAATTAAAAAAAATACAGTTTTGGCCCCAATTCAGTATCTCAGGAGGCTTTGTTATTTTGGCTAATGACATGATACACAGTCGTTATTTTGGCTAATGATAGGATAAACATAGGTTGGACTTTATTAATTCAACTTTTAGTGCATTATATGGTACAACATTTTTTTAATCCTACCAGTCGGACTCCAGAAGTACAAACTGTGTGTGTTTTCCATATTCGTAGTACTTTCAGATAACTAAATCTAATAGAAATAATTTTGGAGCTGACTTTAATGCCAAACAGAATGTGAAATACTTTGAATTTAAATAGACACATGATCTACTGATAGTCCATTTAGGGCAATCAATTGGATGATTAGATGATCAATTGGAACTGTTCATGAGTTAATAATAAGTTAGTCTATTGAACCTGTCTCAATAATGAATCAAATTTGGATCCCATTCAGTCACATTTTAAAATAATTGTTAATAGAAAGCCAATCCAATGTTGTAAATTCTCATATTTCAAAGCAAAGACCTCATTTTTCAAATTATATATTATATTCTAGGATATAACAGTCTAAAGACAGATGTGAAATATAGGCTTCAGATTAAACCTCTTGGGCTCAGTAGCCATCACTCTGCCTTAATTTGGAGAAATTGTTTTGTGATATTCCCACAGGATTATACTTTTGAATGCCAAGCCAAGATCCTGCCTGCTTGTTATTATCACTAGTTATGGCGATCTTGCTTAAGATTAAATGTTCATGGTTAATTTGAAGTTTCCTTGTTCCACAGAGAACTTCATGTTGAGATTGCTTTTTTGTTCATCTATTTATTTTCCTGATCATCTGACCTAAAAATGTTGGCGTCTATGTCTTCTAGACTACTATAGCCCATTAATCCTGCCTACAGCAATATCTACATTTTACAGGAATAACATTTATCTGTGAGACTTTCATACCTTTTGATTCCTTGGAGATGCACCTTTAAATTTAATCAGGAACAATAAGACTTTTGTCTGGTCACTGATGGCCACCATAAGGACAGTCTATCTCCAAAAGTACAAATAGATCTACTCTACAAGTATATTAAAAATGGGCAGTACAAAGCAACATATTTCCAGCAGGAGCCAGCCCTTACAGTATCTTAAATGAATGGTTCCTTAATATGCTAGAGCTTTTGTTGATTTCTATTATTTATATATCTTTCCTTCCTTCCTTCCTTCCTTTCTTCCTTCCTTCCTTCCTTTCTTTTTTCCACCCACTCTCCCATCCCTGTCCTATTGTCCCCATTTATTTATACCTATTTCCTGTATTCTTACTCATGCTTATACCTATTATTTTGTAAGCGATTGACAAACAAAATAAATAAAATAAATTATCTAAACTGGTGGTCATTTTTTGCACTCACCCCTGTTTCGCTAAGCAATGCAATCCCATATTTTCCTCATACCTTTTCATATTTGTCTCATCATTGATTTTTTACATGATGGGTGTCCCTCTTTTCCTCTGCTTTGCTTCTGGAAGATGCTACCTTTTTCATTAGTACTGTTTTGGACTACAGACCCCAAACTTTAACCTGCTGTAGCTGTATATGTTCATCTGCTGAAAATGTTGCATTTAGCAGTGTGAGTCAAAAGTCTTCATTGTCAGGTGGATAAAGCAGCAAAAGGGTAGCTTTAATAAATATACGCTATTAACTAGATGGTAGCCCTGGTTCTTTTCTAGAGCTTTTTGCTAAGGTTATAAAATTATATTTTGTGATTAATTTCAGTAATTATATTTTAAGTAAATAGCTGCCATAGATATGTAGAAAAATCACTTATCCTCTGAAATTCAGCTGTTAATTTTGTTTTAATGATAATGATCTTTAAATGCACATTATTCAGATTTCTTTATTTTTCTACGAAATAGTAAAAAGAACCAGGCGTAATATTTCATATTTTGTTCCCTTTTTTATCAAGAGAATCCATGTAATTCCACTGAACCTTGTTCTCAGGAAGCTCAGAAAACCAAAGGAGGAAGGGATAGGAGGGAAGGAAGGAAGGAAGGAAGGAAGGAAGGAAGGAAGGAAGGAAGGAAGGAAGGAAGGAAGGAAGGAAGGA
>BLBF01000003.1:26426211-26443247 GCA_015471245.1 Laticauda colubrina | reverse complement strand
GGAAGGAAGGAAGGAAGGAAGGAAGGAAGGAAGGAAGGAAGGAAGGATCCTCACTCAAAGAGGAGAACTAGAATTTTTATGATATTTCACTGGAGCGGACAATTAAGGACTACAAGATATTTAGCCACAAGACCAATTTAAAGGCCCTGTCCCACTGCACTTATGGATGCAAAGAGGATATAAAACATTAAAAAAAGCTTGCCATCCATTGGAAAACACTATGCATCCATTGTGTACTCATTGCATACGTGTTTCATAGGCTCTATCCGTCGAGCATCCATCTACTGAGATTTCATCCGCGCAAGAAGTTTTGAGCTGCACAAAACTTTGTGAATGGATGAACTTTCCACCATGTATGATGTAAATCCACAACATACAAGCAACAAACCTTCTATGTCCATTTATCATCCATTAAACGTCTGCTGTATCCTCTCTGCATCCTCTGGGCATCCTCGTAACTCACATCCGCAGCAGCTGAAAACGGAAAGAGGGAGAAAAGAAAGGGTACATGGAACGTCTATACATCATTAGTAGCACGGAAATAGAAAGGATGCGTTTGCATCCAATATACATCTGCGCGGCATCCCTTTTCTTTCCTTTAGGCGTACGTGATGCATCCGCTTCATCCGCTATGCATCCACTTCTAAATTCTCTCCTGGAACCCCTTTGGAGGTGTCATCCGCTTCCATCTGCTAGGCTTCCTATGAACATCCATTTAACATCCCCGCTACATACTACCCATGTCCGTTCTTTTCCGTTCTTTTCTGTTCTAATTATGCAAATTTTCACCACTTTTTGGAGTGGATGACAACGGATGGAGCCACCCCTGAAATTTTGCTTGTCCGCTGTGTCCTTTATGCATACGTTTTGCGTCCGTCGGCCAGTAGGACCTACCCTTAAATCTGACATGGTCACTTTTGCTAATTTAATGGATTCT
The DNA here is from genome assembly GCA_015471245.1 of Laticauda colubrina. NCBI lineage: Eukaryota > Metazoa > Chordata > Lepidosauria > Squamata > Elapidae > Laticauda > Laticauda colubrina. The sequence continues at coordinate 26,442,310 of BLBF01000003.1, read as the reverse complement.
TCATTAAAGGTTGAAAAAAATATTATCTTGATCCTTAAATCACCATCCCAAAATTACCACCACATCACTTTTTTAAAAAGCAAAATATTTCAACCTTCTGTGTCCTAAGAAATGTCAAGTGCAAACCCATGACCAAGAAATCTTGCTTAACTTGATATTCAACAATTATAGTCTAACAGCAGTAGGTGAACTTTCACACAAAGTAACCATCACTTGAAGTTCATCCAAAATCATATTTGTTTTGGTGTTTCACCTCATGGCAAGCACTATTCACATGAGTTAAGAGTATGAGTTCAAAGATAGTTATCAAAAAAACAAGAAAATCAACCACAAGATGAAGGCAAGTTCTTTCAAAGTTTTCAAACTAACTACCAGATATGGAAACCAAGAGAGTATCTATCCAGGCCAGGTTCCTTGAGACAAAGAAGAGCAGGAAGTAAGTCTTCCAAGTAGATCAGTTATTCATCTTGCATTAATTATATTTTCCAAAATCTTGATTTACCCACTGCTGAAATGTAACTAATCTGACTCTTAAGTAAGTTGATCTTTCTGCATTCTGCGATCTCTTGCTTCTTCATCTCATAATACGTCCCATGGCCAAATAGTGACATCATCATTTTTAACGGGGCAGCTCTGAATATTTTTCGGCAAACATACACAGCTAAAGTTCTTCTGCTTCCCATTCTTTCTGAGACATGGATTTTTCAGGCTCCATAACTCAAAGACAGATGTTGTCCATGATTTAAGACCAAAGATGTCATTTCTATTTCCTTCCCCCATTTTCTGACTTACTAGTCAGTATTTATCACTAACTGTTGAATTCCCTGAATTTGGAGACTTGCAAGTTCAAGAAATTCACCACATTTGGAGGAAACAGCTTTATAGCATGTTTTTCCCCTCCATGTTTCTTTAAGTCATTTCTACTGACAGTTTGAAAATGTTTGGGGGAAAAAATATGGTGACAATTCAACCAAAGATCACAAAAAGCGTTAGCCACTGCACAGAAGAGTGGCCATGCAAATTTGATTTTAAGCAGATCGAGATGATTGTCACATCATTTCCTATGGAGGAAGATCTCTGCATTTTCTCTGAAATGTAATTGTTTCATCAGCTATTATCCCTACATTAAGCCATCCTGTATTTAGATTTAATGTTTTTCAAGACACAGCACAGCCATCCATTTCTACATGCAGTGCTTCTTGAGGTTACTTTATCAATATATTACAAGCTGATCCCAGTTCCCTCATGCATGCCTTGGGTCACAGCCAAAAATAACCTCAATTTTCAGTTGTTAAAGGACTATTAAATCATTTTCTTACAAGAAACTATAATATATATATTTTTTGGCTGAGGATCTTGAACAAAGATTGAACTCTTATTAAGCTGCATTATCATAACCTTTCCAAGAAACAATGCAAGAAGAGAATTTGGAAATATAATATTACTCTTTTTCCTGTCCAAGGCAAAGATGGGCTGGAAAATACTGAAAGAAAAACAAAAAGAAATTCTACCTAGAATAACAGCAAAGCAAACTTTTTGTGCTCATAATGTATTTCAAATTGCCCACACACACATACAAAAATACACATAACTCAGGCAGAAGTGATTGGCCTGGACTTTACAAATAGTAACAGCGGGAACACACTTATAGTTCCTGCTTGACCACTTAGGGACTCTGAACTATTTAGCCACATATCCTCCAGAAAACATAGAAATCATAAGAACTATAGTTCTTACTGCCATTGATATAAGTTTGAATGCTACTGCTCATAGTCATAAAGTTTTGCCCCAGAACTGAGTATGTGTTTTGCATGTAGATGATAAGCATCATTTCAAGTTCAAAAGTTATACTAGCCTAGGTGGGAGGAGGGAAAATCTGCCTGAAATTTTGGAATAACTGTTGCTAGGCCAAATTGTTTTCCTCCAACAATTCTATTGGAGGACTGTGAAGATGGGTGGATTTTGTTACTGACATTCTTTAATAAATTAAGAAAAGTTGAGGACAAACACATGGATAAGGCTATAAGAGATACAGCACTTTTTATTTTTAAATAACTAAAAATGTTATTAATAACATTTACTATTATTACAATATTATTATTACAATAACTAAAAATGACATACAAGAATCCTTAAACAGAGCCTCCTATAAAAACAGCAATGAAGTTCATTCAGAAGAGCCTCACTACGTCAGAGATCTGGTTCTGAATTAATAGCCTCAGAGGGAGAGGTTCTCTGTCTCTCCATCCCACAATGGGCGAGAGACTGTTCTACTGTTCACAATTAGTCTAACACTTGTATCAGATCAAATTGAATATTAATCTAATATTGCAATTCTCTAGGATAAGTCCAATCTTTTGACATTTTATTGCACACTGGTTAAACCTCATATTACAACAAGAGATTTCAAAATTAAATTATAAAGAACACCATTGACCTCCCCTTCCACACAAAAAGTTTCCTAGAAAGTCCTTATTATTAAAGAAGATAGTTGCTTCTAGCAGATTAACAGCCCTAAAGCTACTGCATACACAAATGGAAATGGAAGTAGCAAAAGTGCAAATTAAAACAATGTTCAGCAAATCTTACAATAAAATTAGCTGTTTTTTTTTCAGCAAAATAAATGGAATGGCTGATTCCTGTTTCTGCAATTAGGTTATGTTATGTTATGTTATGTTATGTTATGTTATGTTATGTTATGTTATGTTATGTTATGTTATGTTTTATTTTATGCTGTGTTGTTTTGTGTTGTGTTATATCATGTCATGTCATGTCATGTCATGTCATGCCATGCCATGCCATGCCATGCTATGCTATGCTATGCTATGCTACCAGTATGCTATTTCATTTGATTTGATTTTTAGCCCATCATTATTACTTTATAAATAACTCAAGGTTACAAACATACCTCATACTCTTTCCTTTCCTATTTTCCACATGACACCTGTGAGGTGGGTTAGGCTGAGAGAGTGTGACTGGTCCAAAATCACCCATCCAACTTTCATGCCTAAAGTGGGATGAGAACTCACTATCATCTGGTTTTTAGGCCAATACCTTAATCACTATACCAAACTAAATGTCTATGGAGATTCTCAATTATCCAGGTCATTGTTGTACCAAAAAGTGTCTTTTCAAGAAGCAATTGGAATTTCTTGGTGTTTTTTTCTTACAAATGTTTTACTTTGGTTCACTTCATTTCAAGAAGCTTCTTCAGTTCTGACTGGCTGTTTTATCTTGGAGTTGCTCTGCCTTTAACCCCCAAAATATATTAACACAGAAGTTTATCCATCCCAAGGATGGATAAATGGATGGACAAAAAGTATTTTGTCCATACCCAGACAAAAACTGAGCAATGTAATATATGCAAATCTGTGCATTGCTGAAACAAACAACTATTTCAAAAATGTAGGGCACAGCATTGGCGAACAAACCCATCAGAACAAGATTCAGCCATTTATCTACATTTGAAAGGCAAAGGTCACAGTTTTGAAGATAGCAAGGCCCACATTCTGGGAAAAGAGACCATTGGTTTGAAAATGGGGTCAAAGAGGCCATTTATGTTAAAATTGAACAGTCTCAACAGAGTGGGAGGGATAAGGTCAGAGTTCACTGAAAATGTGCGCATGCACATGCCCCCTTTGTGCAAGCTTGCACATGGCTGCAAAACCACAGGAATTTCCTGCACGCAGCAGCCAGGATGAGTAGCTTGGATGAGGCACAGAAAGCAACTGGGCTGTGAAGATGGGTATGTGAGCAAAAGCATAAGATATATAGTGCCTAGGTCTGTGGGTGGGCCCAACCAGTGGTCATAATTACCAGATGAGCCAGCCAATCTGAACCACCAGCAGCCCACCACTGTATTGGATACCACCTATTTCCTGCCTATAACATAGTCCTTTCAGTAGTCCCAGAAAAGTTCCACACCCATTTACATTCTGATAGAATAGAATAGAATAGAATAGAATAGAATAGAATAGAATAGAATAGAATAGAATAGAATAGAATAGAATAGAATAGGATTCTTTATTGGCCAAGTGTGATTGGACACACAAGGAATTTGTCTTGGTGAAAATACTTTGAGGTGACTCTGAGGGTACAATGGCCTGAACAACTTCAGACTGCTAATAGATTTTACAGATAACAGAGTTGGAAGGGACCTTGTAGGTCATTAGTCCAACCCCTCACCCAAGCGGGAGACCCTACACCATTTCTGATAAATGACAGTCCAATCTCTTCTTAAAAGTCTCCAGTGATGGCGCTCCCACAACTTCTGAATGGAAGCTGTTCCATTGGTTGAATGTTCTCACTGTTAGAAAATTTCTCCTAATTTCCAGGTTAAATCTCAACAAAATGGTGAAAATACAAATTTTTGCAAATTGCAAAGAATATAATTTTTTCTATTCCCCATCATTCAGTCAGAACTGAACAAAACATCTTAGATGAAAAGCAAAACATTTTCAAGAAGTAAAACCAAGAATGTCCAGTTGCTTTTTGAAAAGTACCTTTGGGATTACACCAAATTGATTGCAAATTTGCACGGTCAGATAAGAGAGACCAAATCAGGATGCCTTGTAGTTGTACAGAAACACTTTGTTTAAACACTGAATATAGAAAATATAAATTTGATAGACCAGTGATCATAAAAACTTTTACTGGACTTTTAATCTAAAACACTGATCAGATCAGAGATAGAAATTGGTACAAAGCAGATAAATTCTCCTGCAATTTTTTTTGTACAGGTTTTCATTTAGGTTGATGGAAAATGGCTTTTTGAGATTCTTTCAAACAGGAATATGAGAACACTTCAAACAAACTGAGAACTTTAGAGAAATCTTCCATGGAAGTGTCCCATAAAATTTCTAATGTGTAGTTTGGTATTCATCAATTAATTTATATATGAGAGTGCCAAGGGACATGTGTATAAATGCTTGCTCTTTGATTACACAATTATCTCTTCAAGAATCTGCAGCTTCTCTATTTCTGTATTTTGGTTGAATACAAGAAATTGTCCCCTCTTCAGTTTCATCAGGAGTGATATTATAGCTTGATTAAGGAAAAATCCTTTATTTGGGAGATCTTCACCCAATTTTTCTGCCAATAAATTTTAGTGCAAGAATGTTGAAAGGCCATTTGTGCCTAGCTCTACTAGAGTCATTTGGGATTAACTTTAATGTAAAAGTGAACTGATTAAGTAATGTAAGAGCTTTCAGGATTAGGTTAGGCCAGAAAGCAAGTCATTGATCTCATTTTTCACATTCCAGTCTTGCTCTTGCTTATGGATATTTAATATTGAACAACAGTAAATGATGGAATTTGCAAAGCAAAGGGAGAACCAAAAAGTTCAAAGCAGCTCCCAAAAGTTATGATTGTTTTATTTCCTTAACATGAATTAATCCATTTTAAAAACCTAATAATATAATCCTGGACTGAAGCTAAATCAATAACAAAATAATATTTCAATTCTTTCAGCCCACATTATGCAAGCAGAAAAAATGTCCAGCATGTACCTTGTGATTTTAATATATCACAGTACAAAATTGAGATATATCAAAGCAGGTTATATAGCATTATAAATATTATTGTTTTGTTTCAGGTCCATCACTGGGATAGCAAAATATTTATAGGTAATCTCAGGGACAATTATTTCTTTTGATTTTTTTCTCACCTTATTATGTTATAAGAATATTTGCTGAGTTGAAGAAATTACCTTATATATAAAACAAAGTCCGCATTCTGAGACATGTTATTCATCATAAATACATAATATATGCACGCACATGTGCATGTAATAACTGTAGTAGCTACAAACAGTGGGTAGTACAGGTCCCATGGCAGGCAAAAAGGCTAAAAGAAAGTGAAAGTAAAGCCTAAATAATTTTTTAACATATTGGCCCTCAAACAGGACAATACTCTTGAGTTTCAGGCAGCTGGAATCAGCTAGAGTCCTCTCTGATGCAATTTATCATTTCTGAGTCTGGATGCAACCATTTGGGTGAAAAGATATTGGGTAATTGAATCAGTTGAATCAAATTTTCAATTTGCTTAGTTCTAATTTGTGGAGCCAATATGATATGGTGGCATCAAGTTAGAAACCAGGAGCTCATGAGTTCTAGTCCTAACTTGGACATAAAGACATTGGGTGACCTTAGGCCAGTTACCTTCTCTCTGCCCAAGGAAGGAGGTAATGGTAAATCACTTTTTTAAAAACCTTGTTTTGGCAGTCTCTGAGAACTGGATATGATTGAATTGGGGGGAAAGTTCTAAATGAATTATCTGTGGCTACCGACAAAACTCCTTTTTACACTCTGTCTTCTGGGTCCTGGCTTTTTTTCTGATCTGAAACAGAGACTAGGTCTTCTTCAAAATGAAGTCACCTCTTTCTGTGGGGATTATTCCCAGAAATTCCAGGCAAACAGAAGGAAAAGCCTGGAGTAAGGAAAAAAAATATTTTCTCTATGGAGAAAGAATTGTTCTTACCAAATTAAAAACCAAAAGAAGATTGCTTATTTCTGATTGAAAAGGAAAAAGATATTAGGTAAAAAGTGGGAACACTGATATAGTATAATGTCAGTCATATAACCAAGCTAAATATATGGCATACCTATAAATAAGGGGAAGTTGGTATCATTCACAAAAAAGTTATACAATAAGGCAACTTGCAGCCTTTCTAATGGAGGGTATCAGATGGAATTCAGTCTTCAAGCACTTTACTACTCAATAATCATAGTGTTACTTTTCATCAGTCAACTCATCAGCCTTACAACACGGTTCCCACAGGCAAAATTATTTTTCCAGTGCACTGGTCACTTGCTGAGGCCACAACAGCCATTATACTTTATCATTTGAATGTGTTTATTTTATAATCTAATCATACTTAATCCATAGTCTGTAACATCTCCTTCTGAGTCATTAACAGACATCCACTGTGAATGCTTATCCTTATTTTGAATGCACTGATGCAACTTTCTGCTTGATATCCTATTCCTATTTTAAAATTGGAGCTTTAGGAAAAAGCTAAAAACACAGTGTAAAACTTTGATTTGTAGCATCCGATATGCCCAATGCCCTTCTTAGTTTTTGTGAACAGATTTGAACCAATATCTCAAAGCCCGAAATGTATTCTGAGGAATATACAAAGCTGTTTGAAAAAATGTTGAAAATGAAATCTTGCTTTCTATTCTTTTCTTATCTTTAGTATTCTCCTATTATTGTACAAATTATATCGTTCTTTTAAAATATTAGGCTTTATTGTTATGCTAATTCATAATAATTTGAAAAGAAAAATAGATCATTTTTTTTTTTAAAGAAAGAGATGAAGCTCTTAAAATAATTATTGTAAGAACTATGGAGACTACTGTATTGCTGATGTGCCATAAACTCTACAGGACTTTAAAGAGTAAAGAAACCAATAACTTGCAGAACAACGAACTAGCTGAACTAAACTTCTCATCTGGTTGAGATTCAGCAAGGACAGCATTAGAGTGCAAGAGAAAACAGAAACAAAAACAAAAGCCAGTGTTGATGTTGATATAGTATGTTAAATTATATATCGTGTTCTTACCAAATTTGTCAGCGTGGTTGAGATAATCTTGGCTGAAAAGGGCATCCACAGCTAAGGAGTGAAGATGGTAATTCATCATAACAATCACTGCATTCTAATGTAAAATGTAGCATTTCTTATTTATGAATGTCATCATCCTAGTCTAATACTGGTGCTAGATTAGAGAAATCATAGACTAGAGAGGACAGATATAGGATGAATTGTTGGCTATTTTACTTTATTTATTGTTTTATTTTAATAGATTTAGCCAAACAACTGGAATGGTGTAGTAGCCTAAAGGTGGAGCTCTCACCTTACAATCAGGAGGCTGTGAGTCTGATCCTAGGTACAGGCAAATATTTCTCTCTCTGAGCACACTGAGAATATATCTGCTGAACAAAGCTCCACATTGGCACATTGGTTGCCCAGACTCCATTCCACAAGGGATTATGGGGTCATTAAAAGAAGATTATTTAGCCAAGCAACTCTGGGCAACTTGCAAAAGCTAATATGAAACAGAATGAAATAATTAAATTAAGGGCTTTTCTATCCAAACATTGATAGACCAACTTTTTATGTGAGGTAGAATATTTGTTTTTATTTTCATAAGTTTATTTCTGCATTATGCCTAAACAAGAAGCTAAGCAAAATCATCATGAACTATTTTTAGTTCCTTAGGTTTTATTAAGATGAGATTCAGAGACAAGCAGGCCTGTTGCTGGCACATGGATTGGTAACTGCTTGAAAACAACCTTTCACAAGCTGCTAAATAACATTTCAAGATTGCAGCGAGCCTTCAAGTTGAGTGATTTTACATAACTTCAGACTCCATGCCTTGGAAAAGCAATCTAGATTAGCTCACAAGTTCATTCCTGCAGGGCAGCCATAGTTTTGTCATGATAATTAATGGTCCCAACCTGCATTGACAGACACAAGTCCCAACCTGCATTGAACTGGTTTTTGCTTTGGAGACATAAATGTAGACTATGTTGACATTTATTCATTGCCAGATCATTTTCTGGTCAAATGGTGTATTGTTGCTACCAATTTCTATGAAGATTCTCAGTATCAGGGTGCTTTTTCAAGAGGCAACTGGACTTCCTTTCTTTTTCCTTAAAGATGTTTCTCTTCTCATCCAAGAAGCTTCAGATGCCACCAATAGGCTTTTGGATCCTAGAAAGATTAAGGTAAATATCATTATTTCCAATGATGTGTTGATTGAGGATTATAGAGTTTTTAATAGTTGAGATATTTTGCATTTTTGTTCCCTTGTACATTGTACAGAGTTGATCAGATTAGGACAGGTCACAAATGCTGCCACTACAAAAGAAATCCTGCAGTTTGCAGTGGCAATAGCATCCAGAAACAGAAAGGCATATATCATTTTTATACTTCTTAGTATCTCTTGTTGTGGCATTTTGATATTGCCATGCATGGAAAGAATGCAGAAATCCAAAGTTTTCTTCTGTGCTCATGAATTCCACACAACTCAGACTAATTTTTCATTTACAGTGAGTTACAGGTTTAATCAACTGGTAGAGAGTGAAGTCTCATTTATTATGCAGATGCATTTCTTGATTTGAGGAGGAAAGAATAAAAAGATGACCTGCAGCAATGTGAATGTTCTTGATTACACCTGTGATAGGTTTGAAGTGCCATACTGAGAACAAATCATCCTGGAGAAGATCTATTTGGGTGATTACTAAAAGCCAACAGTGACTTTTTACCCATAATTCAATTTCTTTTTGTAGAAACAAATGGCCACCTTCCTAATGGAGAACATTGTTTCATCCCTAGTCCTACTGAATCTGACTCTTTAGGATTTGAAAAGCCAATTAATTCTAGACATGGAAAAGGGTGCAGAAGACAAATGAAATACGCACTACTGAAAACTTATTGTCTCTACTTGTTTGTGAACTTCTTCAGTCTGACATAATAGAATACCAGAGTTGGGATGGACCTTCTAGTGACTAGTCCAACCCTGTGCTCAGGCATGAAACCCTATACCATTTCAAATGGCTGTCCAATCTCTTCTTAAAAACTTCCAGTGTTGGAGCATCCACAACTTCTGGAGGTAATCACTCCAGTGACTAATTGTTCTTTCTTCCACCACAACATTCAGGAGTATTATCAAGGGGGAATCTTCAACATCTAGACATTGCCAAATCTGGAAAATGGACAACAATTAAGACAGCAATTTCTTAAACCAACTTTGTTTCCAGCAGAATGAGAGATAAACAGCTTAAAAATGTCACTTAATAGAGCCCATAGTAAGCATATTTCATTTAAAAATCTAAGATTTTACTTTAATCAACCAGAACTATAAGACAGTGACAGTTGACATCCTGCAATGGTACCTTCAGTAATAGAAAATTGAGTGTCACCAGGATTCTCAACCTGAAGACATTACCATAACTGGCCAATAAAATTCCAACAACCACTATATGGTAGCAAGGAAGAAAGAATTTTTGCTGATATCTTGTGATCTGCCATAGCCCTAGTATAGGAAGACAAAATGAGGCCCCAGTTCCTTTTTCCCCTGAAGCCTATATAGGAAGCAATAGACTTGATTCTAAATGCAATGTTCTTTTATAAAAAACACCTGTGTTAGCATCAATGATTCATGCACAAATGTTTTCTGCATGTAATTCGTGCATCCTCAGGAAAAGCTATTGTTGCAAAGTTCTCCACAAAAGGCAGAAAATCCATAAACGTTTATATTAAAGAACTAAGGTAAAATACTGACTCATAGGAAATTCAGTAGAAAAAAAATACATCACATCAAATATTAACTGCATTTAGTTTAAGTGTATACAGCTGACTTATAGCAAAAAAGTAATTTGGCTCTTTAATTCATATTTTTATAAGCAATGAGAAATATGTCAGTTGCCCAAAACTGCTCATCTTTGAAAGAAGCAAGAGGAAATTGAAGGACTATGGTATCTTGGAGAAAATTCTTAATATATCTATTTAAAAAGTTTTTGAAAATGTGTTCATTTTTCTTTGAACACAGAATATAAGTATCTCCAAAGATTCTACCAACATGGAATGCATAGACCTTTGGGAAATTCAAACATCATGTATGCAACTTGATCTTTAACTTGAAGTTGTAACCTGTTTTCTGTTTTGCAGCTATGACAATTCATATATTTGTAAGCTTTTATTATGATGTTGTTAACCATCCAGAGTCACATAGCTGAAATGGATGGCATAATAATACATAAACAATAAATAAACGATGCATCCACTGCACTTTCTCACCTGATATTCAATGCTATTTATGTTAGGATCAGAATCAAGAAAACAGCAATTATTTCTCCAGATTACAATATTCCACAGTTTCCACATTGCCTTTTCCATACCACTATATATCTGGAAGTATGTTTCTATATGCTATATTATATATGACTGTGAATTGCAGTCATATTTCTTAAACAATCACTACCAGTGTTTAAGTCTGAGAGATTAAACTTTTCAGTTGATGCTATGTAAGTATGCCACATAAAAAAACTTGAAATAAATCATTATCAGCATATGCAACACTTTGTAAAGCCCCTGTCACACTGCACCAACGGATGGAAAGAGGATGTAAAATGGAGGAAAACACTTGTCATCCATTGGTTAACGCAATGTATCCGTTCTATACTCACTGCCTCCATTTTGCTTCCTCTCTATCCATCCAGCATCCGTTTATTGTCATTTCATCCACTCAGAAAGTTTTGAACTGCTCAAAACTTTTGAGCGGAAAATGTATCCAATGTGTCCGTTCTGCATCCGCTAGGCATCCGCTAGGCATCCGTTCTGCATCCGTTACACATCCGCTATATCCGCTAGGTATCCGCTTCGCATCCGCGCAACTCCATCCGCTCCAGCAGTAAACGGACGCAGGGAGGAACGGATGCAGAACAGATAAAGAATGGATGCCTAGTGGATGCAGCATGGAAACAAATCATTTAAAATGGAAAAAACATTCACAGAGGGGACCTATCTCGGATATTAAGGATGTCTAGAGAATGCCGAGAGGATGCAAAGGGACACCTAGGGGAAAACCTATACTGCCTATAAAAAGGGGGAGCAACTCATCTGGATCTCACTTTCAGACCAGCAGCCCAGCTGTGCAGACCTCTGCAGCCTTCATCTGACTCTTGCTCTTCCAAAGTATCCAGTCATGTCCACCGTGGATCGTAGCAAAGTCCTTTTGGCAGCCACCATCATTCTGCAACAGTGCGAAGCCATCTACAGGCTTTGTGAACTCTAATATGGGAAGAAAAAGAGGCGGCCAAGAAGCGTCTGGGTCCGAAGATGGATCGGGAAAAGAGCAGAGTATGGACTGTAAAACAAGCTGATGGTGGAGCTGAGGAATGAAGACACTCATGCATTCCAGAACTTCATGAGGATGCCTCCAGCCATGTTTCACGAAGTTGTGCAGCGGCTAACACCCAGGTTGACCAAGGCAAACACCAACTTCCGGCCCAGCCTGGAACCTGGGCTCAAGGTGACACTCACTCTGCACCACCTGGCCTCAGGGACCACCTACAGGAGCATGCAGTACGGCTGCAGGGTGCCACACAACACCATCAGCATTGTGGTCAGAGAAGTGGTGCAGGCCATCATCGAAGAATACATGGAGGAGCTCCTCCAGTGCCCCACAACTGAAGAAGGATGGAAGAAAGTTGCAGAGCAGTGGTATCAGAAGTGGAACTTCCCCCACATCGTTGGAGCCATAGATGGGAAGCACGTGGCCTGCAAAGCTCCAGCCAAGTCGGGGTCCACTTATTTCAACTCCAAGGGCTTCTTCAGCATCATCCTCTTTGCCATGGTCGATGCTGACTACAAGTTCATGTACATCGATGCTTCAGGAAACGGGTCAGCTTCAGATGCCCAGGTATACAACGCCAGTCACCTCAAGGAGAGGCTGGAATGCAACCTCATCGTGGGCTTCCCAGATCCAGACCCCCTGCCCAACGACATGCAAGATTTGCCCTACTTCATCGTGGGGGATGACGTCTTCTCCCTCAGGACCTACCTCATGAAGCCCTACACCTCCAGATGCCTCACCCGTGAAGAGAGGATCTTCAACTACAGGCTGTCCAGGGCAAGGCGGGTGGTGAAGAATGCCTTTGGCATCCTGGCCAACAGGTTCCAGGTACTTCTCACCACCATGCAGCATCACCCAGAGACCATGAGGAACATCGTGGAAGCTTGCTGCATCCTGCACAATCTCATGCGCACCCGCTACCCAGTCTTGCAGAACAGGCTCGTGGACCTCCAACAGGGCAATGGGGACATGGAGCCTGGGAAATGGAGGCAAGGGCGAAACCTGATAGACACTGAGGATGAGCAAGGCCCCAACAGAGCCTCACGTGAAGGGAAGAAGCAGCGCAACCTCCTGAGAGACTGGTGCAACTCCCCAACTGGAGCAGTGGAGTGGCAAGACAGGATGATAGATGCTTAATGGATGCTTCCTTCAGCCTGTCTCATCACACTGATGGGATTGGGCCATGTATGTTGGGTAGGCCTACAATGAACAGGGCATTTAATAAAGAGTTGTGTTTGTGTTGACATGTGTGGATGATTATTGCATTGTTATTGATAATAAAGGGCCATAGGTGTGGCACCTGGGAGGGTGGACCATATAGTCCCACTATGCTTGCACTGGAGGTTTAATTAACTCACAGCTATTACCCAACTAAAAGGTATCCCTGCCCACCCCACTGCTATCTTTACCCATCCCACAAGCATGCAAAGGCTTAAACCATTTCTAAAAGTTTCCACCAAGACTTTATTAAAAAAAAAATAAATGAAGCAAGTGTATGAATCAAAGATAAACTTTATTGAACACCAAGCTGTAAAAGAAAAATGACCCAAGTCAAGTGTCCAAATAAAGTCCACAAGTAGCCAGCCAGCCAGTCTCTGGCACTCCTCTTGGTCACTCGGAAGTGTGCCCAGTCTCAGGGGTGAAGGGTCCAGGTACTGTGGAGGTGGCTGGTGCTGGAGTGCTTGTCTGAAGCGCCATTGGGGTGCCTGGCCCCGAGAGGACAACAGGTGACGGTGTGTTGAGAAAGCTCTCAGACAGCTGGCTCAGACCCGTGATGTTGAGAGCTCCTTCCCCCATGCCATGTGGTGTCAGCCCCAGTACCGAGGACAGATGTACTGAGGCCGGGTTTGGCTGTGGGGTGGAGGAAGGAGCAGTGTAGTGGGGCTGTCTGGTCTGCAGCTGGGTGAGGACTGGCGTGGGTGGCATCAGTGTCGTGGGTGGCATCGGTGGCATCAGTGGAACCGGTGGCAACGGTGTCATCCAATGACTCTGTGCCTGGACTGGGAAGGGCTGCTGCCTGTGCTGCTGGACCTCCTGGTAGCCATAGCCCTTGTAGGTGAGGGGCTGTGGAAAGCCTTGGAATGGGAGGGACATCACCTGGGGTGGAGGAGCAGTCCTGGACTGGGTGGGAGCAGGTTCCTCTGGATCTGGAGGGTTGTGAAGCAGCTCGGTGATCCGGTCCTTCACCACCTGGTACTGGGGTTCCGACATGTATGTGAGGGTCTGGTTAACATAGGTGAGGAAGGGCTTGCGGTTGGAGGACGAGGAATCGGTGTGGACCAGCTGAGAGAGGAGATCTATGCTGGTCCGGATGGTGTTCCTGATCTCCAGCAGGACAGTGTGGCTCTGCCCCTCCTGCTGTCTGGCTCTCTGCCTTTCTGTGGAGGTGGAGCTGGGGGTGATGCAGGTAGGGCTGTGGTGGACGCACCATCTCCTTTCTCCCACCACACCAGGGAATCCTCCATGCTCTCAACCACAGTTACAACAGCTGTCCGCGGGTTCTCTGCCGTGGCACACTCCACAGAAACCTGCCTGGAGACAGGAGCTGACTCTCGGCTGGAAGAGGACTGGCTCTCAGCAGGCTGATGGAGAGAGAGGGTAGTGAAAGGGGCTGCTGGTGCTCCTCGGTGGCGGATCTCATCCTCCAGGAAGGTGCATCTGGTCATGACGTAGGTCTCTCTGTCTGTCAGCTTAACCGTGGCCTGGCCAGATTTCTTGAGGTGCAGCTTCCCGTACCAGGTGTGCATGTGCTTCCACCAGCCAAAGAGCACCTCCGAAGTGTAGCCCATACTCTCCGCCTTCTCTGTCCAAGCAGCCTGCTTCCTTTTGATGTCCCTGTACAGCTGGTGTCCCTTCCACCAGAGATAGTCATTCTCTCTCAGCCACTCCAGCACCTCATCCTCGTGTTCCTCGTCAATGGAGTATTGCCTCCTCTCCCGTCCCCGCATACGCCTCTTCCTCCCTTTGGCAGGACCAGATGGGCCCTCATCAGAGGGCCTCCCAGGTAGTAGGGGCTGCTCCTCCACACCACCACCAGCAGCAGCAGCAGCACCAGCAGGATCATGATCATCATCATCATCACCAGCAGGATCATAATCATCATCAGCAGCAGCAGCAGCAGCAGGATCATCATCATCAGCAGCAGCAGCAGTAGCAGCACCAGCAGGATCATCATCATCAGCAGCAGCAGCAGCAGCAGCAGCACCAGCACCAGCAGCACCAGCAGCACCAGCAGCACCAGCAGCACCAGGATCAGCAGCAGCAGAGTAAGCACAAGCAGCGCCAGCAAGACCAGGAGCACGAGCAGGACCAGGAGCATGAGCAGGATGAGCAGGACGAGCAAGACCAGCAGCATGAGCAGGACGAGCAAGTCCAGGAGCACGAGCAGGACGAGAAGGACTAGCAGGATGAGGAGCAGCTTCAGCAGAGTACGCAGCAGCAGAAGCACCACCGCCAGGAGCAGCTTCAGCAGAGTAAGCACGAGCAGAAGCACCACCACCAGGAGCAGCTTCAGCAGAGTAAGCACGAGCAGAAGCACCACCGCCAGGAGCAGCTTCAGCAGAGTAAGCACGAGCAGAAGCACCACCGCCAGGAGCAGCTTCAGCAGAGTAAGCACGAGCAGAAGCACCACCGCCAGGAGCAGCACCAGCAGAGTAAGCACCAGCAGAAACACCAGCACCAGGAGCAGTGCCAGCAGAAGCTCCAGCACCAGAAGAGTGAGCCCGAGCAGCAGAAGCCCCAGCAGAAGCAGAGTCAGGGACTGGGGGCGGGAGGGTGGCCCTGTCCCTCTTGCCAGGGATGGCGGCAGGTTGCTGAGGCTTTCGCTTCTTCCCCATTGTTGTGTGGTTGCTGGCTGGCAGGGAGGCCGGCAGGGAGGCTGGCAGGCACCAAGGCTGGCAGGAAAGCTGGCACCAAGGTGGCAGGAAGCCTGGCAGGCAGCCAGGCACGAAGGCTGGCAGACAGGCAGGCACCAAGGCTGGCAGGAAGCCTGGCAGGAAGGCAGGCAGGCAGGCACCAAGGCTGGCAGGCAGACTGGCTGGCAGGGAGGCTGGCAGCAAGTCTGGCAGGCAGGCTGGCAGCAAGGCTGGCAGGGAGGCTGGCCAGGAGGCTGGCCAGGAGGCTGGGAGGCAGGCTGGGAGGCAGGCTGGCAGGAAGGCTGGCAGCAAGGCTTGCAGGCAGGCATGCAGGCAGGGCAGGCAGGGCAGGCAGGGCAGGCAGGGCAGGCAGGGCAGGCAGGGCAG
>BLBF01000003.1:26405098-26426201 GCA_015471245.1 Laticauda colubrina | reverse complement strand
AGGCAGGGCAGGCAGGGCAGGCAGGGCAGGCAGGGCAGGCAGGGCAGTCAATGTGTCCGGCAGCAGGTCTTTCCTCCGAATGGTGACCTGCTTCTGAGCTGCTTCCCTTTATATCCGCGTGGCTTACGCAATGCATCCCCCCCGCATGCGCAATTAACGCTCGGCATCTGTTAGGCTTCCGCTCTGCATCCCCTTCATCGGCTGTGCATCCGCTCTGCATCCGCTGTATCCATTCCGCGTCCGCTTTTCTGAGGCCCCCCGGAAGCCTAGAGGATGTGCCATCCGCTCTCATCCGCTTCCATCCACTGGGCTTCCGTTCCGCATCCGCTTTCCATCTGCCATGCGTCCTCCCCGCGTCCGTGTTATCCGCTCCGGTTATGAAATTTTTGCCCCTTTTGAGAGCGGATAACAACAGATGGAACATTTTTCTCGTCCGTTGTGTCTTTTTTAAAAACGTTTTGCATCCGTTGGGCAGTGTGACAGGGCCTTAACATGGAGAGTGGTTCTCTTTAATTAACACATTCTCCAAGGAGAAAAAGTATTTATCTGTTTAAACTAATAAACAATGCTGCGGCAGTATCTCTCACTAACACACATTGCATATACTTTGACATTTACCATATGTATATATTTATTTATTTAACTTATCAAGCACTAGTTCTCCACTATATCGCTAAATATGGTATATTTGGATCTACTTTTTCAATATCAGACTACCAATATGAATGATGACAATATCCCCAGCATCTAACTCCTTTAAAAAGATAACTTTAAAACTTAAATGGAAAATTATCAAACAGCAAACCAAGCATAGGAAGCTTCACATTTCTTTCTAAGAATGTCTGAGACCTCCATAAGTCTCACAACCATTCTTAGAAACTAAAAATGTAGTTGAGCTTTGTAGATAGTATATCCATTTTCACAGAAAAAATAAACAACTATTGTATAAAGGGGTAACAGAAAGTAACTTCCTTTTTTTGCCGTCTGGTAAATAGGAATTTTTTGAATCATACTGTCCAGAGGAACCATTTTTTGAGAAGTTCAGTGAAATGTTCTGAAAATGCCAAATGAATAGTCCAGCAAGGATGAGAACCACTGCTCTGATTAACCTGCATTTTACACTGATATGGTTCCTTTGTTTTCTTTTTACTGTTTCCACGAACATCAACATTTTTCAAATTTAGTTAGGAACATTTACTCTTAAAGGAAACTACCTCTGCACAGTGACACATAGGAGGTCTCTGACATGATATATATATTTTATATAACTGAAATACATATCTGCATTTTAGTTTTGACAGAGGGCAGACCAGGAGTATGCTACATGGTACCATCCATCTAATTTGGACTTCAAATTCTATAATTATATAATGATCAGAAAGAACAGAATGTAGAATATTTGGAAAATAACAAGAGGCACCACCCTGGCTAAGTTTAAGGCAAACAGTATGCCTTGTTCTTAACTACACTATCACTAACAATAACACTTAGACTTACATACATTTCACAGTGCTTTATAGCCTTATCTAAGTGGTTTACAGAATCAGTATATTGTCCACAACAGTCTGGGCTCTCATTTTACTGTCCTCAGAAGAATGGAGGGCTGAGTCAACCTTGAACCTGATGAGATTCGAACACCAAATTGCAGTCAGTGGGCAGTCAGCAGACATAGCCTGCATTTTAACCACTGTGCCATCACTACAGCTATCAAGTACAGTCCTACTCTTGCAGCAGGGATGGGCATGGTAAAACCTCACAGGCTGCATTAAAGGAGTGGGGGTTAGATTAATTAATTAATCTAATCCCCACTCCTTTAACCTCAAACTATCCACTATTGACCTCACCCCATTCCTAAGAGGTTTGTAAGGGGCATGCATAAGTGTATCATCATGTCTACCATCCCTGTCCTATTGTCCCCATTTATTTGTACCTATTTCCTGTATTCTTACTCATGTTTATACTTATACCGATTATCTTGCAAGTGATTGACAAACAAACAAACAAACAAACAAACAAATAAATAAATAAATAAATAAATAAATGCCATTTGTTTGGGTGTTTTAAAGACATCAAATAAATTTATCTTGTGCTATTGCAAATTTTGCTTCTCTATATATGCATAGTGTTAATTTTAAATAAATAAATGTGTACTCTATATGAACAAAAAGGATCAATGGTAGAAGACCTTCTTTTCATGAAGTAGGCTCAAATTGCTGGCAACTCTAATCAACAGAGATCAACATGATGGTTCACTGGTTAAAATGCTGAGCAAGTCAGCTGGAAAGCTGACAGCCCAAGTTCAAGATCTGAGTGCTTCACGATGGGGATAATTTCCTGACCTCACCCTAATTCTTGACAACCTACCAATTCAAAAGCATGCAAATCTGAATAGGTAAGTAGGTACCGCTTCAGTGGGAAAGTTTACTGTGTTCCATATGTTCCTGCTGGCCAAATGGTGATGGAAGTATCTCTCAGGCAACCCACGCTCCCTCTTCTGAGAAGTGAAGATGAGCATTGCCCTCTTGAGGAAGTCATGGCTGGACAGGGGAAACCTTTAAACCTTTTAAACCTAATTAAAAGAATCAGATTATAGAGAAAGGTAGAAAATTGAAAGATCAGTGAAAAGTGCCCATACATTCTGTCACTACTCTTTCTCAAAATTGCTTCACTGTATAACACCTATCATTTTTACAGTGAAAGGTACCAGAAGGGCAGTTGATATAGGACTGATTCAGGGTGTCCTTGTTGTTCAAAAATTAGAGACAAATGTATAAGCTCCTAAGGACAGAAATGCCTATTTTACACTTCCTTTCAGTGCTTCTTCATATATGGAATATATGAGTTCAAATCCACAAAAGACAATTGGTTGTCTCCTGCCAGATTAATCTTTCTCAGCCTCATCTAGTTCATATTTTGTACCATAGAAAGAGAATAGAAAGAAGAAAAAACTTCCACACCTGTCATTATTAGGTCTTAGAGGATATATGGAGTATAACTGTTCTATATAAATACAGTTACTTTCAAACAACAGTGGTCCCTTGATGCAAAAGAGGTAAGCAGGAGCTAGCAAATAAATCAGGTGAGTGGTGTAAGCAAAGACAACAGAGTTTTTTTCCTTTCCTTTTCAACAAGACAATTCCAATGTAGCATATACATCATCCTACTGCCATCCAGTGGTAGGCAAGAAGGACATAGTAAATAACTGGGGGGGGGGGGGGAAGCAAGTTAGCTTTTATCAAAGGCTACCTAAAGACATCAGAGTATGTCTATGATTTACATACTCAAGCTGAGAGATTGACTTATGAAAGGGATATGGATGAGTATGGATGTGAATTTTGTAGGAATGTGCCAAGTAAAATGTATTATAGTGAAGGTCTATTGTATACCAATGGAGAAAAAAAGTGGGCATTTTAATTTAATCAACCAGGGCTACAAGGCAGTGATATTTGACCTATAGAAATGATTAATTCAAGAATAACTTTCATTTGGGAGGAATTAATAGCTACAGCAGAATGCAGTTTCTTACTCCTATGATATTCAAGATAAATATAATGCTATATTAGAACCAATAGAAAAAGTTTGACTCAAAATGGAATTTGGAAAGAAAAGTTATCCTGATTAATTGCTGTGGCAAACTTGATTCGAAGTGTTGACCTACATGATTATGTAAGACTCAAACAGAAGCTTTCCTTCCCCTAATTTTTCTTTCATTTAAGGTTCTTAAGGGAAAAGCACAAAAAATAAGATCATCATATAAAGGAAACAAGTGCAAGAATGTCTAGATGTTTTTAAAGTACAAAATGTTCTGAAGTCCTAGAATTGTCAAGCAAAATGTGCAAAACTTGCAAAACTTTCAAAATCAACACCAAGCAAAATGACTCATTATTTGCTGGGCTTCTTTTTAAATCATGCCATGCTGATTTTTGTTTTAATTTCAGCTATTTATATTTCATTGAACCAAGTTACATCTAAGAAGTGTAGATGAAAATCGGATCACCATAGTTCACTTCACATCATTTTAACATTTACTTATTTTGTTGAACCTTCAGTCGTATATGACATAAATTACTTGCCTTGATAAAACCAAATTGTTACAACTGGTTTTGTCCCAACACATTTTACTTTTTTTTTTTTTTGAAAGAGGTTGCAATAATTTCAGATGCAAGGAACGGATCTCCAAATAATTCTTGATACAGTTAGGAGTCTTTCAGGAATGAAAAGAATAATAATTTCATTTTTAAAAATTAATCATGCTAATTAGGTATAAGTGCTTTTTAACGGCGGGGGTGGAAGCATATTTCTAAAAATAATTTTTATATGATGAAATCAGACAGAAATAGAAAAAAAACAAGGCATAAACTTTGTAGAAAGTTTCTGATTCCGCTTTTTCCTCTTAAATTGTAGCTTGTTCTAACCTCTAATTTGTTAGGATATAGAAATAAGAAGAACAGGTATCTAAATGTGTGGCTATTCCTTCTACACACTGACAATGATTTTTATCAATTTCCTCCCACTTATCTCTATTTGCTCTCCTGAATAGGCTCATTCCAACATATACACTGAATTTCAAACTCTTTTTATTTTCGATTTATTACCATCAACATTGGTATTTCAAGATTAGTTTCCCTTCCATGTAAAAAAGTCTTTACATCTTTTCATCTTTTTGCTTTCAGAGGGAAAGTAACATTTTTCAGTACAAATATATTCATGAGCTTTCAGAAACGCCAAATGTCTCACTCCTGCTTAAGATGAACAGGGCACCCATCCGCAACACCTGACAGTAGTCAATATTTTCCCAGGAATCCCTGAAAAAGATGCAGGCACCTTGAGAAGTTGTAAATGGAGAGGTGTTACATTCATGCTCCTTCACCCTCTGCAATGCTTTAGATCATGGGTATCAAACTCGATCGCATCATGTGATGTCACGTAACGTATCATATCGCTTGGCCATGGCCTCTATGTGAGGCCTTTGGCCCACCGGCTGCCAGTTTGACACTCCTGCTTAAGCCCATGTCACACTGAACCAACGGATGCAAAGAGGATGTAAAACAGACAAAAAAGCTTGCCATCCATAGGAAAACGCGATGTACTCACTGCCTCCATTTTGCTTCCTCTCTATCCGTCCAGCATCCGTTTATGAACGTTTCATCCGCTCCAAAAATTTTGGGCTGCCCAAAACGTTTGCGCGGAAAATGTATCCAGTTCGTCATTTCTGCATCCGCTACGCATCCACTAGGCATCCGTTACGCATCCGTTACACATCCGCTATATCCTCTAGGCATCCGCTACGCATCCGCGCAACTCGCATCCGCCCGGACGCAAGGAGGAAGCAGAACGGGCGCAGAACGGATGCAGAACGGATGCAGCATGGAAACAAAGCGTTTAAAACAGAAAAAACGTTCGCAGAGGGCACCTATCTCGGATATTCAGGATGGCTGCAGGATGCCTAGAGGATGCCTAGAGGATGCAAAGGGACACCTATACTGCCTATAAAAAGGGGGAGCAACTCGCCTGCATCTCACTTTCAGAACAGCAGCCAAGCTGTGCAGACCTCTGCAGCCTTCATCTGACTCTTCCTCTTCCACAGCATCCAGTCATGTCCACCGTGGATTGTGACAAAGTCCTTTTGGCAGCCACCATACTTCTGCAACAGTGTGAAACCATCTACAGGCTCTGTGAACTCTACTACGGGAAGAAAAGGAGGCACCCAAAAAAAGTCTGGGTCCAAAGATGGTTCACCAGAAGAGCAGAGGATGGACTGTACAACAAGCTGATGGTGGAGCTCAGGAGCGAAGACACTCGGGCGTTCCAGAACTTCATGAGGATGCCTCCAGCCATGTTTGACAAACTTGTGCAGCGGCTGACACCCAGGTTGACCAAGACAAACACCAACTTCCGGCCCAGCCTGGAACCTGGGCTCAAGGTGGCACTCACTCTGTGCCACCTGGCCTCAGGGACCACCTACAGGAGCACGCAGTACCATCAGCATTGTGGTCAGAGAAGTGGTGCAGGCCATCATCGAAGAATACAAGGAGGAGCTCCTCCAGTACGCCTCCATTGAAGAAAGATGGAAGAAAGTTGCAGAGCAGTGGTATCAGAAGTGGAACTTACCACACACCGTTGGAGCCATAGATGGCAAGCACGTGGCCTGCAAAGCTCCAACCAAGTCAGGGTCCACTTATCACAACTACAAAGGCTTCTTCAGCATCATCCTCTTCGCCATGGTCGATGCAGACTACAAGTTCATGTACATCGATGATTCAGGCAACGGGTCATCTTCAGATGCCCAGGTATACAATGCCAGTGACCTCAAGGAGGGGCTGAAAGGCAACCTCATCGTGGGCTTCCCAGATCCAGACCCGCTGCCCAACGACAAGCAAGATGTGCCCTACTTCATCATAGGGGATGACGCCTTCTCCCTCACAACCTACCTCATGAAGCCCTACACCTCCAAATACCTCACCTGTGAAGAGAGGATCTTCAACTACAGGCTGTTCAGGGCAAGACAGGTGGTGGAGAACACCTTTGGCATCCTGGCCAACAGGTTACAGGTACTTCTCACCAACATGCAGCATAGCCCAGAGACCATGAGGAGGTTCGTGGAAGCTTGCTTCATACTGCACAATCTTATGCGCACCCACTACCCAGTCTTGCAGAACAGGCTTGTGGACCGTCAACAAGGCAATGGGGACATGGAGCCTGGGGAATGGAGGCAAGGGCAAAACCTGATCGACACTGAGGATGTGCAAGGCCCCAACAGAGCCTCACGTGAGGCGAAGAAGCAGCGCAACCTCCTGAGACACTGGTGCAACTCCCCAGCTGGAGCAGTGGAGTGGCAAGACAGGATGGTAAATGCTTAATGGATGCTTCCTTCAGCCTGTCTCATCACACGGATGAGATTGGGCCATGTATGTTTGGTTGGCCTACAATGAACAGGGCGTTTAATAAAGAGTTGTGTTTATGTTGACATGTGTGGATAATTATTTCATTATTATTGATAATAAAGGGCCATAGGTGTGGCACCTGGGAGGGTGGACCATATAGTCCCACTATGCTTGCACTGGAGGTTTATCTATCCCACTGCTATCCTAACCCATCCCACAGCTATTACCCATCCTCACAGGTATCCTAACCCATCCCAAAGCTATCCTTACCAATCCCACAAGCATGCAAAGGCTTAAACCATTTCTAAAAGTTTCCACCAAGACTTTATTAAAAAAAAGAAATGAAGCAAGTGTGTGAATCATAAATAGACTTTATTAACAACAAGCTATCAAACAAAAATGAGTCTCTGGCACTCCTCTTGGTCGCTCAGTCTCATGAGTGAAGGGTTCAGATGCTGTGGAGGTGGCTGGTGCTTGAGTGCTTTTCATCAGCTTCTCCAGAAGCAGAAGCAGCAGAAGCCCCAGCCCCAGAAGAGCGAGCCCGTGCTGCAGAAGCCCCAGCAGAACCAGAGTGAGGGCCAGGAGGCGGGATGGTAGCCCTGTCCCTTTTGCAAGGGCTGGCAGCAGATGGCTGAGGCTTGCTGTGCTTCCGCATGGTTGTGGGGTTGCTGGCTGGCAGGGAGGCTGGCAGGAACCAAGGCTGGCAGCAAGGCTTGCAGGGAGGCTGGCACCAAGGCTGGCAGGAAGGCATGCACCAAGGCTGGCAGAAAGGCTGGCAGGCAGGCAGGCAGGCACCAAGGCTTGCAGGAAGGCTGGCAGCAAGGCTGGCAGGCAGACCGGCTGGCAGCAAGGTTTGCAGGCAGGCTGGCAGCAAGGCTGGCAGCAAGGCTGGCAGTAAGGCTGGCACCAAGGCTGGCACCAAGGCTGGCACCAAGGCTTGCAGGCAGACATGCAGGCAGGGCAGGCAATCCGTCCATCAGCAGGTCTTTCCTCTGAATGGCGACCTGCTTCCGAGCTGCTTCCGTTATATCCGCGGGGCTGATGCAATGCATCCTCCCCGCATGAGCAATTAACGCCAGGCATCCATTACTCTTCCGCTCTGCATCCACTCTGCATCCGCTCTGCATCTGCTGTATCCGTTCCGCGTCCGCTTTGCTGAGGCCCCCCGGAAGCCTAGCAGACGCGCCATCCATTTCTATCCGCTTCCATCCGCTGGGCTTCCGTTCCGCATCCGCTTTATATCTGCCCTGCGTCCTCCCCGCGTCCATGTTATCCGCTCCGGTTATGCAAATTTTTGTCCCTTTTGAGAGCGGATAACAACGGATGGAACATTTTGCTCTTCCGTTGTGTCCTTTTTGCATCCGTTGGGCAGTGTGACATGGGCTTTAGATTATATGGATCTTTTTCATCACATCATAACATACTTTTCTTCATTTTGCATGATGATGATAATGCCTATTTTGTAAGCTGGTCTAGGTTCAAATGTACTATCAGGCCACAGTCCCAAAACTATCCAATGCATAGTATGAAAAATTGCATAGTACCCTTTAAAGCAAGAATTTTCAACTATCTGCTTAATGTATTATTCCATTATATGTTACATCTGATCATGTTTTACATTTGTTACTAAGATGATAAAGAAACTATTAAAAATATTCCCACCAGCTACAATTAATCTTAGACATAACAATCCATATTTACCAATAAATAATTATATTCAGAAGCTTGTAAAAATATTGATTTCTGAATAGCTGCTTCTTTAAAAGTCTCTTGAAATGTTCTGTAGTGGCTATCCTTTTGAAATATATTAAGAATATATATTGATATATTAACTATCTCTTGCCATGTGTGTGAAAAAGAGAAACTACCAGATTGATGCAATCACCATTATGTGAAATGATTGTGTAAATAAACATCTACCCTTAGACATTCAATTACTGTAAAGTTTTAAGAAAAAATTTATGGAAGAAGAGAATGCAAAACTTGCTGCAATTACACTGAAAATAGCAAGGTAGAACCTAAACTACTGTCAAATGATACTAAATTTGTGGCATGTGGATGCAAATAAGCCCTTTCCTTAATTCAGTTGAGTAAAGCAATTATTCAGTCTGATGATTTCTCATGGTTTGCTTGCACTAGATTCACAATTACAATGATCTCTATAGTTATACATAGAAAGGAAATGTATATAAGCTTGATTGTTTGAACAACCCTGCAACTAAAAGGAACCAGTTAGTAGTGTTAATACCAGTTAATACTATTACACCAGAGTTGGCCTTACCAAGACATTTTATAATGCCTTGGTAAGGCCACACTTGGAATACTGCACCTAGTTTTGATCACCACAATGTAAAAAAGACGTTGAGACTCTAGGAAAAGTGCAGAGAAGAGCAACCAAGATGATTAAGGGCCTGGAGACTAAAACATACAAAGAACAGTTACTGGAATTGGGTATGTCTAGTTTAATGAAAAGAAAGACTAGGGTTGACATAATAGCAGTATTTCAATACCTTAGGGATTAACACAAAGTAAAGATAGTTAAGCTATTCTCCAAAGCACCTGAGGGCAATAGATGGAAACTCCAGAAGTTGTGACTCCTCCAACACTGAAAGTTTTTAAGAAGAGATTGAACAACCATTTGTCTCAAATAGTATAGGGCTGTGATGACGAACCTATGGCACACATGGCAGAAGTGGCATGCAGAGCTCTCTCTGTGGACATGCGAGCCGTCACCACAGCTCACTTCTGCCGCACACGTGTGCATGCGCTTCCTGCTAGCCAGCTGTGTCTCTGCCATGCCTGCACATACAGGGGTGCATGCATGGAGGGGTGCATGCGCGGGGATGAAGCACATGCACAGGGGCATCATGCATACATGGATGTACATGCATTGCATTTTGGGCATGTGCATGCACACGCACGCTTTTGGCACTCAGTGCCAAAAAGGTTAGCCATCACTGGTATAGGGTTGCCTAAGCCAGATGTTAAACTAGAACACCTCCAAGGTCCCTTCCAACTATGTTATTCTAAGTTAGGTATTACACGGTTGATAAACTGGCATAGTCACATAAAACATAGGTGATCAATGATTAAATTCTGAAATTTCTTGTGATTATTTTTGCATATTGCCAATTTAGGAAACCATAGTTAAGCTCCTACATCCTATGTACTCTTCTTACATCCAGTGCTTTTTTTCCCTCATACACTGATCTCATAAAATGAGAGTTTCTCCTTGTATAAGCTACCTGTTAACCCAGAATCTAGTCATCATTTATGATCCTGTAAAGTAACATAATGCTGAATGTTAATTTTCTGATTCAGTTGCTGGGTTTATAGTTTGGCATTTAATTTCAGATGATTAATTATCACAAGTTCCATTTACCATGCCTTGTAAAAGAAAACACAGGAACCATAGAAGATATTTTCTTCACTGTTAATATAAGAAACAAGTATTTCTCATAAACAGAGAATCTGTTCCATCTAGTGATTAACATGCTGGACTAGAAATGAAGAGGCCATGAGTTCTAATCCTCTGTTCAGCATGAAAGTCAGTAGGGTGATTCTGAGCCAGTCTCTCTATTTCAGCCCAACTCACCTAACAGGGTTATTATTTTGGGTGAAATAAGAGGCAGCAGTATTATTTGGCTTGAGAAGTACAAATAAAAATGGGCTATTAATCTAATCATTGATAAATACAAATCCAGGAAGGAAGAAATCCTTCTGTACAATAAATAATGTGGAAAAATGCCACAATAGATCCAACAACAAGAAAGTGACACCACTTTTACAACACCCTGTAGGATTTCAAACTTGGCAACTTAAATATTTGTAGAACTTCAACTCCCTCAATTCCTCAGCCAGCATAGATGGCTGAAAATTTCTGGATTTGAAGTCCAGAAGTCTTAAAGTTTCCACATTTGGAGAACAGCAATAGCATTTAGATTTATATACCACTTTACAGTACTTCACGGCCCTCTCTAAGTGGTTTAGAGAGTCAGCATATTGCCCCAACAATCTGGGTCCTCATTTACCCACTTTGGAAGGATGAAAAGCTGAGTCAACCTTGAGCCTGGTGAGATTTGAACTGCCAAATTGCAGGTGGTGGGCAGTCAGCAGAGGTAGCCTGCAGTACTGCATTCTAACCACTGCACAACTATGGCTCATATAGAGTGCAATCCAGAAGTAGTATTCAGCAGGTTCTGACCAGTTCTGGAGAACCGGTAGCAGAAATTTTGTGTAGTTTGGAGGACAGGCAAATACCACCTCTGA
Source organism: Laticauda colubrina (assembly GCA_015471245.1). Lineage (NCBI taxonomy): Eukaryota > Metazoa > Chordata > Lepidosauria > Squamata > Elapidae > Laticauda > Laticauda colubrina. The sequence goes on along the minus strand of BLBF01000003.1, from coordinate 26,415,048 downwards.
CTAGACACTTTCCAGTATCCTTCCCCTGCTATGCCCACCAAGCCACACCTACAGAACCAATAGTAAAAAAAATTGAACCCCACCACTGGTGCAATTTCTAGTACTACATAGTTTCATTAAAGTTGGGGTAGGATGTTAAACTTGGAGCCCTATCACTGGGATGGTTAGGGGTGGTTGGGACAGGGGACATGGTTTTCCAAACATTTCAGCTTTTCTCTATGTGGTTTTTCTGGGTTTTTTTTAAGTCAGCCTCTTAATCTAAATTAATAAAGTTGTTGTTGCTCATTGTTTGCAATTAATTATATGTAGATTCCACTTTTCTATAAGACAGTGTCTCTTTTTTCTTTTCTTTTCAGGACCTCTTTCCACTTATAAAAAATTATGGAAGACTCCAAAAGAGCCTTTGTTTTATGGGTTATATTTATTGATACTAACCATATTAAAAATTAAAATAGATGCATTCATAGATTTTTTTTTCAATTGTTAAAAATAGCATTAAGCCCATTAAATATTTACATAAATAAAATATTCTTTGGGAAAAAAACTATTTAAAAAAATAATGAGAAGTGAAATGGCTGTACTTTTTTGCAAATATCTTCAATATTGGCCATTGTTTTGATTTCATGGTCTTCTAAGAGGAACTTGAATGAGCCCTAGGGGTCCTTGGACCACAGTTTAAGAAATGCTACTCTAGGCATTGTACAAGCAGTCCTCGACTTACGACCACAATATAGCCCAAAATTTATGTTGTTAAGTGAGAGCTTTGTGAAGTTAGTTTTGTCCCATTTTACCATTTTTCTTATCATGGTTGCTAAGTGAATCATTGCTTTTGTTAAGTTAGTAACATGGTTGTTAAGTGACCCTGGCTTCCCCATTGACTTTGCTTGTCAGAAGGTCACAAAAGGTGATTGTCAGCTTTGAGTTCAGCTGCCAAAAGAAAATATGTGAACAATGAAAGGGGGATGAGAGAGTTGAACAGTTCAAGGTTATTTAGTATGTCACATTAAAAAAGTCCAGCTGCAGTTAATTGGTTCTTGTGAGATAGGGAGGACTTTGTGAGAAGCGCTAGGAATGAGTTTCAGTTTTGGAAATTTCCATAACTGTACCAGAAATGTTCCTTATAAATCAATTGGAGATTATGTTTGTCTTGGAGTGATTGATTACTATGGATAATTTCTGGATGCCTAACAGTGATCACATGACCCCAGAACACTGCAACCATAACTATGAGTCAGTTGCTAAGCATCTGAATTTTGATCACATGACCATGAGGACGGTCATAAGCATGAAAAATGGTCATAAGTCATTTTTTCAGTGCTAACTTTGAACAGTCACTAAATGAACTATTGGCCAGTCATGGACTACCTGTAATTAGCACATTTCACACTCCCTCCATCATATTTCTCCTACCCTTGAAGGTCTGGGAGATAACAATGACTAAGAATCAAACCATGAGCTTCCACTCTCTTTAGCTTGAGTCCCTCAACTTAATTGCTATCTAATCTGGTCTTTAAATAACCTAGATTCAATTTTACATCCCGTTCATTACTTTCTGAATGCTGCTTTCAGCATTTTAAGAAAAGGTCTTTCTCACTAGCTGTTAACCATAGCTTAAACATACTCAGTCAACATTTCTTTCAGTTCTACTGGAGTTAAAATAAGATTATCCCTCTTTCTTCCAATATCATGCAAGGGCAGCCTCAAGATGTACAAAATCAAGTTTTCTCATCTAGTTATTTTGGAGTAAAGTCAAGTGATTTGAACAAAGGTAATAAGAAATGGCAAATTACATGCAGGTACAGTTTCCTGCTGAATTAAGGATGGATGGTGAGCAATTCAAATCAACGAAAGACTCTAAATGAGGGTTTCACCTGAAAAATAAGTTGTGAACTCATGCTATAAGCATGCACAGTAATTCACATACTGAAGCTGATTTGCAAAATCAAGATAAACTCCTCAGAAAACAAGGCAGGAGGTGGGGCAGAACAGCATAATTTTTGTTTACGGAAGTATCAATCATAAATTAACTCTTGCGCTCTGCCTGCCATAATAAACTTTTTTTTTAACTTGTGGTATTTAGCAGTATTAGTCATGGTTCAACAGATAGCATTTACTGATGTATAAATTCAGCCAATTATCATGTAACGTTTGGAGTTTAATCCCTGCTTAGTAAAAAGAAACAAGTGACATGAAATCATATTTTATAATGGAAGAAAAATACTTCTTATGTATCAAACACCTCTTCTTTTCTCTTCAGATTCATTGCTTATACACATACATTAAATTGTTTGCTACCTATTTTTCATATCAGAGACCCATTTGGAATGCCATTATTTTAAGGAAAGCAATTATATCTATATTATCCAAAGATTCCAAATGTTTCAACTTTATGAAAGTAGGGATAGAGAAATCTAAAATATTAAAATGATATATTTTTGCACATACACATACATACACATTTGCATACACATATGCATATATACAGTGTGTGTGTGTGTGTGTGTGTGTGTGTGTGTGTGACAGAGATGTGTTGATGTGATGGGGGGGTCCAGAGAGAATGCATATATGCATACTGTGTGTGTGAGAGAGAGGGGGGGGCAGAGATGTGATGATGTGACGGAGGGGTCCAGAGAGAATGCCATCAAAGTAATAGCTGACATTTCAGCACCATTTCTTGGGGATGAGCAGCCTAAGTGGGGTGCGATAGGGGTGGAAGCAATAAGAGTTAAGCTTCCATCAATTAACATGTCTGGAGTAAAAATGATAGAGTAAACCACAGGTGGGAGGTAGGTAGATAGGCCTATTACACGCACAATGGCTAAATTGATCAATGATGCATAAAAGTGAAAATGTCTTCAATGATAGATTTTACATTCTGACAATGTTTGCAAAGGCTAACGAAAGCTAAGTGGATAATATATATAAAATATGCCTTGCATCCTTTTGGCAAAAGAACCATAGATATTTCTGTATCTGCTCCTGATTTGTAAAAATCTAGTGATTTTTGTTCATGGCTTTACCCAGTCATATCATATAATGTCCATATCGATTTGCTATGATTTTAAAAACTCAAAATGCAATTGAAATGGTATTTATTTAAATTAACATTGTAATGCACTCATGACAAATTATGTAGGTTTTTTTTTTAATTCAGAACTGCACACTGCAAGACTAGATCAGATAGTTCTGACAGTAAATATAATCTTGAAGTCCCCTTTTGAAAGCCAAACTTTAGGGGTAAAGGAAGGGATGGGATTCTACCAGTTCACACCTACTCACTAGAACCAGTTGTTAGAAGAAATTACTGGTCTAAACCTGTAAGGAAGGCAGGAAGGAAACATTATAGTGTTGCTTACAGAAACTGCCTCTCCAGCAACCCTTATTACATTCTTGGCAGGACTAGACTTCCTGTCTAGGGAATCTCTCTGGAGTTTTTTTCACCTCCTTTGCTGGTACTTTGCGTGTGTGGAGTGAGAATTCAAAGTTACAATGGCACTGAAAAAGGTGACTTATGATCATTTTTCACACTTATGACTGTTGCAGCATCCCCACAGTCATGAGAGGCCAGGAAAGGAGATGCGTGCCTCGATGTGAGTGATGTTGAATTGGCCACACCCAGGCAATAACGTGACCACAAAGCCATGTCCACCCAGTCACATGACCACCAAGCCATGCCCACCACCCAAGCCATGCCCATAGAACCAGTTGTTAAAAATTTTGAATCCTACCCCGGGTAAAGGGGCACATATTGAATGTTGATAGCAAAAAATAAAAAATCATTGGAAGAACTAGCCCACAGACAAAGTGACTCCCATGCTGGGCTTGGCCATACTATAATTCCCACTGATAAATTAATACTATAGTTATTGGAAATAAAATGATTGCTTGTAGACAATAAATAAAACAAAACCAGAGCTGCTTTAATGTTTCCTTGCAGCAGCCATTTTTCAATCTTCTACCTGCTATGAAAGAGATTTGCAGGCTTTAAGTTCTTATTTCACTTCTCTTGTTTTGTTTTTGTTTGTTTGTTTTCAAACCAAGAGAAACAAGATGAGAGACATTCTCACAAGTGAAATATACATGTCCACAGGCAGATTTAGAGGTACTCTTGCCTGCTTCTCATCCATTTCTGTTCTTTTCCCCCACATTCCAGTGGTGGAGACTAAAATCTGAAAAACCAGGGAGACAAAATTTCTGAAAAAGTTTGTTGAGGTAATTTCCCATTAGAAGAATGAGTGCACACAGGGAGACGTAGTGAGAGTGATGTTGAATAACACACGACCAGTACAAAGATACACTGAACAGTAAAATGTAGGTTTTTACTTCCAGTAAAAGGTTAAGCAAAGTCCAAAACAAGCAGTCCAAGTCATACACGATTATAGCAGTCAGGTTCAGTCCAGGGATAATCTAATAACAAAGTCCAGTATCAAAAATAGTTCAGTAACAGACTCACATCAATCCAAGAATAACGATGATCAGCAAAAGTCAATAGGGAAATATTCAGGAAACATCAGAACATCCACCAACTAGCAACGATCAACAATAGGATTAAAAATCCAGGTTTCTGGCTCCATCTTATGGCCATTTGAGGAACCACACCCAATTATAATTTTAGCATTCCCTTAAGGGCCTGTCACATAGGCTAACGGAGGCAAAACATATGTAAAAAGGACACAGCAGACGAGAAAATTTTCCATCCGTTGTTATCTGCTCTCAAAAGTACCCCAAATTTGCATAAGCAGAGCGGACAACAACGGAAAGGAACGAACGGGGGAAGGACGTAGCCAGGATGTAAAGCGGATGCTCTATTGAAGCCTAGCGCATGGAAGTGGATGGAAGCGGATGGCACATCCACAGGGCTTCTGAGGGAGCACAGCGAAGCAGACGCGCAATGGAAGGAATGGATGCAGAGCGGTTGCCGAGCGGATGAAGCAGATGCATCACGGAAGCCTAGTGGTTGCCAAGCGGATGAAGTGGATGCCTAGTGGATGCCTAGTGGATGCCTAGTGGATGCAAAGCGTTCACTGTGCATGCGGGAAGGATGCATTGCATCAGCCCCATGGATAAAAAAGAATGCAGCTCACAAGCAGGTCACCATTCAGAGGAAAGACCTGCTGCCAGACACAGCTCCAGCCAACAACCATGGGGAAGAAGAGGAAGCCTGTGCCATCTGCTGCCAGCCCTGGCAAGAAGGACAGGGCCACCATCCCACCCCCTGGCCCTGACTCTGCTTCTGCTGGGGCTTCTGCTGCTCGGGCTGACTCTTCTGGTGCTGGGGCTTCTGCTGGCACTGCTCCTGGTGCTGGTGCTTCTGTTGGTGCTTACTCTGCTGGCACTGCTCCTGGTGCTGGGGCTTCTGCTGGTCCTTACTTTGCTGGTGCTTCTCCTGGTCCTGCTGCTCCTGGTCCTGCTGGTGCTGCTGGTGTTCCTGGTCCTGCTGGTCCTGCTGGTGCTGCTGGTGCTGCTGGTGCTTACTCTGCTGCTGCTGATCCTGGTGCTGCTGGTGCTCCTGGTGCTGCTGGTGCTGCTGGTCCTGCTGCTGCTGCTGCTGGTGGTCCTGCTTTTGCTGCTACTGTTGTTGTTGCTGCTGCTGCTGCTGGTGGTGGTGTGGTGGAGCAGCCCCTAGAACCTCGAAGCCCCTCTGATGAGGGCCCAGATGGCCCTGCCAGAGGGAGGAAGAGGCATACGCAAGAATGGGAGAGGAGGCCATACTCCATCGAAGAGGAACATGAGGATGAGGTGCTCAAATGGTTGAGGGAGAACGAGTATCTATGGCGGAAGGGACACAGGCTCTATCAAGACACCAAAAGGAAGCAGGCTGCTTGGAGAGAGAAGATGGAGAACCTGGGCTACACTTCGGAGGTGCTCCTCGGCTGGTGGAAGCACATGCACACCTGGTACAGGAAGTTGCACCTCAAGAAATCTGGCCAGGCCATGGTCAAACTCACCAACCAGGAGACCTACGTGATGGCCAAGTGCAACTTCTTGGAGGGTGAGCTTCGCCACCGAGGAGCAGCCCCTCTCACAACCCTCTCTCTCAGGCAGCCCACAGAAAGCCAGTCGTCTTCTGGCCAAGAGTCAGCTCCTGTGTCCAGGCAGGTATCTGTGAAGCATGCCACGATGGAGACCCCCCCCCCCAACAGCTGCACTCCCCGTGGTGGAGTATGTGGAGGACCCCCTGACGCAGTGGGAGCAAGGAGAGGGCACTTCCACCAGAGGCCAAACCACATCCAACCCCAGCTCCACCTCCACAGAAAGCAGGCAGAGAGGCAGACAGGAGGGACACAACCACATTGTCCTGCTGGAGACAGGGACACCATCAAAAGCAGCATAGATCTCCTCTCTCAGCTGGTACACACCGACATACCATCCTCAAACCGCAAGCCCTTCCTCACCTACATCAACCAGACCCTCATGGAGATGTCCGAATCACAGTACCAGGTGATAAAGGAGAGGATCACTGGTCTTCTGCACAACCCTCCAGGCCCAGCTAAAACTGCTCCGACCCAGTCCAGGTCTGCTCCTCCACCCCAGGTGATGTCACAGCCATTCCAAGGCTTTCCACAGGCCCTCACCTACCAAGGCTACAGCTACCAGGAGTTCCAGCAGAACAGGCATCCCTTCCCAGTCCAGGCACAGGTTCATCATACGTCACCGGTGCCACCGATGCCACTGATGCCACCAATGCCACTGCTGCCACAGATGCCACCCACACCACAGATGCCACCCATGCCTCACCTCGCTCACCTGCAGAACAGACAGCCCCATTACACTCCTCCTTCCTCCACCCCACAGCCAAGCCCAGCCTCAGAACATCTGTCATTGGTCTTGGGACTGACACCCCATGTCATGGAGGAAGGGGCTCTCAACATCACAGGACTGAGCCAGCTCTCTGAGAGCTTCCTCCACACACCGTCACCTGTTGTCCTCTCGGGGCCAGGCACCCCAATGGCGCCTCAGACCAGCACTCCAGCAGCAGCCACCTCCACAGCACCTGGACCCTTCACCCCTGAGACTATGGGCATGCCTCAGAGTGACTGAGAAGAGTGCCAGAGACTGGGTTGCTACCTGTTGACTTTATCTTTGCTTGGGACACTTTACTTGGGTCATTTTGCTTTTACAGTTTGTTTTGAATAAAGATTATCTTTGTTTCACACACTTGCTTCAGTTTTTTTAGTCAATAAAGTCTTCGTGGAAACTTTTAGAAATGGTTTAAGCCTTTGCATGCTTGTGGGATGGGTTAAGATAGCAGTGGGATGGGCAGGGATACCTTTGGGATGGGTAGGGATACCTGTTGGATGGGTAATAGCTGTGGGATGGGTTAGGATAGCAGTGGGATGGTCAGGGATACCTGTGGGATGGGCAAGGATACCTGTGGGATGGGTAATAGCTGTGGGATAGATAAACCTCCAGTGCAAGCATCGTGGGACTGTATGGTCCACCCTTCCAGGTACTACACCTATGGCCCTTTCTTATCAATAACAATTTAATCATTCCTCCACACATGTCAACATAAACACAACTCTTCATTAAATGCCCTGTTCATTGTAGGGACACTCAACATACATGGCACAATCTCATCAGTGTGATGAGACAGGCTGAAGGAAACATCCATTAAGCATCTACCATCCTGTCTTGCCACTCCACTGCTCCAGCTGGGGAGTTGCACCAGTGTTTCAGGAGGTTGCGTTGCTTCTTCGCCTCACGTGAGGCTCTGTTGGGGCCTTGCACATCCACAGTATCTATCAGGTTTCGCCCTTGCCTCCATTCACCAGGCTCCATGTCCCCATTGCCTTGTTGGAGGTCCACGAGCCTGTTCTGCAACACTGGGTAACGGGTGCGCATGAGATTGTGCAGGGTGCAGCAAGCTTCCACGATGTTCCTCACGGTCTCTGGGCGATGCTGCATGGTGGTGAGAAGTACCTGGAACCTGTTGGCCAGGATGCCAAAGGTGTTCTCCACCACCTGCCTTGCCTTGGACAGCCTGTAGTTGAAGATCCTCTCTTCACGGGTGAGGCATCTGGAGGTGTAGGGCTTCATGAGGTAGGTTCTGAGGGAGAAGGCGTCATCCCCCACGATGAAGTAAGGCACATTTTTTTTTTTTATAAAGTTTTTATTAATTTTCTACAAACAGACAAACATACAAAACATTAAAAACATCTACTCTCATATATACTTCCGGTGTATCGGTTGGTTCATCAGTTTTGTGCATTCATTTTATAGTGTCAATTACAATTATATTGCATAACCACTCATATTGTCAATCCATATTCTAATATTACTAAAAAAAAAATAAAAATAAAAAAATCTTTTTCTGACTATACTTTTAATCATTCATGCTTTGCGAGATAACAATACTTCAAACAGTTTATTCTATAATTTATCGTATAATCATAACAAATCAATCCTAAAAAACTCTTCATATATATAATATTAATGCTCTATTATTGTATTTTATCATCTAACCATTGATAAAAAAAACCCCAAATTGCATAAAATTGTTTATCTTCTTGTTCTCTAATTTCAAATGTCAATCTACTCATCTCAGCACATTCCAATATTTTCTTAATAATTTCTTCCTGCAATGGTATTTTCTCATTCTTCCAGTTTTTAGCAAATACAATCCTAGCCGCTGTTAATACATTTACAATCAAATATTTCAAGTCTTTATTATATATATCAGGTAAAATTCCCAATAAAAAGATCTCTGGTTTCAAGTCTATGTGTTTCTTTGTCATTTTTTCCAACCACATGTGAATTTTAGTCCAATATTTTCTGGCATTCTCACAAGTCCACCACATATGATAGTATGAGCCAGGTATCTGATGACATTTCCAACATTTTTCCGATTTATTCTTGAACATTCTTGCTATTCTTGTCGGGGGGAGGTGCCACCTGTAAAACATCTTATACAAGTTTTCTTTATATGCTATTGACATTGTCATTTTATAATTTTGAGACCACAATTTTTGCCATTGCTCTAAATCAATTCCATATCCAAAATTCTTCCCCCATGCAATCATAGTTTCTTTAACTTGTTCTTCCTCCAGCTTAATTCCCAATAAATAACCATATAACTTTTTAATCACTTTCTCATCAGTACCCATCAATATCTTATCTAAATCAGTCTGTTTATTATAGAATCCTTCCGTTTTAAAATCTTCAAGATATCTTGAGTGTATTTGCGCATATGAAAACCAATTCATCCTTATACCTTGTTCCTCTAAATTTTGGATCGTTTTAAGTCCACCCTTTTCATCCAACAGTTCCCCATATCTAACTGTTTGTTCCTTTTTATAGATCATAGGATAGGAAAATGCTTCAATAGTCGATAACCAAATTGGAATTTTCAAATAACATTGTTTTTTTATCTTCTCCCAATTTAACCACAAAGACTCCCGTATATAATGTCTTCTGAAATACCCCTGTGTTTTAGTTCCCTTGTACCATAAAAAAGCATGCCAGCCCAACAGTAAATCATGTCCTTCTAATGTCAACAATCTATGTTTTCTTAATGTTATCCATTCTTTGACCCACATCAAACTTGCAGCTTGATAATCCAATTCCCAATTAGGCAGGCCAAAACCTCCTCTATTTCTAGCATCTTGCAAAAGTTTTAACTTTATTCTCGCTTTTTTACCTTGCCATATAAACTTCAACATAGTTTTATTTAAATCTTCAAAATAGTCTTTTCCAAGTCTAATTGGTATTGTTTGAAAGAGAAATAAAATTCTAGGTAAAATATTCATCTTAATTGTTGAAATTCTCCCTATTAATGACAATTGTAGATTTTCCCATTTCTTCAAATCTGTAATTATCTGTTGTTTAAGTTTAATATAATTATTCTCTTTTAATGTGCTACATCTTGCTGTCAAATATATCCCCAGATACTTAACCTTGTTTGTAATTTGAATTTTCAAAAGATCTGTCAGTTCTTCTCTTTGTCTCAA
>BLBF01000003.1:26343253-26358253 GCA_015471245.1 Laticauda colubrina | reverse complement strand
AATGTTAACAAAGGGATTCAGTCAAGATCACATGAGATACTAATTTATTAAGCCTTAGTCTTTATAAATTCCAGCAAGCTTAAGTCACACAATTGGATTTTTGATCTCCCTGTCCTGTTTTTCCCCTTATACAGATTCTGCTGTGACAAGGTTAAAATGCAATAGGACAATACTTCATTTTTAGCCTACTGTTTTCTGTTGTTAAATTAACAACAGAATTTAACAATATTTTTATAATATTATTAAATTTATTTAAAAATATTAAATTTATTGTGATTACATTTAACAATATTGTTATAATTTAACAATATTGTTAAATTAACAATATCTCTGGCTGTGAAGTAAAGCTTTTACTTTTCACAAACTATTATGTGTGCAGTAATTTCTGTATCACTTCTCCACTCTTTAAGAGTTAAGCAAGGGCTGAATTATGCTTGGCTGGCACTCTCTCAGACTGGCAGGGTATTATTTATCTTTCTTAATCTTCCTCTGATATCTGATCCCACAATATGATAGTCTGCTCCTTCTGAATAAGATCCCATAATATGATCTCTTCTTTCTGGATAGGATCCCACAAAGTCCTTTCTTTTGCAGTTTTCTCCCAGGCTGCTCTGAACAAACAAATCTTCATCAGCTAAAGTGGTGGATCTTGGCTCACAAGCCATCTCTCTTGTTTATATTGCAACCTAAATCCAAACTGAGTCAACTTTCCATTTCCTGCCAGAACAGGAATTCAATTCCTCATTAGAAAGTTTATCTATGTGTATAATTTTTTTATTTTTTATTTTATTTATTTTATTTGTCAATTGCTTACAAGATAATAGGTATAACGGCTTATAGGTCAGAGGTTCTCAGACTGGTCTTGTGGTACAAGAGTCACCCTGAACATCAAAGAATTGATTATAAACTTCCAACGATGCAAAGCAGAGCCTGTCCCACTATATATATATATATCAATGGAGATTGTGTGGAAAGAGTTCATAGTTTTAAATTTCTAGGAATTCATATTTCTAACAACCTGGTCGGTCCACACTATGGCCACTTCAAAGAAGGCCCAACAACACCTGCACTTTCTGAGACTGCTGAAAAAGAGTGGTTTGGGTAAGAAGTTGCTGGTTACTTTTTACCATTCTACCATTGAGAGCATTTTGGCATACTGTGTAACAGTGTGGTATGCTGGGTGCTCTGTAGTGGATAAGAAGATGCTTCAGAGAGTTATAAACAGCACAAAAAATCATCAGTTGCTCTTTTTCTTCTTTCAAAGAGATTGCGAAGACCAGACTTTTCTCTAGAGCACTAAAAATCTCCACAGACTGTTCTCATTCTGGTCATTCATATTTCTAATTGTTACCATCAGGGAGATGTTATAGGTATCTTAAAAGGAGGATTAATAGACTGAGAAAGTTTCTTTTCCGAGGCAATAATTGTCTTGAATCAAACAGTACATTTGTGATTTAGTCCTATGTATAAAGTGGCCTTTAACTAACTTAATATATGTTTTAAATAAGTTTTAGACTAGGTTATTATTATTATTATTTTAAAATACATCATTATTATTATTATTATTATTATTATTATTATTATTATTATTATATTAAATATAATATGATAAAATTGTCTTATATTATTATTATAATATAATAATATAATATAAAATATAATATAATAATATATTAATATTATTTTAAAATACAATGTGATTGTGATGTGGTGTTTGGACCACTGTGCTGGAGCAGCTTTCAAATTTCATTGTATTTTGAATGCAATGACAATAAAGGTATTTTATTCTATTTTATTCTATAAGTATAAACATGAGTATGAATACAGGAAATAGATACCAATAAATGGGGACAATAGGACAGGGACAATAGGGACGATTGTGCACTCATGCAGGCCCTCTTAGGAATTTCATAAATTCAACATGTTTCTCAGGCCACTTTTTAAAGTTGCACTTATCAAAGTACAAGAATGGTGTGCATGAATGAGATACCACATTTATTTATTTTATTTGTTTCTCAAACATGTACAAGATAACAAATGTATGTATGAACATAAATATGAACAAAGGAAGTAAATACAGATAAATGAGGACAGTAGGACTGGCAAAGTAGACACGCTGGTGCGCTTATGCATGCCCCATTTAAGGACCTCTTAAGAATGGGGTGAGGTGACAGGATGACACACAGTAGTCTGTCATCGACAGACAGTAGACAGTTCTTCCCTTTCACCCTATCAGTTGTATTTTGTTTCCAAGGAAGATGCTTTCTCTTGGCTTTTTTCCCAAAATATGACAAATAACCCATTTTTCTTAGTACTTTTCAGTATTTTCACTAGAATAGGGCAGGTGCAGGACATTATTTTCTCTCTGCTTACTTGCTTGCAAAGGATAAGGGATGAGCCAAGAGAAATAGCAGAAAAGGCAGGAAGTTCTCTGCAGGGACTTGATGATTGAGATGCCAAACTCCTGTAATCATAGTAGAATAAAGTCAGAGAAGGAAAATGAGAAAAAACAGAGACAGGAGGACAGAGACAGAGAGAGGAAGGGCAGAGGGAGGGAGAGATTAAGTTTTAAAAGTGCATTGTATTTACCCTTTGATTTAAACCAGTGGTTCTCAACCAAGGATCCATAGACTCCAGTTTGATGTTGTCAAATGATATGATTTAAATCTTGAATTAAGACTTTGGGATCATGATCATGGTCTGTGACCACAAAAGGTATTTAAAAGGGAGCCATGGTGAAGAAAAGGCTGAGAATCCCTTATTTAGATTTTTATTTCTAAAATGAGATTTATTTTTGAAAATGAACATTAAATTCATTGCACTGTCTATAACATAGTATATCTTTTGCAGATTTCAAACTGGATTGCCCAACCTATATTTACACTCTCTTTCCATGTATGATGGAATAGGTCAATATTCACCATCTACCTAAAGATCAGGAAAGATGGAGATAACTGAATCTTCTCTAAAAGGAAGTTTTAAAGAATGAAGGAGGCTATTGAAAATGCCAATTTCTGAGGCTCCATAAGGAGATAATCCTGGTGATTCTATTTGATCAAACAAATAAATTATTTTCTCTCATGATGTGTGGGAATGTTTTTTGGGACCAAGAAGAAGAGATGCAGATTAGACAACAGTTAGACAAGTGGTGGCTTAACCTGCAGAAGCAATGGGAACATAGCAAACATCTCAGAAAAGTCCCTCCCCATTTTCTTGGCATATTAAAGGCAGAGGGAAGGAATATATTTTCAGACATGCAATAGAGTGTGTGTGTGTGTGTGTGTGTGTGTGTGTGTGTGTGTAAAATTACAACTAATACTTCTAGATGTGCCTCTTGTACGGATTAATCTCACAAGGTTGACAACTGCAGAACAGCATATTTTAGTACAGATGACAAAAGTTATTCACCTATCCTACTTCAGGACCACAGCTGGTGTGAGACACAGGGGGTAAATTTCTTAGACAGGAATTTCCTTCATCCAAGTTTCATAATACAAGCAAGGTTTGCCTTCTCATACATAACTAGATTGTGAGAGAATATGGTTTATTACAGACTGACCTAGCATTTAATAGAAGCAGCTGGAGCTTCTGAATTCTGAGGACTTAGAACCTGTAGTCTGGACCAATGGACCTCCTGGTTGGCTAAAGCCTTCCAGGGTATGATGTGAGGTTGGTAAATACCTCTTTGCTGGAGATGGGGTTTAATAGCTTTGAAAGAGGTTGTGGCTTGGCCTTTCCTCAGGAGTCTGTCTTTAGATCCTATGGTTTTGGATAACTGCCATCATGTTTCCAACCTTCCCTTTTTAGGAAAATGTTGTTGAGAGGGTAAATTACAAGAGTCTGGTTTTTAAAATATATAAAAATATCACAAAGGTTTAATCCTATGAGTCTTGTCCATCTTAGGTTGACTTACAACTACCTCTTTAAAAAAAAAATATTGGTTTTTAAGACGAACATAGACAAACAAAACATAAAAACATCAAGTCATCTTCCATATATATATATATATATATATATATATATATATATATATATATATACACATACAGTGTGCTGGTTGGTTTACGAATTGTTTCGTGCTTCCATTTCATAGTCTTCAATTACAATTACATTGTATATATTCTCATATTTTCAATCAAGTACTAAATACATTAATATCATTGTTAATCAATCATTTGACTATAGTTTTATTCATTCATGTTTTACAAATAATCATATTTTACTTAAATTGTTTTGTGATAGCTCATATTATCATCTCAAATCTATCCTACAATCATTTTGTCGATATAATCAAAAAAGAATACATCTTTATATATTTATTATTTTCCAAGAATCTACGTATTTCATTACCATGTTTTATTTTCTAACCATTGATAGAATAGATCCCAGATTTTATAAAATTTTTGTCATCTTGTTCTCTAATTTCAAATGTCAATCTACTCATTTCAGCACATTCCAATATTTTCTTAATTATTTCCTCTTGTGATGGTATTTTCTCATTTTTCCAATTTTTAGCAAATACAATCCTAGCCACTGTTAATACATTTACAATCAGGTATTTCAATTCTTTACTATATATTTCAGGTAAAATTCCCAATAAAAAATATCTCTGGTTTCAAATCTATATGCTTTTTTGTCATTTTTTCCAACCATGTGTGGATTTTAGTCCAATATATTTTAGCATCCACACAAGTCCACCACATATGGTGATATGAGCCAGGTGTCTGATGACATTTCCAACATTTTTCCAATTTGTTCTTGAACATTCTTGCTATTCTTGTCGGGGGAAATGCCACCTGTAAAACATGACTTACAGCTTCCTCTTGATTTCAAATGTGCTTCCACTCTCTGAAATGGACTACATCGTTAATCTAGGAAATGGTTTTCTTACAGAAAATAGCAGGCCTATTGTGTTCCTCAGGGTTATTTGCCTTGTGTTGGCTTTCTTCTTTTAGCACCAAGAAATGTTATTTTCTTGTAGACTGAACTGGTTTATCTGACTTATCATATCCTGCTAAATTTGTATTCTGAGATTTTTCCAATTCATATTCTTTTATTGTGTTATACCTTTTTTCACCCAGCAGTTTTAAACTAGTCAAGTAACCCAGGAAAAAGTATTGAGCCCTGAATTGTTCTGCATTTATGACAGAGAACCATGACCTCAAAAACCATTTATGGACCATCTGATCCCTCCTCCTACTCACTGAGTAGCTTTCCCATCCTCTTATTCTTTCATTTCATTTACACCCTGCCAGTCTAACTAATAGTTACTATGGCTAGCAACATTTTAAAATAAAACAAAGTACATTTTGCGAAATTGAAATGTAAAATTAACATTCCTGTCAAATGATGATTTACCAGCCTCTGGTAGAATGACAGTCTTTCTTTTTTTTCCCCCTTTTCTTCTCATGTTGCTCTGAGAGTGTTCATTTCTTTTACAATCCACACATAGTTTATGGTTGATGAAACATTGGGAAGAATCATTCTCCTGAAGCCATAAAGTTCAGTATCCTTAAGGCACAAATAAGAACTATATGGGTTGAATAAAGAACTTCATTGAAGCAGAGCTAAAGATTAGCCTTCTTCAAAAAATTTCAGGATTAAATATCTCAAATTGACTCCATGATGTTCTTAAATGTTTTATCCTTTTAAGCTATTTTTAAAGTAACCCACTGATTAAAATCGCATTTCTCTTTGGCTGCCCTAAATGCAAACAGTATAAAAATATTCCTCAGTTAATGACCATTTAGTCACTATTCAAAGTTATGCAGTTCTGGAAAAAGTGATTTACGACCAGTTCTCACACTTACAGCCATTTCAACATCCTTGCAGCCATGCAATTGCAATCCCGGCACTAGGCAACAAGCATATATTTATGATGTTTGCAGAGTCTTGCATCACGTCTCACCATTTACTTCTCAGCTGGATTCCAATAAGCAAATTTAATGAGGAAGCCAGTAGAGAAACTGGCAAGTTATAATCATGTGATGTCATGCTTAATGACACTTAGTGACACATTTTCTGGTGCCAGTTGTAATCCTAATTCGAGGACTGACCTGTAGCATTTCATACTCATATATCTGAATAGATAGAGGAAGGTAATATGGATGGCAGATAAACAATTATTAAAGTATCTCACAGTGGAGCAATAGGCAGATATTCAAACAGTTTGTCCTCATGTTAATTCAGTTTAGTAATTGTATCTCAGGCTCCAAAATTTGTGCTTCGTATCATTTATGATCCAGTGGGAGCAAGACAGCTTTGACAGTGAATAGAGGCATTTATAAAAATATGTTCTGTAATACCTATTATGCTGGATTTAATAGTAATTCAGCTTCAGTATTTTTAAAATGCTTTTAATTGTCTTTGCATCCTTTTATAAGGAAGATGTATGCATTCTGAAAAGAAAACAGAGCTTCCTGAGGATCAGAAGTGTTGGCAATAATCCATGGATTAACTCATGAAACCCAGGTTGTATATCTGTACAAAGTCTCTTGCTTGAGCAGGTGGTTCGAATAGATGATCTACAATCATCTATGTCCATTTCAGTCGTATGATTCTATTATTCATTAAGCAGGATATGCCAGAAATTGGATTTCAACCTCTCTGCTTGGAAAGTATGTGTTATACCATCAAAAGATTGTCTCTCTCTCCCCAAATATATTTATTTTGGGTTTTTCTTTTTTTTAATTAAATCTAGCTTACTTGGTTCCCTCTGTAGAAAACTAAAGTTCCTTGATAAGCTTTGTGTTGTTTTTCCACAATCACACATAGGCTAGTTATTAATCACACATACTTTATCACAAATACTTTTAGAAAAAGTATTTCAGTTGTGTTTTAAGTAAGATCCGTTTATGCTTGTAAACCTGTAAATCTATTGGACAAACATTGTACATTTGTCGAACATGTTTTCTTTAGGGTACACCAAAAATCAGAGAAATAAAAGCAGCTCTTGAGCTTTTTAAGTGCTGAGTTTAAATTTGAAGTGTTAATTTTCTATGTTTTATTCATTTCCAAGAACTTAATATGCATACCATAATTAGTCAGAGAATTGAAGAGCGATAAAAATATGAATAAACCATTAAGTGATTATTATGTTACTTTGTTCATTAAAATAGTAAGCTTAAACAGCTACTATATGAAGAAATAAATGTTGAAGTCTCTGAACATTTTGTTTCTACAAAATTGCAGTTGTAAAATTCAATAAACCCAAGTTTGTTTTCTGCTGTGTTTGATGCTCAGTCGTCAGCATACCTTGGCACAAACGACTTTTCAATGAGATCCAAAATCAGAAATATTTAAGAGTTCTGAAATCTCACCGAATAGCTTGTGGGTTTTCAAAACTTCATGAGATTGCAGGCAGTGCAGAGAGAAAGTGGGATAAATGCTAAGCAGTGCAGAGATGCTCCAGGAATTCCAGTTTAACCAGGGTTGATTGCCCTAGCTGTTTAGAAGATTTGTATCTTCTAAATTTGTTACCATTTGTTGCATAATGGTCCAGGGAGAGAGCAGAGGTGCAAATGGCAAGAATCATTTGTATTTCCTCCTTCTTTGTCAGGAGATCAGCTGTTCTACAAAGTACCCAACTGATTCAGAGCTGGCGGTAGCAGTAGTAGTTGGTTGGTGGTTGGTGGTTTTTATTCTTGTTTTATTTCTTCAAATGACTCTGAAATGGGATGGCTTACTTCAGATGCTGGCAGGAAGGAAGAAGCAAGAATTCCTCAATCCAGAACAGACTTCTTGCAAGATTCAACATTGCAAAAGAAACAACTGATGTGCTTTCATTTCAAATAAATCAGTGCAGAGTCATAAAAATAAATTTCAATTGTCAAAATCATTTGAGCAATGTCCTCTAATTCTCTGGAGCTGGAGCTGGTTTTGTAGTATACTACAGAAGCACTCTTGATCTGGTGCTATGAGTTTCTTTCGAGGCAGAATTTTACTTAATTACTTACTTGGCTTATATGACTGCCTATTTCATATGATGATACTGGGTGGCTCACAACAACCCATAAAAACCATAGTTAAATCAAAAGTTACCCTTCTCCCCAGGCGCTAGACCAATCTTCCTTGCAGTTCAACCCCACCCTTGCCCAATGCTTGCAGGAACAGTGAGGTCTTCACAGACTCAGGGAAGAAAAGAAGGTTAGAATCCCCTCCTATTCATCTAAGCCAGAATGAATATCTGTGGCCATATCAGAATCTGATGGGATTCTAAACCAGTTAGGAGAAAATAGAAGATTGTGCCATGTGCATCCAGTCCATATTATTCCAGCAGAAGTTTTCAAATTGATATCAAGAAGAAGCCAATTGGAAGCAGGTAAGTTTTGAAGTGATATTAGAGGTAAAGAAATGCAATATATTTCTTACATTTTTAATCCAAATTCTCTGAATGGAATAACAAGTAAATTAAAAGCATAAACTGCAGCTTTACAGTAGAATGGTTTAAGAATAGCACATGATGAAACCATGATACCAGCCACAACAAAAAATAAAACACAGAATAAAAATTCATAGGATATTCGTCATTTCCACATTAGCAATGTACAATTTATTTCACAGTGTTGTCATCAGCTACCATTGTGCTAAAGTAGAAGTAATATAGAGTAATATAGAGAGACTTTATATCAGTTGAGTAAAATAGTAACATTGAGGGACTTCAATAAAGCTGATATAAACTGTAAAAAAAATGCTATAAATTAATACAAGAATGATTTTTATTTCTTGTTCTCTGTTCCTTCTTATTTCCTTTCTCTTGATTTGTTTCACTTTGTTAAAAACATGGTGCCTAGAACTCAGCATGATAATTGAAGTGGAGTGCAACTATGTAGATTAATTACTTGGCCTGATTTGAAAACTATATAGTTCTGCTGATGCAGTCTAAAATTACACTTTTTAAAGAGCACCCTCCTATTCTACCCCCATTATCTCTGTATTTGATCTCCATTTCCTTTGCAAATAACTTAAATTTCATTCTGTTATTTTCAGCCCATTTCACAAATCTGTCATCATCATTTTAAATTTGATTCCTGTCTTCTAGGATATGTGTTCCCATTCAATTTTGTGTCACCTGCACACCTGATAAATATCCCTTGCATCTCTTCATTCAAACCATAAATAAAAATATTAAACAGTAAACAATCACCAGTTTGAAGAAGAATCCATGATCCAGTTTTGTACCTGATTTGTTGTCATTCCACCTGCCCTATACTTGTAGATTTTGCCAAATTCTTTGCTGAAAACAAGTCATTACATCTTGTATACCCACACTCATGTGGGGAGCAGGATCTATGATTCATTCCTTTGTGGTAGGCACCTTCAGAACATATTACATTGAAATGTTCCCAGATCATGACATTTTCAGTTTCTTAGCAAGCTGAACTAACTGGCCCTTCTTTGTGGGGAGGCTGAAGACTTCCAATCTATTAAGTACAGAAGAGAAAGGATATTTATAATCTGTGTAGCTGACAATATGAAAAAGCATATAATAGTTTTAGGAATAAAACTGAAACCCCAGGCATTTGTTGTGCTGATAGATTATTGAGAATGACTATTGTATAAAAAACAACAGCCTGAAAAATGTATCTTCAAAGGATTTTACTTTAGGATACATCTGATTGATATATATTTTGGAGACCTTTTGGGAAGATTATAAAGGCTCTTGTGAATTCTCTACTATTATATATTGTAATTATGTTATTACCTGACCAGGAAATGCAAGCATTTTGCAGTTCCAGTGAGACACACATTTCTAAAATTGTAGATAAGTATCAGATGAGAATAATTGAGGTTCTGAACCCATTTTTCAAATGTGAAATCTGAAAAGTAAAGCTAACTCATGTGAGTAGATTAAGCAAGACAAATGATCCCCATTGCATCAAACAAAGCTCCCAATGCTAGGAAGAACTCAAAGAATTCTTCAGCCAGAACCATGTTGGAGGCATGTCAGAAAGCGTTTTGTATATGGGAAGATGTTCAGATAGTAATCAACTTACAACCATTCATTTAATGATCATTCAAAGATACAACAGTACAGAAAAAAATGACATACCGATTTTTCGTGCTTATGACTGTTGCAGCATCCTTGTGGTCACATCATCAAAATTTGACTGCTTGGCAACTACTACCTAGTTTTTATAATTGCAGTGTCCTGGGGTCATGTGATCACCTTTTGTGACCTGATGAGCGAATTCAATGGGGAACAACTGTGCCATTAGCAGTGATTCACTTAACTTCAAGAAAGATCATACAATGGGACAAAATTCTCTTGACACCTGTCTTGCTTTGCAACAGAAATTTTGGCTCAGATGTGGTTGTAAATCTAAGACTACCTCTGTACATAGATTTCACCAAGTTAGAATCTTTCTCTGCATGAAAGATGCCAGTATATATTATTGTACAACAGTATGTCCCCAGAGTCTCTTCTGATGCATACTGATTTCATGGACGAAAGAACATAACTGTTTGGGATGACAGAGAGAGAACCTAACCATAGGCATGTACAGCTAGAAATAATGGCATAAAAATAATGGCATATTATTTGTCCTAGTGCAAATCCTGCTCCTATGTACTTGCATTCTAACATCTGATATAGGTATGTAAAACACTGTTTTGTTATCATATATTTTCTACCCACTGTGTTCCCCCAAATCATTAACTTGTGTGGTCACATAATTTCCAATGAATCTGAGCACATTGATATATCTGGAAGCATTCAAACAAGTAGTTTCCGGTTCAAACTAATACTATGTACTATGTTCAAACTAGTGTTATATTATTTTACAGTTACATAAAAGTAAAAGGAAGATTTTAAGTTTGTGTAAAATATCTTTAACCTTTGCAGGTGTAAATAACTCTACCTTTCTGGATGTAAATCTAGAGATTAAATGTGCTATTCATCTTCTTTATATAAGCAGCCTTCTCTAACCAACTACCTTCCAACTGGGGAGTAGACATCAATTGCCCTAAGTCTCCTGTGTGCTCATTGATTGTCCTAAATGGAATCTGAAATCTAATACATCTGGAGAACATCTGGTTGCAGAACACTGGTTTAGATGAAATCAAACACATGATCATCAGTTAAACCCATGTCCCACTGCACCAACGGATGCAAATAGGATGTAAAATGGACAAAAAAGCTTGCCATCCGTTTCAAAACGCGATGCATCCGTTGTGTAGTCACTGCGTATGTGTTTCATATGCTCTATCCATCAAACATCCATCTACTGCTATTTCATCCGCTCAAAAAGTTTTGAGCTGCACAAAACTTTTTGAGCGGATGAACTTTCCGCCGCGTACGATGTACATCCGCGACACATATGGGCAGCAAGCGTTCTACATCCGTTGTCATCCATTACACATCCGCTGTATCCTCTCGGCATCCTCTGGACATCCTCTCAACTTACATCCGCTGCAACTGAAAGTGGAAAGAGGGAGGAAGCGAAAGGTACATGGAACGTCCACACAGCGTTAGTAGCACAGAAATAGAAAGGATGTAAGCGGATGCATCTCGTATATAAAGGATTAAAATGGACAAAACGTTTGTATATGGGATGTATCTCGGACATTTAGGATGTCTGGAGTATGCCTAGAGTATGTGAAAGGACACCTAGTGGAAAATCGATATTTCCCATAAAAAGGGGGAGGAAATCACCTGGATTTCACAATCAATCCAGCAGCCATGGTGTACAGACCTCCTCACCCTTGGTCTTGATCTTCCACATCATCCATTGATCTCCACCATGGATCATCACACACTCCTTATGGTAGCTGATATCATTCAACACCAAAACCAAGCCCTCTTCAGACTGTTTCACCTTTTCTATGCAAGGAGAAGGAGACATCCAAGAACTGTCTGGGTCTGACGATGGATCAGGAGAAGAGCGGAGTTTGGACTGTATGACAAGCTGATGGTGGAGCTGAGGAATGAAGACACTTGTGCATTCCAGCACTTCATGAGGATCCACCAGCCATGTTTGACGAAGTTGTGCAGCGTCTGAGACCCAGGTTGACCAAGCCGAGCACCAACTTCCGTCCCAGCCTGGAACCTAGACTGAAGGTGGCACTGACTCTGTGGCACCTGGCCTCTGGAATCACACACAGAAACATGCAGTATGCCTGGAGGGTGCCACACAACACCATCAGCATTGTGCTCAGAGAAGTGGTGCAGACCATCATCGAAGAATACATGGAGGAGCTCCTCCAGTGTCCCACCACTGAAGAAGGCAGGAGGAAAG
Organism: Laticauda colubrina; assembly: GCA_015471245.1. Classification (NCBI taxonomy): domain Eukaryota; kingdom Metazoa; phylum Chordata; class Lepidosauria; order Squamata; family Elapidae; genus Laticauda; species Laticauda colubrina. The sequence continues at coordinate 26,346,017 of BLBF01000003.1, read as the reverse complement.
TTGCAGAACAGTGGTATCAGAGGTGGAACTTTCCCCACACCGTTGGAGCCATAGATGGGAAGCACATGGCCTGCAAAGCTCCAGCCAACTCAGGTTCCTCTTATTACAACTACAAGGGCTTCTTCAGTATCATCCTCTTTGCCATGGTTGATGCTGACTGCAAGTTCATGTACATTGATGCTTCAGGCAATGGGTCTGCTTCAGATAGCCAGGTATACAATGCAAGTGACCTCAAAGTTGGGCTGGAACGCAACCTCATCATGGGTTTTCCAGATCCAGACCCCGTACCCAATGACACACAAGATGTGCCCTACTTCATCGTGGGTGATGATGCCTTCTCCCTCAGAACCTACCTCATGAAGCCCAACAATACCTCACCCGTAAAGAGAGGATCTTCATCTACAAGCTGTCCAGGGAAAGACAGGTGGTGGAGAACGCCTTTGGCATCCTGGTCAACAGGTTCCAGGTACTTCTCACCACCATGCAGCATCACCCAAGGACTGTGAGGAGCATCGTGGAAGCTTGCTGCATCCTGCACAATCTCATGTGCACCCGCTACCCAGTGTTGCAGAACAGGCTTCTCGACCATTAACAAGGGAATGGGGACATGGAGCCTGGTGAATGGAGGCAAGGACGAAATCTGATAGACACTGTGGATGTACAAGGCCCCAACAGAGCTTCACGTGAAGGGAAGAAGCAGCACAACCTCCTGAAACACTGGTGCAACTCCCCAGCTGGAGCAGTGGAGTGGCAAGACTGGATGGTAGATGCTTAATGGATGCTTCCTTGAGCCTTTCTCATAATGCTGATGAGATTCTGCCATGTATGTTGAGTGGCCCTACAATGAATAGGGCATTAATAAAGAGCTTTGTATATTTTGAAATGTGTTGATCAATGAATAAATTGTTATTGATAAAAAAAGAGCCATATGTGTGGCAGCTGGGAGGGTGGACCATACAGTCCCACTATGCTTGCACTGGAGGTTTATCTGTCCCACAGCTATCCTTACTTATCCCACAACTTTCCTTACCCATCACACAGCTATCCTTACCCATCTCACAGCTATCCTTACCCATTCCACAGCTATCCTTACCCATCCCACAACTATCCTTACCCATCCCACAATTATCCTTACCTATCCCACAGCTATATTTACCTATCCCACAGCTATCCTTACCTTTCCCACAAGCATGCAAAGGCTTAACCCTTTTTTCAAAGTTTTCACCAACACTTTATCAAGTAAATAAAATGAACCAAGTGTGTGAAGCAAAGATAACCTTTATTAACAATTGTCTTAAGTAAACTGTATGACTATATTAAAAAAGCAAAATGAACCAAGTAAAGTGTCTATAAGCAAAGATAAGATGAACAGGTAACAACTCAGTCTCTGGCACTATTCTCAGTCACTCAGAGACATGTCCATGGTCTCAGCTGTTGAACAGGCAGGGACTGTGGAGGTGGCTGTGGCTGGAGTGCTTGTCTGAGGTACCATTGAGATTACAACAGGGGATGGTGTGTGCAGGAAGCTCTCAGAGAGCTGACTCAGTCCCGTGAGGTTGAGAGGCCCTTCCTCAAGGACCTAGGATGTCAGGCACAGTACTGATGACAGATTTTCTGTTGAGGGGCTTGGCTGTGGGGTGGAGGAAGGAGGAGTGTAGTGGGACTGTCTGGTCTGCAGCTGGATGAAGTGAGGCGTCTGTGGCATGCGATGTACCTGGCCCTGGACTGGGAAGAGCTGCCTCTGCTGTGGGAAGTCCTGGTACTCATAGCCTTGGAAGGTGAGGGGCTGTTGAAAGCCGTGGAAGGGCTGTGACATCGCCTGGGGTGGAGGAGCAGACCTGGAGTGGGTAGCAGCAGGTTCAGCTGGGCCTGGAGGGTGGTGCAGCAGTGCTGTGATCTTCTCCTTCATCACCTGGCACTGGGCCTCGGGCAGGTCCATGAGGGTCTGGCTCATGTACGTGATGAAGGGCTTGCAGTTCGAGGATGATATATCGCTGTGGACCAGCTGAGATAGAAGATCTGTGCCGGTCTTGACTGTGTCCCTGATCTCCAGCAGGACAGTGTGGCTCTGGCCCTCCAGTCTGCCTCTCTGCCTGCTTTCTGTGGAGGTGGAGCTGGGAGTGGGGGTGGGGTGGTCTCTGGCTGCTGCTTCTTCTTGTTCCATTTGAGACAGGGGATTCTCCACGTCCTCTGGCATGGGGAGTGCAGCTGTCTGGGGGGTCTCTGCCGTGCGGCCCTCCAAAGACACCTGCCTGGACACGGTAGCTGTCTCCTGGCTGGAAGAGGAGTGGCTGTCTATGGGCTCTCTGAGGGAGAGGGTTGACAGAGGGGCTGCTCCTCGGTGGCAGACCTCACCCTCCAGGAAGCTGCACTTGGCCATGACGTACATCTCCCGGTCAGTTAGCTTGACAGCGGCCTGGCCAGATTTCTTGAGGTGCAGCTTGCCATACCAGGTGTGCATGTGCTTCCACCGTCCCAGGAGTACATCTGAAGTGTAGCCCAGGCTCTCAGCCTTGTCTCTCCACGCTGCCTGCTTTCTCTTGGTGTCGCAATAGAGTCTGGCCCTTTCTCCACAAGTACTCGTTCTCCCTCAGCCATTCCAGCACCTCCTCCTCATGGTCCCTTCTCCTTGCCTTGCCTCTTCCTCCCTCTGCCAGGGGTTTCAGGGCCTTCAGCAGCAGGGCTTTGAGGGCCTTGGGGCTGGTCCACCACAGCAGCAACACCACCACCAGCAGCAGCAGCAGCAGGAGAAGCACCAGCAGCA
>BLBF01000003.1:26291648-26343243 GCA_015471245.1 Laticauda colubrina | reverse complement strand
CCAGCAGCACCACCAGCAGCAGCACCACCAGCAGCACCAGCAGGAGAAGCACCACCACCACCACCAGCAGCAGCAGCACCAGCAGGAGAAGCAGCAGCAGCAGCAGCAGTAGCAGGAGGAGAAGCACCAGCAGCACCAGCAGCAGGAGAAGCACCAGCAGCACCAGCAGGAGAAGCACCAGCAGCAGCAACACCAGGAGAACCAGCAGCAGCAGCAGCAGCAAAAGCACCAGCAACTTCAGAGTCAGCGCCAGGGGGTGGGATGGTGGTTCTGTCCTTCTTGCCAGGGCTGGCAGGAGTAGGCACAGGCTTTCTCTTCTTCCCTGACTGACGAACCATGGTGTTCTTTCAAGATGTCCCTGGCAGCAGGTCTTTCCTCTGAATGCTGACTGCCTGCGAGCTGCATCCTTTTATATCCATGGAGCTGACGCAATTCATCCTCCCCGCATGCGCAGTGAAAGCTTTGCATCCGCTACGCATCCGCTATGCATCCTATAGGCGTCCGTGATGCATCCGCGTCATCTGCTATGCATCTGCTCATTACGCTATGCATCCACTTCGCTATTCTCCCCGGGAAGCCCTTCGGATGTGTCATCCACTTCCATCCGCTTCCATCCACTAGGCTTCCTATGAACATCCACTTACCATCCTTGCTACGTACTACCCCCGCCCATTCCTTTCCATTGTTGTCCATTCTGTTTATGCAAATTTGGGGCACTTTTGAGAGCAGATAACAACGGATGGAGCCACCCCCGAAATTTTGCTCGTCCGCTCTGTACTTTTTGCATACGTTTTGCATCCATCGGCCAGTGTGACCTATCCTTAAGATACTATGCAGAACCCTCAAACTTCCAAGCCTCTGACAGAGGACACAAGGTCAAGAAAGGCATGTATTACCCATAAGAATGAGGGTTGGGGAAGGAGAGAGAGACACACACACACAGAGGGAGAGAGAGTTTAGTCATATAAAATGACATTGGTTACCTTCAAACCCATATTTACCTTCCTTATGTCATATGGAGAAATATTTTGAGCCACTGCCAAATTCTGAGCCAACAAAATAGAATAAAACATTAAGAAGTCATCCTCCTATACCTGGACTTCTTAGTTCAACCTGGCCACATTTTAACCAATCAGAACTCCAGCTCTGGAAGGAAGCCTTGAAGCACTTTGCCTCTTCCATTCGTGACTTCTCCCTATTTTTGGTAGAGCACCACAGTGCTTACCAAAACTCATGAGAAGTTAACCTCTGTTCAGAGGCTTGAATTGATGGAATCCAGCGTTTCTTTCTCCAAAGCACCTCTCCCATGTAATGGAATTGCAAACCTGATGGTTACCAAACTGTCCTTCCAGAATTCCAACAAAGGGAATTTATAAGAAAGCTTAACACCTCGGCAATGATTTGTAGGCTTAACCCCAAGCATCAAACAGACCAGGGTTATTAACTTGGCAAAGCAAAAACTGAGGCTAACTTTCATTTAAATCACCCCTGACCTTGCTATACAACTGGGAAGAAGAGGCTAGAGAAGAAGAGAAGGAAGAAAAGAAAAGCAGCAACAGACTAAGTATTCTAAGTGAAATTAGTTTATTATCAGCACTAACTCTATTGATTTGATTTGGAATTCTCTGTGTGATTGTCACCTTGTTTTCCTCTCATTTCCCTTATGTTTTAAAAAAATGTCTTCATCTGTTTTTTAAAAAAAGCTTCTCATCAAAACCTTCCCCTTTTATGAGACTGTGTAGTTTCATAACTATGTTTCAAGCTTGGCACATGGTTTGTTGTTAGGTTCTTTTGTTTCTGGACTTTAGATAAGAAGATCCGCAGCTCCTCCTTTCTGTTTTCCTAAAGCAAGGCTAAAGAGAGAAGTCTTAGTAATATAATTAATATGATTAAGAACTTCCCAATTGGGCAGGCTTGTGGTATCAGGATGTTCAGCCTGAACATCATATTTGGGATCTGCCATGAAGGTTTTAAATGGTTTGCTTCATAACAATAACACTATCTCAATGTGGCCCATTCAATGCTTCAATCAGAATAGAGCTAGAAGGGACCTTGGAGGTCTTCTAGTCCAACTTCCTTGCTCAAGCAGCACACCCTATATCAGGGGTGTCAAACTTATGTCATCACAGTGGCATCACGTGATGTATCAGGACTTCTCTAAACCAGGCATGGGCGTGGTCAGAGTGTGTCACATCTGAATCATGGGCTGGGAGTTTGACACCCTACCCTATCAAACTGTTAGCTGTCAAGTCTTTTCTTAAAGGTTTCCAGTGATGAAGCACCTACAACTTCTGAAGGCAAGCTGTTCCACTGATTAATTCTCCTTTCTCCTTAATTCCAGGTTGTTTCTCTCCTTGATTAGTTTCCATCCATTTTTTCTTATCTTGCCTTCTGGTACTTACTTCTGGACAATAAGCTGACCCCCTCCTTTATCGCAACTGGAATACTGCTATCATGTCACCTCTAGTCCTTTTTTCTAGACGAAACAAATCCAATTCCCGCAACCATTCTTCATATGTTTTAGTCTCCAGGCCCTGATTGTCTTAGTTGCTTTGCTCTTCTTTACATTTTTTCCAAAGTCTTGACATCTTTTTTTTTTTAACATGGTGGCCAAAGCTGGGTGTAGTATTCCAGATGTAGTCTTACTAAGTATTTATAAAGCGGTACTAATACTTCACATGATTTTGATTCTATGCCTCTGTTTATACAACCAAGGATTATCCTAGATTTTTTTAGCAACTGCCACACACTGCTGACTGATGTTTAAGTGATCATCCACTAGGACTCATCCTCATCTTCATTCTCTTCATATTATACTTATTAATATATACTTAGTATAAATATTATATACTTATTATATTTATTTCACTTATTAGGTACCACTTTGGTGGGAAAGTAACAGTGTTCCATGTGCCTCGGTGTATAATCATGTTGGCCATATGTATCTTTGGACAGCTCTGAGTCCTTTGGCTTTGAAAATGAGATCAGCACAGTCCCCTTAGAGTTGGACATGACTGACTGAACAGGGAAACTTTTACTTTTATCATTATCAACTTAATATGACACATTCACAAACTTAACATTCATTGAAATATATGGCAACTCAGTTCAAGAAGCTTACTCTGGACTGTAGTCATTACAGCTTCGTCTGCATGGTAAGTTTCATTCTTTATTTCCATGGTGAAAGTTGAGATTCAGAGGGGAAAAATTCAGCTGAATCTCAGATGCTGCTTCTAAAGGTATTTTAAAGTTATAAAGTTTAGGTTCAGACTTCATATTATCTAAAATTCTAGTTACAGGAGTAGGATAATATTTTCAATAGAGCTTTAGGCAATGATCTAATGATTTTTATCATGCTGTAACCCTATGATTAATGTTCAGTCTACATCCTGGTGCAAAATTACATTAGACTAAGCAACACTAATTGAGCATCTCATTAATGACCAGCTAAAAAAGCTGTGAAATTGCAAAGCTATCCAACTTGTCATTGGCTGCTTTTTTGAATGATACTTTGGCTGAGTATTCAGACAGGCAAGCAATTGTAAATTAGATTCAAAAAACAGAGACGGGGGAGCATTTAATAGTTGTATATGAGATTACCCAATATTTTTTAGACATAGAATTGCCTAAATGTCTTGTTATTTGGTCCTATTACTGTGTTTACCAAGCAGAGGAAATGAGATGGCAAAGTTTAACTGCTAGAGTAGAAATCCAATCTCCCATGCTAGGTCTTTATATGAGAAAGCCTTTAGATGCAAAGCTTTCACATCTAAACTCAGACACTCCTCTGTTTTGCAAATTGTTCATAAAACATGGGCAAAATTTCAGGAGTGATCATAGTTGCAAACCCAAAAAAGTTTCATTCTCCAAAGATGCATTTACATCCTTACCATATTATTATAGTGTTTCCTATATAATGTATCATTCCATGGCTCTTTATCATATACCTTCATTTGTTCTATAATCCATGTGCAGGTCTTTCTATCTTGTCTTGTAATACCAAATGTTCATTTTTCCAAAGCTCTTTGCACAACTTGTAGTTTTTGCATCGATTGTGAGTTTGGTATCCAAGTTTCACTGGCATATGTTACAGCAGGCAGCATATACTGATCCAAAACTTTTCTTTTCAGGCATAGGACTTAGACTTACTTAGACTTAGACAAACTTTATTGTCATTTTGAATGTATGTTAATCGGCATGCATTAAAATGAAATTTCATTGTGTATAACTCTCAAAGGATCACCACCTCCAATATATACTAGATAAACATGATGTGGGGGGGGGATGGAAAGAGAGGGAGAGAGGGAGAGGGAGAGAGAATCATTATTTTAAAATTACAAAATTATTTAATTTTTAGAGGGAGGTTGTTCTTGAAAATTATTTTGTCAAATAATTGCTTGTCAAATGCATCAGCAAGTATTGTGGGTCCAATTGGCAAAAGAAAGCTCAGGACCATTTTTGGTTGGAAACATGTGGAAGAGGCCTTTATCATTCAGTGGATAGACAATGGCTAAAATGATGATGATGATGATGACAGTATAATGACTTAGCAGCTTGGAGTTTCATAACTGTATTGTGGATACTGAAAAATATTACAACTTGAAATAATACCTTGTTTGTAAAAAATAAAACTTGCTGCAGGGTAATTATCGTTGGTAGTGGAAAAGAAGAACAATAAGATTAAGCTCTATGATCCAGATTCTGTTAGTTCTTTATAGCAATAGTTCTTTATAGCATAGTTCTTTATAGCAATGTGGGAACAGAGCAAGCAAAGAGGAATTCACCATGACAGAGGTTTCCAAACTTCCTTTATTCATAGCATCTTTAATGTTGCAAGGATATGATGTCACAAATGGGCAGGGCAAAACCCAGCATTGCAAATGATGTCATAAAAACGTAAAGAACCTCACAATACATCTGTGAGGTTTTTAAGGCATCCTTAAAAAATTTTAAAAATTCCCTGAAGAAATTTCATGAAAATTGTACAAACCACATTATTAAGGACAATAATTGCCAACAGAAACATAGCATTCTTTCTAAAGTTATGGAAATTGTGCAAATAATCTGTCAAGTATCTATCTATCTTTCATCTATCTTTCATCTATGCATCCATGTATCTGTCTATCTGTCTATCATCTCTCTTATCTAGCTATCTTTTTTTAAGTTTTAATACATTTTCAGCATGTTCTAGGAACACCTGGCTAAAAACCTTTGTAAATAGCTTATTGAACTCTCTCTTGTGAGAATCTTTTTTTTAATGATCAGCAGTTTTTGTCATGAGTCTCACAACAGCAAAAGCAGAGTCACTGTGTGGTAACATGGGCAGCCACCCAGTGGTGGGATTTAACCAGTGTAACAACCGGTTCGGTGAGCGCATGCTTTGTGCATGTGCACAGCGTTTGCAACTCATCTTTTGCTACAAGCTCTGTGTGTAAAACAGCTGACACAGGGCAATCCACTGTGCTGTGCAAATCAACTGAGCTGGGAAACCCAGAAATAAAGCATAGACTAGACTCAACAGCTGATTGTCAAAGTGAACATATTCACTCACAGCTGATCTTCAAAGCTACCGGTTCTCCCAAACTGGCCCAAACCTGTAGAATCCCAACCCTGCAGCCATCTTGTTAGATATGCTCCTTTCTTTGACTTTTAAGCTGAGTTTGTGACTTAAACAGAAATTTTGAAATCTATCTCTCTATACACACACACAATAGCACGCGCGCGCACACACACACACTCACACACACAGAGGGATTCCAGCCAGGGCTTCATGATACTTTCGGTGATGTTCTGTTTGTTGCCTATCCATCAAATAACAGCAAATGCTTTTTAAATGCTGAAGTATTTTAGCTCAATTAAAAAGGGGGGAAAGTTTTCATTGCTAGTGAAAAGCTCTTTTCAAAACCTGGATAACTTACTCATTACTTTTACAGGTGCTCTGTAAGAACTGGCAGGAATCCATCACTAAATTGCCTATTAATTGTCAGCTTCTTTTCTATAAAAATAGCTGGATATGGGAAATAGTCAAGATAAACAAAAATGGGAAAGGCTTTATTGCATTTTTTTATTTCACTCTCTTAATTCAGTGCCAATGACATTTATAATCAAAGTTGATTTTGATAGTTCTCTTCTTTAATAATTTAGATTTTCTATTGGTAAAAGCACAAATTCTCATCACCTGTGATTGTAGCACCACCTGTTGGCTTGGAAAGGAATGAAGCCTCTGAATTTGGGCAAGGATTGAAATGCTAAGAGAGTTCATCTCTCTAGATTAGGCAGCTAGAGTCATGCAGAATGCTGAGAACTAAAAACTGTTTTTCATTGTTCTTTCCCAGAATCAAATTAGATCCATTACTTTCTGCAAAACAAACCCACATCCCTTTGATGTAAATAGCCACCGACTGAGAGGAGGAGGAGGAGGTGGCAGGAAGACAAAGAGAAATAGTAGATCTTATGCAATCCTAATCAAAGGACTCTACAGAACTGCTCTTACCATATTTCTCAGTAGGCAAACGCATCTATGAAAATCTCAATCCATATAATTCAATATTTGAATAACAAATGACTACATGGACAACTTCAAGCTAAAAAAAAACCATACAAAAGCTTAGTTAATGAAGGCATGACATATATTCTGAAAGAGGAAGAAAAATTAACCAAGAATTACCTCTGGAAAAGTTGTGGTGCTGCCCTAAATGCATCAGGTTTATTTCAATAGTCCAAACATTTTTGTGGTCTCTTAAAAATTATGAATGCTTCAGCTTTTGACTTCCCAAGTCAAAAGAAGTAATTGAGATACCCTACTAGATCGTGATTACAGAATAACAGAATGACAGAGTTGCAAGTGACCTTGGAGGTGCTCAAGCAGGAGACTCCTATAACATTTCAGACAAATGTCCAAATCTCTTCTTAAAAACATCCAGTTTTGGAGCACCCAAAAATTCTGGAGGCAATTCAGTCCACTGATTATTTGTTCTGTCAGGTATTGTTTTCCTTCATTCCAGGTTGCTTCTCTCCTTGATTAGTTTTCATCCATTGCTTCATGTCCTTCTTTCAAGTATTTTGGAGAATAAGTTGACCCCCCTCTTCTTTGGGGCACTCCTTTAAGTATTGGAACACTGTTATCATGTCACCCCTAGTCCTTCTTTTCATTAAACTAGACATACCCAATTCCTGCAACTGTTCTTCATATATTTTAACCTCCTGTCATCATCTTTATTTATCTTCTCTGCACTTTTTCTAGAGTCTTGATATCTTTTTTATATTGTGGTGATCAAACCTGGGTGTGGGAAGGCATTATAAAGTGGTATGATGACTAATATCAAAAGCACATGGTCAGCAGGAGACAAGACCAGCCCTTATACCATATTTTTTGGGAGGATCAAGCATTGGCAAGGGTACCACAGGAACATTTAGGATGTATTAAATTAAGGGACAAAATAGGGACTTTGCTTAAAATATTTGTGCTGTTGTCTCTGAACAGAAAAAGATAATCTACTGAGCTCAATTCCTGTTCACTTTATGAACATATTCATGCAAGGGTGGGTTTCTCCCGGTTTGGACCTGTTCAGGCAAACCCCCTGTTCCATTGATCTGCTGGCTCTGAACCAGTTCGCTCTGACGAGCATGTGAGCCCACTCATCCACCTATGTTCTTTCCTGTGCTTTATGTCTTTTTGTTAGAACACAGCTAATTCGCGTGGCAGAGCGGTTTTCTTCAGCTGCAGTTGAAGGTATTCATTAGCTTTTAAAAACATGGAGCACATGCATGGAGCACGCATTTGGCACACGCTCATTGAACCAATTGTTATACCAGTTGGACCACACCCCTGTATTCATGTAGTTTTCTTTCTATAGTGGTTGTTATTGCCTTTTTCCATTTTTTTTTTTACTTCCCAGACCCCACCCCAAAGAAATTAGGCCTAATTCTGAAGGGATTTGAAGAGTTTAAAGCAGGGGTCTCCAACCTTGGTTTTAAAACTTTAGGACTTGTGGACTTCCAAAGCTGGCTGAGGAACTCTGGGAGTTGAAGTCCACAAGTCTTAAAGTTGCCAAGGTTGGAGAGTCCTGCTTTAAAAAGATTAAAGTGAGTATTTTTAAAGCATTCATTTGCATTTCCACTTCCCCAAAATCAGAACCTCTACAAATATCCCAAGTAACATAGCATTTTGACATTCCTGACTATGACTCCTATTACTCTGAAAAATAAAGAAAAAATGTGCACCAGCAAAAGAATTCTGCACCTTATTGGTCTCCTTTGAGCTCTTCCTATTAGTTCTAAAGTTCTCCTGGACTTTCCTTTGGGCTTTGTGTGCTATGCTTTCTTCTTCACATCTCTCATTCAAGAAATGTTTATGTATCTTATGAGGAATTTAGAAAGAAACAAATTGAACAAATAAAGTAAAGTACAGGTTATTAGGAAAATACCATTAATTAGGATATCAATCAAATGCAATCAAAACTATCAAAATTAATAGTGCAGTATTAAATACTTATTATCTAACAGTCCATTCTAGTCTGGAAACCCTTAAACCTTGGCAGAAATACTGAGTTCTCTACTTCTTGGATAGATTTGTTTCATTTAATGTAGGTTAGAAAATTGTTAATTCAATACCCTAAAAAAAAATCACAAGCCATAGATTTAACAGCAGAGCATATCCTTTTTGAATAAATACTTCAGGTCTGAATAGAGTAGAATAACAGAGTTGGAAGGGACCTTGGAGGTCTTCTAGTCCAACCTTCCACTTAGACAGGAAACCCTACACCACTTCAGACAACTGGTTATCTTATCTGTTCTTAAAAACTTCCAGTGATGGAGCATTCACAACTTCTGGAGGCAAGTTGTTCCACATATTAATTGTTCTGTGAGGAAATTTCTCCCTGGTTCTAGGTTGCTTCTCTCCTTGATTAGTTTTCACCCTTTGCTTCTTGTCCTGTCCACAGGTGCTTTGGAGAATAGCTTGTCTCCCTCCTCTCTGTGGCAGCCCCTCAAATATTTGAAGACTGCTATGGAGATATTGAATAATTCTACAACTATTTCATACTCCTGTCTGTTCATTAGCCAATCATTATTATATATAGTTGTCCACCATGGTAGCCAGATTTAATGAGACAGTGTTAGATATGGATTTGACAGTGAAATTTTATAGAAATCTCAAGCTGCAGTTGCATGTATGTTTATTGAAAGGAACTGACTTCTGCATATATATGCATGGAATCCATACTACAAATGGTTAGCATATCACTCTTGGTTGATGACTGACATTCCCAAATTACTCTGAAAGACTTACAGAGCACAATTTACCTCCAGATGCTAATTCTTTAACAACTGTTTCTTTTTCTTTTCATCATTCTTTCTTCTTTTTGTTTAATTAATATTGAAGTCATGTTAAGGTATTGCATTCTACTGTTCTATAATATAAGCACAATGCAGCAGATATAGAGATTTTAAAACCAGATGTTGTAAAAAACCAATCCATATTATCAGTAGCAGCTAAATTCTGTGGGGGGTTTTGCCTATGCCTATGTCATCTCTGTAGTAGTCCATGGGAGCCAAAATAGATAAAGAGCCTACATGAGATTTTGTCTTGGTCAATAGCAATTTAGTTTCAGCCTAAAGGCTGAAGACAATGTTTACTACTGCCTCTTCCCTCCACACCATTGTGGCATCATTGGCTTAATACACGAGGAAACAGTGTTCCTTTCTTATTATCAAGCTGGAAGCCATATAACCACCTAGGCATAACACAAACTAGTTAAAATTAATAGACAGAATGTGGGTTAAAAAAAAGAAGAGCTTGGGCTATCAACTATGAATAAAATAAAATATGTTTCTGTCAGCAGAATAAATCCTCTGTGTGTACTGCTCAAGATTTTAATGACAGGTGCTGGCAGAAATAAAACATTTCTTTCATAGGTTGATGTTTTAATGAACCATAGCTATTATTTGCATGTTGGACTCATCCCTATATAAAAATGTATTAATGATTTGAAGACAAAACATTCAAGTTTTTCAAGTTTATAAGACCTATCATGACTTTGTTCAAATATTCCCACCAAAAAAACAAAACAAAAAAACCCAGACCCTAACCTGTTTAAAATAAAAAATAGGCCATAAAAAGGTATCTTTGGCAGAATGAATCAAGCTATTATATTTCCTTCAGGAGCAGTAATTCTACATCATATTTCGAAGATAGAACAACTTGCTGTCACCTTAGGATAAGAACAAACACATCAGGATTTTTTATATATATAATGTGATTTGAGGCTACATATCTATCAGCTTCAAGTCCCAGAGCAGAAAGATACCAATCCTGCTTTTTTAAAGAACCATGTGAGATAAATATTCAAAGCAGAGTGTTCAGCTTCTGGCATCTCATTATCAAGAGCTGCAGACAAGCTGCAGGGAAGTCCAAGGAGAAGAATTATGATGATTATGTGACTGGGGGGCAAGGACTAATCAAGTTGACAAAGGACAAACCATATGCAACTTAGCATTATTATGATTTGAGAAGAGCTCAGGAAAGCTCTACAGACAGATGAAGTACATGAACTTAGCAGGAGGAGGGGGAAGGGATGTTTTATTAGAAAGATACAAGCAGAAATAATTAAGTGGAATGAAGAGGTTCGATGAAGTTATCTCTTTTATGAATCTTTGGCAATCAGAATGCCTTTCTCTATAACTTTACTTATGATCTGCTTCTCATGCACTGAAGAATGAGATGAGACCACAATTATAAAAGGAAATGAATTGTGCTGCCTCCCTCAATAAACTTGGTTAGGATTGAGCTTCATAGTGCTTAATATATTCTGAATAGGCAGGAGTACTAGTAAATCTCAGGACCATGGCCAATAGCTACAATAGTCCTTTTCCAACTGAATTTATGTCTAGCTTTACAAAATTGAAAAAGAGAACTGAGTAACATATATATAGTTGATGTGGATTATTCATCCAAGGAAAAGGACCAGCTAAAGCTTATAAATTAGCATGGGGTTCATAAAAAAACATTACCAACAAGATAGGCTGCTGAACTGTTAAACTTTAGAGAATTGATGATATACCAGGTGTTAAAAAAAAGGAAATCTCTTCTTCAGAAAGAAGATTCAGAGAAATATAGAACAGTTAATTTGATATCTATATTTGAGAGTATTACAACAGATCATGAAGCAATTGATCTATAGCATTTTGACAATGATATAGTAATTACCTATCATCATCATCATGCATTGATCAAAAGCAAGCCTTACCACACAAATGCAACCTCATCTTTAGTTTGAAGATCATCTCTACTATTTGATGGTAATGTTGTATATATAAGGTGAGAAAGAATGATTATGGGGAATACTATAGACATAATAAAGCTCAATTTCAGCAAAGCATTTGATAAATTGTTTCCAATAGCATGAAAATTAAGGAGCTATAAGGTTGACTTAAGAATTATATTCAAGTCATGTATTTATCAATGACACCTGATCAAAATGGAGAAAATACTGAAGGGAGTCTCACAAAGTTCAGATCTAGGTTTTGAACATTTTACTAATTTCAGTAAATAGCTGAAAGAAATCTGCATTAAATGTTCATACATGATTAGAACATAGAAGACAAAAACAGTCTTAAAAGCAATCCTGGAATATTAGAGAAATAGGTTTGGCTGGATTTCAAATACCACGAAATTGAATAAGGAGAAGTCAAGAAATATATAAGCAGAGGTGAACTAGGAAAGAATATTATATTATATTATCTATTTTGGGGTCTTAAATCAAAAAAATGGTGGCATGAGTAGCAGAGTAGAACTGCAAAATGAGTTGCTTGCATTGATTCCCAGTCTTCAAAAAATAATATTCAAATCCACAATCATGACAATCAAAATCCTGCTGGTAAAAAATCAAAAAAATACATTAAATACATTAAAAGCAAAAAAATACATTAAATCATGCTAGAACGCAATAAAGAAACAAAAGGTAGTAATTTACAATACATACATGTGCACACATGCATGCATGTGTGTGTGTAGTATCTTCTTGGGTCTAAACAAACAGACACTGGTAATCTGGTAATCATTGGTAATCTGTCTTTTATAGAAAGTTGCCAGCAATAAATTTCCTTGTCAGAATCATCTAAGATTGGCTTCTACTATCATTCCCATTTTTCATTTTATAATTCAAACCAGAACTATAGCAGGCCTTTAAATAAGCTTTGGAAATTTGATGCCCATATTTCACATCTTTCTTTTCCCCTGCTTTGAAAATTCTTTTCTCCCTTCTTATTTATATAAGAACAGAATAAAGTAATGCTCTCAACCAGTGGGAAAAACAAAAGGCTACTTTTTATCCTATTGTGAGAACATTATAATCTTTAGGGGCAAAGAGTTATGTGAGATATCTTATTTTACAGTTAATAATAGTAATTAAGATAATGATATTTACACAGAATGACAGGATGTGTCCCTATCATTCAGGGCACACAATCTAAAATTTGAAAGAAGAAAAAACAGATAGGAAATTGTGTTAATAGGTTATCATATTATGCTTCTGTAGCAGCTCTCAAGGGAGGAAAGTCTTCAAAGCATGATAGACTTCATAATATTTCTGTAAGGTGGAGGGGAGGATAATTTAAGAAACAGGTGCTTCTTAAGATCAAAAAATGGGATTTCCTTTCCACAAACTTACCACAACAGTTGAAAGAAACAGATGTAAGTTAAGTGAAACATCTGAGCAATTTCAGGATTACAAAACTTTTAGACCTATCTGCATATTCATGTATATGGTTTTTTTGTATATAATTATATATAATTTCTTTAAAGCAAGGGTGTGTATATGTGCATTTTATAAACTTATAGTATATACTATGTACACTATGTACTTTGTAGCAATTATGTCAATGTATAAAGAGTACACATCAATATATTTTTACCATATTCAATAATTTTATAGATGTTTTTATGACATTTTTTCATGACTCCTTGGCAAAACAATACAAGGTAGGAAATTGACATTTAACAGATGTGGCCACATAATCTTGAGGAGAATAAATTAGCACTGCAGAAGCTATGTAAAAGCACTAAGTAAATGAATAATAGCAGCACAATGTTCCAGGAAGGAAGGAAGAGAGGGAGGGAGGGAGGAAGGCAGGCAGGCAGGCAGGCAGGAAGGAAGGAAGGAAGGAAGGAAGGAAGGAAGGAAGGAAGGAAGGAAGGAAGGAAGTCTTCAATAGGCTTAACAGCTCTATTAACATTTTAAACTCGCCCATAAGCCCCTAAATAGAAGGGGGAAAACAGCCAAAAATAATGTCTTCTGTTTTCCTAACACAAGAGTAGTGTTTTCTAACAATGGAAACACAGAAACACAGCCAAGAAACACAGCTAGTGATTGAACAGATAAGAGATAGCATAGCCAACAGATGGATACTGGGAGGAGCAGGACACTCAGTAGAGACTCTTCCTAGTTTTTCAGGCTGTAAAGCATATATGGGAGACTTGAACTTCAGATTCGGAAGATTCTGTAGAATTAGCTCATCTGATTGGGTGTTTCCTGTCTGATGAACCTAGAAAGGCTAACACATTGACAATTAACACATTGGGAGACCTGAAATACCCAAGATATTTTTTTTAAGGGAAAGATAATATATTTTCTGAATATATAATTTTCTCAAAAATCTCTTAAGTCACACATCTCTGACCTGAAGTCACAGGACATAAACTTTGTGTTTTTCAAAATACAAATCCATTGGATGAAAGGAACTGGGGTTTCCAATTCTCGATTCCAAGCATTTTTATATTTGTTACAGATATTTTAAACTATTTGTTTTTGTTTTGACAGAAGATAGGTTTGGATTCTTCAGTATCAATAGCATATTAGATATTTGAAAGCTGCTAAATGTTAGGTCCATATTGCATTGTCATGACATGTTCAACTGAATATACATCCATTCTTTACATTAATGATAAGAAAATTCTGTTTGCTTATTTACAGTAATCATTAAATAGTATTATTTAATGTAATTTATTTAATACTGATTTAAATAAATCATTAAATAGTAATTGATCTAGTGTAATTATGCCCTTCCCAACCCCATTCTTTCCAGTAAAAGTTTCTCCACTGATTTTAAGACTAGAGCTATGCCAAAGAATTCATTGTTCCTGTGATTCTGTATCAAAACCAAATTTATCGCCCAACAGGGCCTAAATTTTTTACAGTTAATGTAGTTGGAGACATTAAATAATTCCTAATAAATATTGTACTTAACAACTGCCAAGACAATAACTTTCTAATTTGCCCATAAAAGCTGTCAGCCTTCAAGATCTTCTACTATTGCTTTGCATCTTTCGGCTGCCATAAGTAACAGGGGGAAGGGGAGGTAGGGATAAGTCTGGGAAGTGAGCTGGAGGTGTTACATTCTTCTGTTGTGTAAATGGGGGGGGGGAAGCATACAATAGAGTTAGGTTTCTATTTCTCGCTTAGCTTTCTTTTCTCTGCGCAACTGCAACCCGTTATCAAAGTATGCCAAGATCAATGGACAGAGGCCTCATCATCACCTGAAGATGCCCACATGATCATATTCACAACTTCTAATTGGAAGTTTCATCTGAACTATTGGGGGTGGGAACACTTCCATCACTTTGTATATGTGAATTGCGCGCCTAATTTCTCAGATTCAGAATTCTTTGGTTGCTACCACTTCCCTTTCAGTAAAAGATATCTTTTCTCTAAACTAAAGAGTCTAAGTAATTATTTCCTGGATTTTGAATGGAGCTCCGCCTGACATTATTCTGAATCTCCTCGACCAGCCCACCCGGAGAGAATACCCAATTTTCTTCCGAGGGGGCCTGGACATCATGTCATCTTCAACTAGTGGTCAGGAGGACCTGGGAGCCATTGGAGGGCAAGGTTCTCTGCTGGTACAGGAACCCCAATCGCTAGCAGAGCTCAGTCTGGAAGAGGATCCAGCTGTGAAGCCCAGGTGGTCAGTGGGGGTTGGTTGGAAAACTCCGGAGAAGGACACACACACCCTGGAGTCACAACTACCCACCGGCGTGGAAAAGAGGAGCCATGGCAAGAGAAGGAAAAGAGAGAACTCTCACTGAATCAAGACAGGAAACTCCTCGATGACGCCTTTGAACAACTCCAAGCTGCACAATGGTATGAAGAGGGAGGGGAAGTAGCCCCAGCCAGAAGAAGCAGAGCAGCTCCCTCTCCCATAAATCAACCCGATCCAGCAGCAGCTCTGGGGCCCTCAGTGGGAGGTGTGATTCCTAGAAGGCATAGAGCTCCTAGGCTGCCTCTGTTAGAAGTAAGATACGGGGGAGATCCCAAAGACTTGGGATTTTTCCTAGCCCAAGTTTGGAGCTATATGGAAGAATACGGGGAGGATTTTCCTTCAGAGGCAGCCAAAGTGAGATGTGTTACCAGGGCTCTGGAGGGAATAGCTGCAGAGTGGATGGTGACCTTGCATAATGATAATGCTCCCCAGTTGCTGAACTATAACCTGTTCATGACTGCACTGCGGGCTAGGTTTGAGGACCCACTGGCAGAGCGCAAGGCCCGTATTAAGATGAAGACCATAAATCGGGCGGGGGTCTGTGGCTGACTACACCCAAAAATTTAGACAGTTAACTGGTCATATCCGAGGCTGGCCCCAGGAAGCCCTGATAGAAGCATTTAAAAATGGTTTAAATGAAGTTGTGTACCAGAGACACATTGCTAGAAGAGACCCCAATGACTTGCAGATGTGGTACTTGCTGGCAGAAGAAGTGGAGATTGATTTAACCCGAAGCAAATGGCGGAGAGATTCTGGGTGGAGCAAGCCTTCCCCCCCACATCTTCAAGAGGTTCCCAAACCTCAGAGGGGATGAGTGGCAGCAAGACCCAACCCCTTGGCCTGCTTTCGATGTGGAAAGGAAGGTCACCGGGCTGTGAACTGCAGAGTCAAGCTGGGACCAAAGGGGGCACCAAAAGAAGGGAAGAAACCCGAAAAGTCCCCAGCGAAGCCTCGCGAAGCAGCACTAAAGTCGAAACAGACGGCAGAGGTCGCCCCTCCCATAGGAGAGGAATCAGAAACCCCAGTGACCCCTGAGGAGGAGGATTTCAACTCAGAAGATGACTTCCTGGTAAGTCCAAGCGTGGGCCCTATGACCATTCCGGTGAAGTTGAGGGTACCCAATTCAGGGGTCAAAGAGGAAATGCTAGCCCTGTTAGATTCTGGGTGCACAAGGTGTATAATCAACACAGAAGTAGTGAAGAAAATGGGCCTAAAACTAAAACCTTTGAAGATGCCCATTTCCTTTTGCCAACTAGATGGATCAATGGCTGGAGGTTGCCCTGCATGTTTTGTCACGGAACCTATAGAAATGATCATGAGAGAGCATGATGAAACCCTGCATTTTATTGTGGTCCCTGGGATGGAGCAACCATTAATACTGGGATTGCCCTGGCTCCGGAAATGGAACCCCCAGGTTAACTGGAGAAAGGGGTTGTTGCACATACACACCAAGCAGCGACTGGGAAAAGAGGGCAGATCCCAGCCGAAGCCTGAGTACCTAATTGAAATAGCTTCCACAGGTACTGAGCCCATGAAAGGAGAGGAGAAAATTCCCAAAGAGTATTGGGATTTAAAAGAAGTGTTCAGTGAGAAGGCCTCGGATGAGCTTCCGCCTCATCGGCCAACAGACTGTGCTATTGAGATTTTGCCTGGGGTGAAGCTCCCGAAACCAAAGTTGTATTCAATGACCCCACGGGAATTGGAAGAGCTAAGATTGTTTATAGATAAAAATCTAGAACGTAGTTTCATTCAACCTGCTAGACCCCGGGTAGCGGCCCCAGTATTGTTCCGTGAAAAGAAAGATGGTTCCAAACGCTTGGTGGTGGATTACAGAAATTTGAACGCTATTTCTGTGGAAAAGGTATATCCCCTTCCTTTGATGAAGGACATGTTGGCCCATTTAGCGAAGGGGAAGATTTTCACGAAGTTGGATTTGAGAGAAGCATACTACCGAATTCGAATTAAGGAAGGGGTGGAGTGGAAGACCGCTTTTAACTGCCCGATGGGTTGCTTCCAATTCAACGTTCTTCCTTTTGGTTTACAAGGGACCCCAGCTGTATTCATGCAAATGATCAATCAAATGTTACATGAACATTTATACAGGGGAGTTCTGGTTTATCTTGATGATATCCTTATCTACACAGAAACTCTGGATGATCATATGAAACTAGTGCGGTCGGTTCTACAAAAACTGTGTGCCGCTAAGTTGTATGCTAAATTGTCAAGGTGTGAATTCCACCAAGACAAAATTGATTATTTGGGATATCGCATTTCATCTGAAGGCATAGAAATGGATCCAGAGAAGGTGCGTGACATTTTGGAATGGGCTCCACCACGCACCAGAAAACAACTTCAAAGCTTTTGGGGATTTGCAAATTTTTACTGGCAATTCATCCCGACATTTGCTAAGATAGCAACGCCCATCACAAATCTCTTAAAAACAAAAGGGGAGGTGAAGCCAAGGCCAGAAAAGCCGCTGGAGTGGTCCATGGAGTGCCAAGCAGCTTTTGAAAAGCTAAAACGACTGTTTGCTGCAGAACCAGTGCTGAAGCACCCGGATATGGAAACTCCTTTCGTGATTCAAGCCAATACAAGTGATGTGGCTATTGGAGGGTGTTAATTCAAATCAACGAGAAAGGGACCTTACAGCCTTGTGCGTATACCTCCCATAAGCTGTCTGAAACAGAGAGAAGATGGGCTGTCTGGGAGAAATAAGCTTTTGCAGTTCGTTGGGCCTTACTGTCCTGGAGAAATTTCCTGGAAGGAGCAAAACACCCATTTGAGGTATGGACTGATCATAAGAATTTGGAAGCTTTAAAAACACCCCGGAAGCTGTCCCCTAAACAAGTTCGCTGGGCCCAGTACTTCAAGCGGTTCAATTTCTCATTGAAGTACATTCCAGGATGGAAGAACTTTATGGAGGATGCTCTCTCTAGACTACCCCAATATAATTGTATGCGCCAGGAGGTGATAAGCCCAATTGTCTCAACCAAACATCTAGCCGCCCCAGTGATCACCAGAGACCAAAAGAAGAACCAAGAAGTGTATTTATCGAATGACCTAAAGGCCCTGTCACACTGCCCAACGGATGCAAAACGGACACAACGGATGAGAAAAATGTTCCATCCATTGTTATCTGCTCTCAGAAGGGGCAAAAATTTGCATAACCAGAGCGGATAACACGGACGTGGGGAGGACGCAGGGCGGATACAAAGCAGATACAGAACGGAAGCCCAGCAGATGGAAGCGGATGAGAGCGGATGGCACATCCGCAAGGCTTCTGGGGGACCTCAGCAAAGCGGATGCAGAATGGATACAGCGGATGCACAGCGGATGCACAGCAGATGAAGCGGATACAGAGCGGAAGCCTAGCGGATGCCGAGCGTTAATTGCACATGCGGGGAGGATGCATTGCGTCAACCCCGTGGATATAACGGAAGCAGCTCGGAAGCAGGTCGCCATTCAGAGGAAAGACCTGCTTCCAGACACATCGACTGCCTTGCCTGTCCTGCCTGGATGTCTGCCTGCCAGCCTTGCTGCCAACCTTGCTGCCAGCCTCCCTGCCAGTCTTGCTGTCTGCCTGCCTGCCAGCCTTGATGCCAGCCAGTCTGCCTGCCAGCCTTGGTGCCTGCCTGCCTGCCAGCCTTGGTTCATGCCTGCCTGCCAGCTTTCCTGCCAGCCTTGGTGCCTGACTCCCTGCCAGCCTTTCTGCCAGCCTTGGTGCCAGCCTCCCTGCCAGCCAGCAACCCCACAACCATGCGGAAGCACAGCAAGCCTCAGCCATCTGCTGCCAGCCCTTGCAAGAGGGACAGGGCTACCATCCTGCCCCCTGGCCCTCACTCTGGTTCTGCTGGGGCTTCTGCAGCACGGGCTCACTCTTCTGGGGCTGGGGCTTCTGCTGCTTCTGCTTCTGGAGGAGCTGATGACAAGCACTCCAGCACCAGCCACCTCCACAGCACCTGCACCCTTCAACCCTGGGACTGAGCGACCAAGAGGAGTGCCAGAGACTCATTTTTGTCTTATAGCTTGTTGTTAATAAAGTCTAATTTTAATTCACACACTTGCTTCATTTCATTTTTTTAATAAAGTCTTGCTGGAAACTTGTGGGATGGGTTGAGATAGCTGTGGGATGGGTAGGGATACCTGTGGAATGGGTAATAGCTGTGGGATAGATAAACCTCCAGTGCAAGCATAGTGGGACTGTAGTGCACCTCCCAGGTGCCACACATATGGCCCTTTATTATCAATAACAATGTAATCATTGATCCACACATTTCAACATAAACACAACTCTTTATTAAATGCCCTATTCATTGTCGGGCCACTCAACATACTTGGCACAATCTCATCAGTGTGATGAGACAGGCTCAAGGAAGCATCCATTAAGCATCTATCATCCTGTCTTGCCACTCCCCTGCTCCAGCTGGGGAGTTGCACCAGTGTTTCAGGAGGTTGCACTGCTTCTTCCCTTCACATGAGGCTCTGTTGGGGCCTTGCACATCCTCAGTGTCTATCAGGTTTCGCCCTTGCCTCCATTCCCCAGGCTCCATGTCCCCATTGCCTTGTTGGAGGTCCATGAGCCTGTTCTGCAAGACTGGGTAGCGGGTGCGCATGAGATTGTGCAGGATGCAGCAAGATTCCATGATCCTCCTCACGGTCTCTGGGCAATGCTGCATGGTGGTGAGAAGTACCTGGAGCCTATTGGCCAGGATGCCAAAGGCATTCTGCATCACCCGCCTTGCCCTGGACAGCCTGTAGTTGAAGATCCTCTCTTCACGGGTGAGGAGTCTGGAAGTGTAGGGCTTCATGAGGTAGGTTGTGAGGGAGAAGGCGTCATCCCCCACGATGAAGTAGGGCACATCTTGTGTGTCGTTGGGCAGGGGTTCTGGATCTGGGAAGCCCACGATGAGGTTGCCTTCCAGTTCCTCCTTGAGGTGACTGGCGTTGTATACCTGGGCATCTGAACATGAGCCATTGTCTGAAGCATCGATGTACATGAACTTGTAGTCAGCATCGACCATGGCGAAGACGACGATGCTGAAGAAGCCCTTGTAGTTGAATTAAGTGGACCCCATCTTGGCTGGAGCTTTGCAGGCCACGTGCTTGCCATCTATGGCTCCAACGGTGTGGGGGAAGTTCCACCTCTGATACCACTGCTCTGCAACTTTCTTCCATCCTTCTTCAGTGGAGGGGCACTGGAGGAGCTCCTCCTTGTATTCTTCGATGATGGCCTGCACCACTTCTTTGACCACAATGCTGATGGTGTTGGGTGGCACCCTCCAGCCATACTGCATGCTCCTGTAGGTGGTCCCTGAGGCCATGTGGTGCAGAGTTAGTGCCACCTTGAGCCCAGGTTCCAGGCTGGGCCAGAGGTTGGTGTTTGCCTTGGTCAACCTGGGTGTCAGGCGCTGCACAAGTTCGTCAAACATGGCTGGAGGCATCCTCATGAAGTTTTGGAATGCCCGAGTGTCTTCGTTCCTGAGCTCCACCATCAGCTTGTTGTACAGTCCGTCCTCTGCTCTTCTGGCGAACCATCTTCGTACCCAGACACTTCTTGGCTGTCCCTTTTTCTTCCCGTAGTAGAGTTCACAGAGCCTATAGATGGCTTCGCACTGTTGCAGAAGAATGGTGGCTGCCAAAAGGACTGTGTTATGATCCACGGTGGATATGACTGGATGCTGTGGAAGAGGAACAGGCAGATTAAGGCTGCAGAGGTCTGCAGCAGGGCTGCTGGTCTGAAAGTGAGATCCAGATGTTTTGCTCTCCTTTTTATAGGCAGTATAGATGTCCCTTTGCATCCTCTAGGCATCCTCTAGGCATCCTCTAGACATCCTTAATATCCGAGATAGGTCCCCTCTGCAGACGTTTTTTCTGTTTTAAACACTTTGTTTCAGCTAGGCATCCGTTCTGCATCCATTCTGCATCCGTTCCGCTTCCTCCCTGCGTCCAAGCGGATGGAGTTGCACAGATGCGCAGCAGACGCCTAGCGGATATAGCGGATGCATAACGGATGCATAACGGATGCGTAGCGGATACGTAGCAGATGCAGAATGGACGAATTGGATACATTTTCCGCGCAAAAGTGTTGAGCAGCTCAAAACTTTCTGAGTGGATGAAACGTCAATAAACGGATGCTGGACGGATAGAGAGGAAGCAAAACGGAGGCAGTGAGTACATCGCGTTAACCAATGGATGGCAAGCTTTTTTGTCCGTTTTACATCCTCTTTGCATCCATTGGTGCAGTGTGACAGGGGCTTTAAGAAATTAACATCATTCAACAAAATTCAGAATCTATCTTTTATCTCCCAGTAGTTTGCCACCTCTCTGGATTTCTACATTCTAATTGAATTCATTGGGAATCCACCCGAAGGACCTTCTTCCATTGAAGATTTTTTTGACTAAGGAGCAGAGGCAGCCAAGGAAGCTTAGACGGATAGAAACAAAGACCAGATCTAGAAATAGTTTTGTAGAGCTTATTCCAAAATAAAATTTGGATAAAGCAAAACAAAATAAGGAAAAGTTTCAGCTCTTCTTACAGATGAGAAAGCAAGGGCAACTATATATATCAGGCCTAGCCTAAGAATAACTCAAGAAAATTTCAGTTCATTTGCTCATGCCATAGAGACAGAATCTTTCCAGACAAACATATACTTCTCTAACCCTATATAACATTGGAGATTCTAGGAAGGGGCTGTCCTACATCTATTTCTTTTTCTCTGATCAAGTTCTCAATTCATTTTCTCTTGTCTCAACCCCACCATCCTTGGAATAGGTCCCTTCCTGAGAAACTGCCTCGTCCCTGTAGTCCATCACAATCTGCTAAACCAGTATTTAACCACCATAAACCAGTATTTATGGTGACTGACTGCAGAAATTCTAGGAGTTGAAGTCCATATATGTTAAAGTTGTAAAGTTTGAAAAACACAGCGTTAAACCAATATCTTTAGAGGTGGAATATTCCATTTAACAAAGCAAAACAGGACCCCTTCTCTTTGCATTTATCTTGGCATTAATGGAGTCATGTTCTTCAGAGAATCAAGAAAAAGGCCTGCCTGGTAGCATTCAAAGACGAGGTCCAAATGCTCATCTTCAAACCATTATCCTCTTAGCAATTACTTCTGAGATGTTCTGAAACCAGAGATGTTATTCCATTAAGGCCCTGTCACATCGGCCGATGGATGCAAAAAGTAGGTAAAAAGGACACAGCGGACAATAAAATGTTCCATCCGTTGTTATCTGCTCTCAAAAGTGCCCCAAATTTGCATAAACAGAGCGGACAACAACAGAAAGGAACGGATGGGGAGAGGACATAGCGAGGATGTAAAGTGGATGCTCCACGGAAGCCTAGCGGATGGAAGCAGATGGAAGCGGATGGCACATCCGCAGGGCTTCCAGGGGAGCACAGCGAAGCAGACGCGCAGCGGAAGGAACGGATGCAGAGCAGATGCCTAGTGGATGCCTAGCGGATGCAAAGCATTCACTGCGCATGTGGGGAGGATGCATTGAGTCAGCCCTGCGGATAAAAAAGAATGCAGCTCACAAGCAGATCACCATTCAGAGGAAAGACCTGCTGCCAGACACAGCTCCAGCCAACAACCATGGGGAAGAAGAGGAAGCCTGTGCCTACTCCTGCCAGCCCTGGCAAGAAGGACAGAGCCACCATGCCACCCCCTGGCCCTGACTCTGCTTCTGCTGGTTCTTCTGCTGCTGGGGCTGACTCTGCTGGTGCTGGGGCTTCTGCTGGTGCTGCTCCTGGTGCTGGTGCTTCTGCTGGTGCTTACTCTGCTGGTGCTGCTCCTGGTCCTGCTGGTGCTGCTGGTCCTGCTGGTCCTGCTGGTGCTCCTGCTGCTGCTGGTGCTGCTGGTCCTGCTGGTCCTTGTTAGGGATAACATTGTTCACCCTAACTGTTTTAGGTGAAATACTAACTATGAATCATAGTTAGTGTATGCAGCTTTAACTGTAAAATAGCAACTGTGGGTGTGGTTATGAAAACCATATAAAAGCAGCAAGGCTACAGCTTGCTCTCTCTCTCTCTGGCTTTGATGATCCCTGATTACTGCTTGGAAGCAAGACTGCATTGCTCGAACGGGAGAGACAACAACGGACTGATTTATGAGAACTGACAATAGGATATTCTACATGGACTTTGCTAACTGAATATCCCTGAATGGACTGACTATATGGTAACTGAATATTGGACTGTTTTTGACTATGCTATAAACTTATACTGGAATAAAATATATTCTTGATAGCACAAGCGTATCTGTTATTTTTACTGTATGTTAATAAACATACAAGCTTAGCTCACTCATTTATCTGTGTGCCTATCTGACTAACGCTGCACATTCTGTTTAGCTTGTTTACCTAACCCTGGTTGGGGAACCCAGGCTTAACAGTCCTGCTGGTGCTGCTTTTGCTGCTGCTGTTGTTGCTGCTGCTGGTGGTGGTGGTGTGGTGGACCAGCCCCTAGAACCTCAAAGCCCTTCTGATGAGGGCCCAGAAGGCCCTGCCAGAGGGAGGAAGAGACAATCGCACGATAGGGAGAGCAGACAGTACTCCATTGAAGAGGAACATGAGGATGAGGTGCTTGAATTGCTGAGGGAGAACGAGTACCTCTGGTGGAAGTGACACAGGCTCTATCGAGACACCAAAAGGAAGCAGGCTGCTTGGAGAGAGAAGGTAGAGAGCCTGGGCTACACTTCGGAGGTCCTCCTCAGGTGGTGGAAGCACATGCACACCTGGTACGGGAAGCTGCACCTCAAGAAGTCTGGCCAGGCCATGGTCAAACTCACCAACTGGGAGAACTACGTGATGGCCAAGTGCAGCTTCTTGGAGGGTGAGGTCCGCCACCGAGGAGCAGCCCCTCTGTCTACCCTCTCTCTCAGGCAGCCCACAGAGAGCCAGTCCTCTTCTGGCCAAGAGTCAGCTCCTGTGTCCAGGCAGGTATCTGTGGAGCATCCCATGATGGAGACCCCCCCAACAGGTGCACTCCCCTTGGCGGAGCGCATGGAAGACCCCCTGATGCATTTGGAGCAAGGAGAGGGCGCTGACACCAGAGACCAACCCACCCCCAGCTCCACCTCCACAGAAAGCAGGCAGAGAGGCAGACCGGAGGGACAGAGCCACACTGTCCTGCTGGAGATCAGGGACACCATCAAAAGCAGCGTAGATCTCCTCTCTCAGCTGGTACACACCATCATACCATTCTCAAACCGCAAGCCCTTCCTCACCTACGTCAACCAGACCCTCATGGACATGTCTGAATCCCAGTACCAGGTGATCAAGGAGAGGATCACAGGTCTTCTGCACAACCCTTCAGGGCCAGCTGAACCTGCTCCGACCCAGTCCAGGTCTGCTCCTCCACCCCAGGTGATGTCCCAGCCCTTCCAAGGCTTTCCACAGGCCCTCACGTACCAAGGCTACAGCTACCAGGAGTTCCAGCAGCACAGGCAGCCCTTCCCAGTCCAGGCACAGGTAAATCATATGCCACCGATGCCACCGATGCCACCGATGCCACCGATGCCACAGATGCCACCAACGCCACAGATGCCACCAACGCCACAGATGCCACCGATGCCACAGATGCCACCGATGCCACCCACGCCACAGATGCCTCACCTCACTCACCAGCAGACCAGACACCCTACTACATTCCTCCTTCCTCCACCCCACAGCCAAGCCCAGCCTCAGAACATCTGTCATTGGTCTTGTGACTGACACCCCATGTCATGGAGGAAGGGGCTCTCAACATCACAGGACTGAGCCAGCTCTCTGAGAGCTTCCTCCACACACCATCCCCTTTTGTCCTCTCGGGGCCAGGCACCCCAATGGCGCCTCAGATCAGCACTCCAGCAGCAGCCACCTCCACAGCACCTGGACCCTTCACCCCTGAGACTATGGGCACACCTCCGAGTGACTGAGAAGAGTGCCAGAGACTGGGTTGCTACCTGTTGATTTTATCTTTGCTTGGGACACTTTACTTGGATCATTTTGCTTTTACAGTTTGTTATTAATAAAGTTTATCTTTGCTTCACACACTTGGTTCAGTTCTTTTAGTCAATAAAGTCTTGGTGGAAACTTTTAGAAATGGTTTAAGCCTTTGCATGCTTGTGGGATGGGTAAGGATAGCAGTGGGATGGGCAGGGATACCTGTGGGATGGGTAATAGCTGTGGGTTACGTAAGGATAGCAGTGGGATGGGCAGGGACACCTGTGGGATGGCTAATAGCTGTGGGACTGATAAACCTCCAGTGCAAGCATAGTGGGACGGGATGGTCCACCCTCCCATGTATTGCCCTTTATTATCAATAACAATTTAATCATTCATCAACACATTTCAACATAAACACAACTCTTTATTAAATGCCCTGTTCATTGTAGAGCCACTCAACATACATGGCACAATCTCATCAATGTGATAAGACAGGCTGAAGGAAGCATCCATTAAGCATCTACCATCCTGTCTTGGCACTCCACTGCTCCAGCTGGGGAGTTCAACTAGTGTTTCAGGAGGTTGCGCTGCTTCTTCCCTTCACGTGAAGCTCTGTTGGGCCCTTGCATATCCATAGTGTCTATTAGGTTTCGCCCTTGCCTCCATTCACCAGGCTCCATGTCCCCATTGCCTTGTTGATGGTCCACAAGCAGATGTATAACAGACACATTGGATACTTTATCCGCTCAAAAAGTTTTGTGCAGCTCAAAACTTTTTGAGCGGATGAAATCACAGTAGACGGATGCTGGAAGGATAGAGAGTATGAAAAATGGACGCAGTGAGTACAGAACGGATGCATCGTGTTAACCAACAGATGGCAAGTGTTTCTCTCCGTTTTACATCCTCTTTCCATCCGTTGGTGCTGTGTGACATGGGCTTTAGGTTATATATAGCAGCACAATGAATTTATAGGCAATGGGTAACTTAAGTAGGCTATATAATTAGGGGTGGGGACTGTCATTTTATGCAATTGAAATTAAGTAAATGAGAAAAATCTAGTTTGCATTTTACATAGTCATGCAACAAAATCCTTTGTTACTGTTTGCATTATGACAATTTAAATTCCATTATGCTGTGTGTAATTAAATTCATTAACTGCAGCAAAGAACTAAATAAAGGAATTGAAAGGATAATGATTTATTAATAGTGTCTAATTATAGAACTCAATCCTTATGATGAGAATGCTGAAGTAATGAATTCACATTTGATTTGCTTGAGTGAAAGGGTTTCCCACACCTTGTCTCTGCGTCCACATTTCTCAGTGACTAGGTTCACACATTGCAGCCATTCTGTGGTTACATACAATGAGTTTCCTTTTTTAATATGAAACTTGAGGTTTTAAGATGTGATAGGCAATTTGCTTAACTATAGTGATCTCTTCACTATTATCATAGATATCTAGAAAGTTGCCTAACTGTAGACTTTTCTCTATTACCTCACCTATCCTTGTACCTGCAGGAAACAAAGTTAGAATGAAATTTGCTATCCTGATTGTTGTTCTCTGTCCTATACCAAATGTTTTTGTTTCCACTCACCTGATTTCTTTCCCAAGCAATGAACAAAATATTATAGATTTTATCCACCTTGATACTCCTGCTATCAGTAACTATGCAATCACTTGGGACCTCAGTGGGAATCAATACTAACTGAAAATGTCTCTGAACAAATGAGACAATGGCCACTATGAAGTGTGAAAGACCAGCAAGTCTGGTCCTTCAAATCTTTCCAGAGAATGAGAAAATAGAACAGAGATGTCAAACTCACCGCATTGCGTTGCTGTCACCTGACGTTGCACAACATTTTCCCCATTTGCGGATCTGGCTTGGGTGTGGCCTGCATGTGATACTTTCGGTCCACGGGCTGCCAGTTTGACACCCCTGGAATAGAAAATCTCCATGAATATTCTGAATGGCAGTTCCTGCAAGGAAATTGTAAAATTACTGTGTCCCACAAGTTTAAATGACTGGAGGGGGGAGGGAAATGACATATTTGCTATGCAGTGGTGGAGTTTTTTATAAAGACACTAAGCCAGTCAAACTGCACTTTCAAATCCCATTCAGAAATCTTCAATTTAATCACTTTATGGATATTAGAGACCTTCAAAATAGTACATTTAATTTGATGGTAAAATTCTTGCAAACATCTAACCACAATTCAAAACAAAGAGTCAGTAATGCAGATAGTTAAAAGTGAGGAGCAAAATCATGTTACAGGCAATATTGGTCCTTCTTTTCGCTTCTCATTGGTCTGTCTTTTGACATTCGAAACAATGTCAACATACAAAGAAACATCACAATAATTGAAACACAACAGGCAGCAAATAAAAATAGAGAACACTAAAAGAACAGATTTCTTTGTTGATCTGCAGGCTTTGAAAGAACTGTTTTATATCCTAGACTATGTTTCTCTTTATGGCTATTAGAGACCTTCGAAATTGCGAACTATTTCATTTTTAATATTGATGTTTCATATTTTTCCCAATGGCAGCAAGGCAATGAATGGCACAACAGTATGCAAATACAGAACATTCTGTTCTGACCTATGCTTCCCCAAAAAGCACTAAGCAGATTTTTTTTGTCCTGCCAAATCCCTTTTATTAAAGCAAGGTGAATTTCTTGTGTTCACATTCAGCCAAAGGCCTGGCAAACAGTCTTTCAAGGGTCTAATTAGGAACACAGACCTTACCTAGCCTGGAGAGCTGCCAAGTAAATATTTTCAAATGCAGTGCTGACAAGGGAGGACTCGGCACAGAGTCTCTGAGATGCAAAGAGAGATCTTCACACTGCTGCTATGAACAAATTGTTTCCTGCAAAAGCCCCCTCTTTTAATCCCTGTGGGAGGTGCCATTCACCATCCACCTGTGGCCTTACTCCCACATCAACCCTTAGTTCATAATTGTTCTTTTTTTTTTTTTTCAACTCTGCATATGTGCAGGCTGGGAACCAGCTCCAGCTGCTCTCTTGCCTCACTGCTGTCTGGCTCTGAAGCAGATATGCTATTCAGCAGATTCTGACCAGTTCTGGAGAACCAGTAGCAGAAATTTTGAGTAGTTTGGAGAACCAGCAAATACCACCTCTGACTAGAGATTTTACAGTATCCTTCCCCTGCCATGCCCACCAAGCCATGCCCATAGAACCGGTATTAAAAAAAATGGAATCCCATCACTGCTCTGAAAGCAGCTGATGACTGCCAGCCTGCCCTGGCCCCAACTCTACCTCTGATGCAGAGCCCTCGTCTGAGCTTTCCACAGCCTCCAGGACTGGTCCATTTTCCTCCCCAACCTCCTCACTGTCTGACTCTGTTGCCAGTTCCACTAGCCGCCAGCGGGCCACAACACATTCTAACACTTGAATGCAGATGTATTAGATATTACAGAGAGGATACACCTATTACTAATGAGACTTTCTCATATCATAACTTGGTATAAAATGGCATTTGAAGGCAAATATCAGATGTCTGCAGACATCCATTTATACAATGGGATTTCCCTTTGCTTCTTAACCTTGAGAATTGTCCAAACTGGCTTTGGATGGTCTCCTGGCATTGCTGCTCTCCTTGCAGATAAACCTCATTGGAGGCAATCTATTTTCACACATTTTGTGAAACTCGAAAGAATGAGCTTTGACACCTTATGCCAAAGTGCCAGAATGTTCTGACACTAGAACATAATTAATCGAAATACAAATATAAATATGGCAAGTTTTGAAAATGATTTGGAAGTTGTACTGAAATGGCTTGGCTTTTTTTCAAGTTTTCCTGGGGGCTTGAAGAAAATGTTGGTGTTTTAAAGAACACAATAAAGTCAATGCCACTTCAGGGATATAAGGTGTCCGTAAGCCACATTGACTGATGAAGCCACCTACCACCAATGTAAAGATATGCCATTTTTGAATAGTTTAGAAAGAGGGACAGCACTGGTGCCATGTAAGCTTTATTTAATGCAGCAAGGAGGCTGAATGGATTGTTTCAATAGCTGTAAAAGTATGCCACCTCCCTTATATAGCCACTGTAGTTTAAACCCACTGTTTCCCCTCCCCCTTCCTGTTCTTTTTACTGATTGAAGGACTCTAAACTGGCTAACGCTGGCCGAGGAATTCTAGGAGCTGAAGTCCATAAATCTTAAAATGACAGAGATTGAGAAACACTCGACTTGACCACCAGGGATGGGATCCGACTGGTATAACTATTAGCGTCTCGAGTGCAATTTACAACCAGCTGAGCTACCCGGATAGCTGAGCAGTGCTGCGTGCAAGTGCTCAGCAATTAGAAAAGCCCTTTTTTCCTGCTTTTTCAACCACAGCTATGTCATGCAAAGCAACTGCAGTTGAAAAAGCAGGAAATAAAGGTCAGATAAGAGCCCGGGTGGGGACGTGGGCCACAACAGCAGCAGACATAGAACCAGTTCTATGCCTGCTGCTCTTCAGAAGTACTGGTTCTACAGAGATGGACAGAACCAGTAGAAATCCACCCCTGTTGACCACCTATCACACTGGAAGGTCTTTAGCCCCTTTTTAAAGGTCACAAGAATTCCATGGAGAAGAAGCTGACTTCAGAGTTGTCAGACAAGGTCCTTAAAGTTCTGGAAATTGAGACCATGACTATGAAGCAAGGAACCAAAAAAGGGCTCTGCTCAAAGAAACTTAAAACATAAACATAAAAAATGAGCAAGGTTTTAGGAAGAAATAAGGACAGAGATATATAGGGATCTTGTGACTGGAGCCTCTAAATATAGGTTTCAGTAGTTTCAACTTATTTTGCAAAGCTTCTTCTCCAGCAGCATTGAATTGTTAAATAAGGTATACAAAACCTTTGCCAGACCAATTCTCGAATACAGCTCATCTGCCTTAAACCCGCGCTGTATATAGGACATTAGCACAATTGTGAAAGTTCAAAGATATTTCTTGAGAAAAGTTTTCCACTCCTCCACTCACAATAGAATCTCCTATGCCTCCAGGCTCAAAATTTTGGGCTAAGACAATGTAGTACTGTGCCACCTGTGGTCCAATCTCAGCATAGTTCACAAAATTGTCTGCTATAACATCTTGCCTGTCAACGACTTCTTCAGCCTCAATAACAATAATACATGGGCTAACAACTGATACAAACTCAAGGTAAACCACTCCAAACTTGATTGCAGAAAATACAACTTCAGCAATAGAGTGATCAACGCCTGGAATACCCTACCCACTCCATTGTTATAGCTTCAACCCCTCACAACTTCAACCTCCAACTGACTACCATGGACCTCACCTAAGAGGTCCTTAAAAGGGGCATGCATAAGCACACTAGTGTGCCTACCATCCCTGTCTTACTGTCCCCATTTATCTGTATTTACTCCCTTGTTCTTGTTTATGTTCATACTTATACTTGTTATCTTGTACATGTTTGACAAACAAATAAAAATAACAAACTAAAAAACTACTGTCTGGCACAAATAGGAAGCAACTGAAGACATCTGGCACTGTATTAAAATATGAGAATAATCTGAAGGTCCAGAACAACCCAAACAATTGGTCCACAATTAAAGGATGGAAGGAGGTATAAATGTAAACTGCAAATATGTATACCACATGAATGAAGTAAGAAGTTGCCTATTTTTACAAAATAAAATAAGTAAAATAAAATAAAGCTACATGATCAGTCTGAAAAGACTCTTATTCTATTCTTTTTTAAAAAATGCTTCATCAAATAAGCCAAATGGTTCTTTCCCTACCATCCCTATTTGTAAGTATAGAAATATATGTCTTTCTCCATCTCCCCCCCCCCCTTCACTCCCTCTCTCTCACACACATCTAATGATTATCTTTTCTTGATCACTGTTAGAAATTAAAGTTATCTAGATAAAGCAAACTGATTGAGCATATAGTTAGGAAAGCTATTCATCTTTTCTTTCTTTACATTATAGATGATTTTCAGCCTGAAGCAAGTTTCCATGCCAGTTTAATAGAAGCAAGAGTGGACACCATGCTGAATGTGAAAATTAACCTGCAGATCCAATAACAAAGACAACAGATGTCCCAACTTATGTGACACAAGGGATCACAGGCACATTCCTAAAGCCCATGTCACACTGGCCAACGGATGCAAAAAGGACACAGCGGATGAGCAAAATGTTCCATCCGTTGTTATCCGCTCTCAAAAGGGGCAAAAATTTGCATAACCAGAGCGGATAACACGGACACGGGGAGGACGCAGGGCGGATGCAAAGCGGATGCGGAACAGAAGCCCAGTGGATGGAAGCGGATGGGAGCGGATGGGAGTGGGTGTCTTATAGCTTGTTGTTAACAAAGTCTATTTATGATTCACACACTTGCTTCATTTCTTTTTTTTAATAAAATCTTGCTGGAAACTGTTAGAAATGGTTTAA
Organism: Laticauda colubrina; assembly: GCA_015471245.1. Lineage (NCBI taxonomy): Eukaryota > Metazoa > Chordata > Lepidosauria > Squamata > Elapidae > Laticauda > Laticauda colubrina. Next base: position 26,311,850 of record BLBF01000003.1, on the reverse strand, counting down.
GCCTTTGCATGCTTGTGGGATGGGTAAGGATAGCGTTGGCATGGCTTAGGATACCTGTGGGATGGGTAATAGCTGTGGGATGGGTTAGGATAGCTGTGGGATAGAAAAACCTCCAGTGCAAGCATAGTGGGACTGTATGGTCCACCCTCCCAGGTGCCCTTTATTATCAATAATAATGTAATAATTATCCACACATGTCAACATAAACACAACTCTTTACAAAACGCCCTGTTCATTGTAGGCCAACCAAACATACATGGCCCAATCTCATCCGTGTGATGAGACAGGCTGAAGGAAGCATCCATTAAGCATCTACCATCCTGTCTTGCCACTCCACTGCTCCAGCTGGGGAGTTGCATCAGTGTTTCAGGAGGTTGCGCTGCTTCTTCGCTTCATTTGAGGCTCTGTTGGGGCCTTGCACATCCTCAGTGTCGATTAGGTTTCACCCTTGCCTCCATTCCCCAGGCTCCATGACCCCATTGGCTTGTTGGAGGTCCACGAACCTGTTCTGCAAGACTGGGTAGCGGGTGCGCATGAGATTGTGCAGGATGCAGCAAGTTTCCATGATCCTCTTCACGGTCTCTGGGCAATGCTACATGGTGGTGAGAAGTACCTGGAACCTGTTGGCCAGGATGCCAAAGTCGTTCTCCACCACCCTCCTTGCCCTGGACAGCCTGTAGTTGAAGATCCTCTCTTCATGGGTGAGGAGTCTGGAGGTGTAGGGCTTCATGAGGTAGGTTGTGATGGAGAAGGCGTCATCCCCCACGATGAAGTAGGGCATATCTTGTGTGTCGTTGGGCAGGGGTTCTGGATCTGGGAAGCCCACGATGAGGTTGCGTTCCAGCCTCTCCTTGAGGTGACTGGCGTTGTATACCTGGGCATCCTAAGATGAGCCGTTGCCTGAAGCATCAATGTACATGAACTTGTAGTCAGCATCGACCATGGCAAAGATGATGATGCTGAAGAAGCCCTTAGAGTTGAAATAAGTGGACCCCGACTTGGCTGGAGATTTGCAGGCCACGTGCTTGCCATCTATGGCTCCAACGGTGTGTGGTAAGTTCCACTTCTGATACCACTGCTCTGCAACTTTCTTCCATCTTTCTTCAATGGAGGGGTACTGGAGGAGCTCCTCCTTGTATTCTTCGATGATGGCCTGCACCACTTCTCTGACCACAATGCTGATGGTGTTGGATGGCACCCTCCAGCCATTCTGCATGCTCCTGTAGGAGGTCCCTGAGGCCAGGTGGCGCAGAGTCAGTGCCACCTTGAGCCCAGGTTCCAGGCTGGGCCGGAAGCTGGTGTTTGCCTTGGTCAACCTGGGTGTCAGGCGCTGCACAACTTCGTCAAGCATGGCTGGAGGCTTCCTCATGAAGTTCTGGAACACCCGAGTGTCTTCGCTCCTGAGCTCCACCATCAGTTTGTTGTACAGTCCGTCCTCCACTCTACTGGTGAACCATCTTCGGACCCAGACTCTTTTTGGGTGGCTCCTTTTCTTCTCGCAGTAGTGTCCACAGAGCCTGCAGATGGCTTCGCACTGTTGCAGAACAATAGTGGCTGCCGAAAGGACTTTGTTACAATCCACGGTGGACATGACTGGATGCTGTGGAAGAGGAAGAGGCAGATGAAGGCTGCAGAGGTCTGCACCACTGGGCTGCTATTCTGAAAGTGCGATGCAGGTGAGTTGCTCCCCCTTTTTATAGGCAGTATAGGTTTTCCGCTAGGCATCCTCTAGGCATCCTCTAGGCATCCCGTAGACATCCTTTATATCTGAGATAGGTCCCCTCTGCGAACATTTTTTCCGTTTTAAACGCTTTGTTTCCGTGCTGCATCCGCTAGGCATCCGTTCTGCATCCGTTCTGCGTCTGTTCCGCTTCCTCCCTGCATCCGTTTACCGCTGGAGCGGATGGAGTTGCGCGGATGCATAGCGGACACCTAGCGGATATAGCGGATGCATAACGGATGCGTAATGGATGTGTAGTGGATGTGTAGCGGATGCAGAACGGACAAACTGGATACATTTTCCATGCAAAAGTTTTAGGCAGCCCAAAACTTTTGGAGCGGATGAAACGTCCATAAACGGATGCTGGACGGATAGAGAGGAAGCAAAACGGAGGCAGTGAGTACAGAACGGATACATCGCATTAACCAATGGATGGCAAGCTTTTTCGTCCGTTTTACATCCTCTTTGCATCCATTGGTTCAGTGTGACATGGGCTTAAACAAGCTGTGGGAAAAACGGATGTGAGATGACTTAAGGACATGTTATAATAAGTTTTTGTATGTCCAAGCTTCACACCACAAAGAAAGTTAGACATGATATATTATTTCCATGAAATGCAAGGCTGGAAATCATGTTTTCAAACTACTGCAATAGAGGGATATTTGCTACTCAGGCCAAAGCTCCTTAGATATATGAAGAAAATTACAGACTATATGATCCTTCTGAAACCACTTACATTCAGCTGGCTTATTAAAAAAAAAAAAAAAAACTGAAAATTCTGCATGCCCAGCATGGATTAGTAGGGTTTCTGCTACAAGCAGCCAAATTTCAAGCAGTTTCATAAAGGAGGTCCCACCTATTAAGCGATGATTTTTCTCAAGTATGGGAATTGCTTGTAATAGACAAGATGTCTATAGAAATTAGAGCTGTTTTCAGATTGAGGAAAATGGCTCTGCTGCAGGTGGATTTTTAATAGGAGGTTATAAAAGCTTCCTGGAATTAATATTATCTCACTTGCCATATTTAATACAGCTTATGTTCAAGGTGGTATTCAGCAGGTTCTGACCAGTTCTGGAGAACCGGTAGCAGAAATTTTGAGTAGTTCAGAGAACTGGCAAATACCACTTCTGACTAGAGATTTTACAGTATCCTTCCCCTGCCATGCCCACCAAGCCATGCCCACAGAACCGATAGTAAAAACATTTGAATCCCACCACTGCTTTTGTTATACTTTCCATGAATATGATCTTTAGCAACTTTGAAAAGGAAACACATAAGTGAAGATAAGAATGAAAAACATTTAATCTTGGGAAATAAAATTGTTGTTAATGGACCAATTTTTCTAATTTTTTTAAAAAAATTGAAATTGGAAATGTCTTCATGTGAAACAGGAAGCTAAAGATGACAGAAAAAAAAAGATAAATAACAATTGAGCATTTCTCATTTCTGTGAGTTTCCAGTTAACTAGTCTTACAAGTTTTACTTTCCTTCTGTTGAGACAGAACCAAGAAGTTATAAATCCTTCATAATATCCATTTTAGCAACAAACACTTAAAAGAATATAAAGCACAGAAACCCATTCAGCCTATTACAGACAGAGATTCTTGCACTGGCCCATGTAGTAGGTTCATTTTTTAAAAAAATGTAAATTGGGAAAATTTAATGAGGAAAAATAGAATTAAAAATATGGAGGGAAATGTGATCCTTTGAAATTAATAGGAACTGAGTGGCTCTGCAAAAATCCAGAGTATAAAGGGGATTGGAGGAAAAAAATAAAAAATAAAAAAGTGGATTGGAAAAGTTTATAATTACCTTACAAAAGAGATCAAAATGTATTGCTCGTCAAGTCACCCATGAGGCTGGCCATGGGCTCAATAAATGCTTTGTGAGAGAATAAAGCATGGCCAAAACAAAACAATTTCCCAAACTAGTGAGGAATCCAAATAGGTCAAAGAAATGAGCAAGCCCTGGAAATGGGAGTTAGTATCCTCGAAATGATTCCAAGACAATTGAGGTATTAAATATGAAGGGAGAAAAGGAATCTCAGGCAAATGTCTTTTACCATTATCACTAGTTAAGATTTCACACAAAGCAACAAAACCCAGTAAGCAATAAGTGAATCAGATCCCAAAGTCCAGACCAAAATTAGGTTTGAGATAAAGATTGGAAGCAACATCATGTGACCATCAGAGGGATAAGTAGAAGGGGGACATTATTTTCCATTATGGATAATCATGTAATTGGGTACATGGTGCTCCATGCTATTTCCTTTCTGGGTGCCATTTTTGATCTTCTTTCCATCTTCTAGACTCTCAACCTTTCCTTGCTGTCAGTGGCCAGACAAAGCAATTCCAAAGGAATATCATGAACTTGTATGGATTGAGGCAAAAGAAATGGCAGGGAAGATGGGGGCAATTTACAGTCGCCCCCCCCCCCTCCAATATCCTGAAATCAGATTTTTGAAACTGAGTAAGAAAATTACTCGTTTGCAATGATTGATTTGAGGAAGGGAGTATTTCCCTTTCAAAATACTAATAGAAATGGGTATTTGAGGCCAACAACTGTCATATATTCTCTTAAATTTTCCCCAGTTCTACATAATGGATTGAAATTGCAGCATCTAATTTAGTAATTTTGCCTCTTGATTTTGGTAGTGTGATTTCAGCTCAAATGTCACACTAGAGAACTTTTTCAGGGAAGGCTTGGGAGCACTTTGTCTCCAGGAATCTGTCAACTCCTCTTGGTTTTAAAAGCTCTCTAAACCCTGAAAAACAGACTGAAATCTCAGGGCCATGTCAGTGGCAATCTCAGCCAGATTTTAACAGTGAGGGTATCTTTGAAATTACAAAAAGGTAGCAATTAAAGCGTATTGTTTTCCTTGTTTTTCTTCTTTAGTGAGGTTATTTTGTTCAGGAAAAGTGCAGTTGGAATTAAAAATTCTGAGACAGGTTTTCCTAGATAATTTTAAATATTTTTAAAAATTATATATACTATTTTTATATGTGAACATTTTATGACACACTACCCAGAGTCCCTCTCAGAAATGTGAAAAATAAAGAAAAAATAATAATTTTAAAGAAACATAAGATGCTTAAAATGAAACTTCCTTATGTACTGAGAACCAATATCTCTAATTTCCTCAGTTCAGAGGTGCTTGTGACTTTGTGAGAAGAAGTCAAAATGGCAACCGTGATTGCAAGATTGAAGCTATGCCACTTTTAACATGTGTCACACCATCTTGAATTTTCACCTGTCCCTCATTCTCTGAAAGAAATAATCCCACAAAAGGCAACTAGTTAATGTCAGGTAATTCCAAATATGGCAAACAAAGAACAATGGGATGAATGTTAGACAATTCAAACATGTTATCCCTAATGAATCAGGAGAAAGATGCAGCAGGAAAAATGGAGAAGAAAAACCACTAAATGTGCTATATGAGGATAAGATGATAAGACAGGATAAACATTCCTCTAAGTTGTAGATAGTAAAACAATTCTAAATCCGATAATGATATTAGAATTAGGGAATCAGAATTCCCTTCAGAGGCATGTATTCAATACATGCTTATGCAGAAGATATAATTGCTGAGAGTAAATTCTGTGCTGAGATTGTGAGAATGTATTAAAGCAATATCAAGGGATCTAAAATTAGCAGAGGTACTGGCATACTTGGTAATTGCAGCATCTGAGGAAGGGGTTACTCTGAAATAAGTTTAAAATGATTGTTTTAAAATAAGCAAGACTCTGAACATTGTGGTGTATATAAGCCTTGTTCTGGATTCTTCTATTATTTTATAAGATGCAGTTCAAAAGGGGGGGGTTGGGTGCAACAAAAGGAAGACTCCCACACATTCTACTGGGTTCTGTACAGGTTGAACCTATCAAACAGTATATATGTCCAGCTTCTCTTAAGGTGTCAGAGTAGACAGATACAATGTTATATTGTGTATGCCTGGCACAAGGTTTGAACTCCATAGAATAATATCTGGCTATCCTGTCTGATGTACACCAATAGGAAGAAATCAATTACATGATGCTAGTGTTTGAGTGAGACGGGTAGTCTCTAAATTTGATTCATAATCAATCATGTTATTGAAAACACCACATAGGATATACACTGTATAAAAATAAAAACATTTCCCTCTTCAGTCAGGAAAAGCTTCAAAAAATGGGGTATGACATAAGGTATTGCCTGTATTTCTCTGATTTGAGAACTTAAGCCCCGGTCCCACTGCATTTACGGATGCAAAGAGGATGTAAAATGTTAAAAAAAAGCTTGCCATCCATTGGAAAACGCTATGCATCCGTTGTGTACTCACTGCATACGTGTTTCATAGGCTCTATCCATTGAGCATCCGTCCACTGCGATTTCATCCATGCAAAAAGTTTTGAGCTGCACAAAACATTGTGAGCGGATGAAATTTCCGCCGCGTACGATGTACATCCACAACATATACAGGCAACAAACATTCTATGTCCGTTATCATCCGTTAAACATCTGCTGTATCCTCTCTGCATCCTCTGGCCATCCCCTCAACTCATATCCGCTGCAGCTGAAAACGGAAAGAGGGAGGAAACAAAAGGTACACGGAACGTGTACACAGCATTAGTAGCACGGAAATAGAAAGGATGTAAGCGTATTCATCTCCTATATAAAGGACTAAAATGGACAGAACGTTTGTATCTAGGATGTATCTTGTATATTTAGGATGTCTGGAGTCTAGAGTATGTAGAAGGACACCTAGCGGACCACCGATATTTCCTATAAAAAGGGGGAGAAAATTATCTGGATCTCAGTATGAGTCCAGCAGACATGGTGTACAGACCTCTTCACCCTTGGTCTTGGTCTTCTACATCATCAATTGTTCTCCACCATGAATTATGACACAGTCCGTATGATAGCTACGCTCATTCATCACCAGAACCAAAACCTGTTCAGACTGTTTCACCTTTTATACAGAAGGAGAAGAAGGAGATGTCCAAGAGCCCTGTGGGTCCAAGGGTGGATCATGAGAAGAATGGAGTTTGGACTGTATGACCAGTTGATGGTGGAGCTGATGAATGAAGACCCTCGTGCATTCCATCACTTCATGAGGATGCCACCAGCCATGTTTGATGAATTTGTGGAGCGTCTGAGACCCAGGTTGACCAAGCCTAGCACCAACTTCCATCAGACCTGGACCCCGGACTGAAGGTGGCACTGATTCTGCGGCACCTGGCCTCTGGAACCACTTACAGAAATATGCAATATGCATGGAGGGTGCCACACAACAGCATCATCAAAGTGGTCAGAGAAGTGGTGCAGGCCATCATCGAAGAATACTCCTCCAGTTCCCCACCACTGAAGAAGGCTAGAGGAAAGTTGCAGAACAGTGGAATCAGAGGTGGAACTTTCCCCACACCGTTGGAGCCATAGATGGGAAGCACGTGACCTGCAAAGCTCCAGCCAACTCAGGGTCCACTTATTACAACTACAAGGGCTTCTTCAGTATCATCCTCTTTGCCATGGTTGATGCTGACGACAAGTTCATCTACATCGATGCTTCAGGCAACGGGTCAGCTTCAGATAGCCAGGTATACAGCACAAGTGACCTCAAGGATGGGCTGGAATCCAACCTCATCATGGGTTTTCCAGATCCAGACCCCCTACCCAATGACACACAAGATGTGCCCTACTTCATGATTGGTGATGATGCCTTCTCCCTCAGAACCTACCTCATGAAGCCGTACACTTCAAGATACCTCACCTGTGAAGAGAGGATCTTCAACTACAGGCTGTCCAGGACGAGACAGGTGGTGGAGAATGCCTTTGGCATCCTGGCCAAAAGTTTCCAGATACTTCTCACCACCATGCAGCATGAGCCACAGACTGTGAGGAGCATTGTGGAAGCTTGCTGCATCCTGCACAATCTCATGCACACCCGCTACCCAGTCTTGCAGAACAGACTTGTTGACCATCAACAAGGGATTGGGGACATGGAGCCTGGTGAATGGAGGCAAGGACGAAACCTGATAGACACTGTGGATGTACAAGGCCCCAACAGAGCTTCACGTGAAGGGAAGAAGCAGCACAACCTACTGAGACACTGGTGCAACTCCCCAGCTGGAGCAGTGGAGTGGCAAGACAGGATGATAGATGATTAATGGATGCTTCCTTGAGGCTGTCGCATAACACTGATGAGATTGTGCCATGTATGTTGAGTGGTCCTACAATAAATAAGGCATTCATAAAGAGCTTTGTTTATTTTGAAATGTGTTTATCAATGATTAAATTGTTATTGATAATAAAGGTCCATATGTGTGGCAGCTGGGATGATGGACCATACAGTCCCACAAAGGTTGCACTGGAGGTATATCTATCCCACAAATATCCTTATCTATCTCACAAGCATGCAAAGGCTTAACCATTTTTTCAAAGTTTTCATCAACACTTTATTAAGGTAAAAAAATAAACCAAGTGTCTTAAGCAAAGATAACCTTTAACTTTCTTAACTTTATGACTTTATTAAATAAGCAAAATGAACCAAATAAACTGAATTAAGTGTGTTAAGCAAAGATAACCTTTATTAACTTTCTTAGGAAAACTTTATGACTTTATTAAAAAAGCAAAATGAACCAAGTAAAGTGTCTTAAGCAAAGATAAACTTAACAAGTAAACAACTCAGTCTCTGACACTATTCTCAATCACTCTGAGTCATGTCCATGGTCTCAGCTGTTAAGCAGGCAGGGACTGTGGAGGTGGCTGTGGCTTGAGTGCTGGTCTGAGGCACCATTGGGTGCTTGGCCCCGAGGGCACAACAGGGGATGGTGTGTTCAGGAAGCTGTCAGAGAGCTGACTCAGTCCCGTGAGGTTGAGAGGCCCCTCATCAAGGACTTGAGATGTCAGGCCCAATACTGATGACAGATTGTCCATTAACGGGCTTGGCTGTGGGGTGGAGGGAAGGAGGATTGTAGTGGGGCTGTCTGGTCTGCAGCTGGGTGAGGAGTGGCGTCTGTGGCATGCGATGAACCTGGGTCTGGACTGGGAAGGTCTGCTTTTGCTTTGGGAAGTCCTGGTAGTTGTAGCCTTGGTCGGTGAGGGGCTGTTGAAAGCCGTGGAAGGGCTGTGACATTGCCTGGGGTGGAGGAGCAGACCTTGGCTGGGTAGGAGCAGCTTCAGCTGGGCCTGGAGGGTGGTGCAGAAGTGCTGTGATCTTCTGCTTCATCACCTGGTACTGGGCCTAGGGCAGGTCCCTCAGGGTCTGGCTCACGTAGGTGATGAAGGGCTTCCGGCCCGAGGATGCTCTGACCAAGTGGACCAGCTGAGAGAGAAGTTCCGTGCTGGTCTTCATTGTGTCCCTGATCTCCAACAGCAAACTGTGGTTCTGGCCCTCCAGTCTGCCTCTCTGCCTGCATCCTCTGGAGCTGGGGGTGGGGGTGGGTTGGCCTCTGGTGGCTGCTGCTTCATCCTCCATTTGTGAAAGCAGGGCATCATCCTCCATGGGATCCTCCAAATCTGCCGGCATGGGGAGTGCAGCTGTCGGGGGGATCTCTGATGTGGGGCCCTCTGAAGACACCTCCCTGGACAGGGTAGCTGGCTCCTGGCTGGAAGAGGACTGGCTGTCTGTGGGCTGTCTGACGAAGAGGGGTGTCAAAGGGGCTGCTCCTTGGTGGCGGATCTCACCTTCCAGGAAACTGCACTTGGCCATGATGTACATCTCCCGGTCAGTGAGATTGACAGTGGCCTGCCCGGATTTCTTGAGGTGTAGCTGGGCATACCAGGTGTGCATGTGCTTCCACCATCCCAGGAGTACTTCTGCAGTGTACCCCAGGCTCTCTGCCTTGTCTCTCCAAGCTGCCTGCTTCTTCTTGATGTCGTGATAGAGTCTGTGGCCCTTTCTCCTGAGGTACTCGTTCTCCCTAAGCCATTCCAGCACCTCATCCTCATGCTCCTCGGAAATGGTGTACTGTTTCCTCTCTCCCTTCTCCTTCTCTTCCCTCTTCCTGCCTCTGGCAGGGGCTTCAACAGGGCCTTCAGGGGCTTGAGCAGCAGGGCCTTCAGCAGCAGGACTTTGAGGGCCTTGGGGCTGGTCCACCTCAGCAGCAACAGGTTCAGAGTCAGTGCCAGGGGGTGGGATGCTGGTTCTGTCCTTCTTGCCAGGGCTGGAACGAGTAGGCACTGGCTTCCACTTCTTGCCTGACTGACGAAACATGGTGTTCCTGCAAAATGTATGTGGCAGCACATCTTTCCCCTGTATGCTGACTGAATGCATGCTGCATGCATTTATATCCGTGGAGCTGACGCAATTCATACTCCCCGCATGCACAGTGAACGCTTTGCATCCGATATACATCCGCGCGGCATCCACTTTGTTTCCTATAGGCGCCTGTGATGCATCCGCTTCATCCGCTATGCATCCACCTCTTCTGCTATGGGTCTGCTTCACAATTCTCCCCCGGAACTCCTTCGGAGGTGTCATCCGCTAGGTTTCCTATGAACATCCATTTAACAACCCTGCTACGTATTACCTCCGTCCGTTCTTTTCCGTTCTTTTCCATTCTGTTTATGCAAATTTTCCCCACTTTTTGGAGCAGATGACAACAGATGGAGCCACCCCCGAAATTTTGCTCGTCTGCTGTGTCCTTTATGCGTACATTTTGCGTCCGCCGGCCAGTGGGACCTAGCCTTTAAAGAAAGATGTGCTGTATACTGTATGCTATTTAGATAGCCTATATATCCCTTCTTGTAACTGTGAAATGACAGACCATGGACAGCTCATAATGTTAATGTACTGCATATTAAGGCCCTGTCACACTGCCCAACGGATGCAAAACGTTAGTAAAAAGGACACAACGGACGAGAAAAATGTTCCATTCGTTGTTATCCGCTCTCAAAAGGGGCAAAAATTTGCATAACCAGAGCAGATAACAGGGAAAGGAACGGACGCAGGGAGGATGCAGAGCGGATGGAAAGGGGATGCGGAACAGAAGCCCAGCGGTTGGAAGCAGATGGGAGTGGATGGCACATCCGCAGGGCTTCCGGGGGGCCTCAGGAAAGCGGACGCAGAACAGATACAGCGGATGCACAGTGGATGAAGCGGATACAGAGCGGAAGCCTAACGGATGCACATCAGATGAAACGGATGCACAGCGGAAGCCAAGCGGATGCACAGCGGAAGCCGAACGGATGCCAAGCGTTAATTGCGCATGAGGGGGGGATGCATTGCGTAAGCCCCACGGATATAAAGGGAAGCAGCTCCCAAGCAGGTCACCATTCTGAGGAAACACCTGCTGCCGGATACATCGAGTCCTTGCCTGCCCTGCCTGCATGCCTGCCTGCAAGACTTGCTGCAAGCCTTGCTGCAAGCCTTCCTGCCAGCCTGCCTCCAGGCCTGCCTCCCAGTCTGCCTCCAAGCCTCCTGGCCAGCCTCCCTGCCAGCCTTGCTCTCTGCCTGCCTGCCAGCCTTGTTGCCAGCCTGCTTCCAGCCTCCCTGCCAGCCAGTCTGCCTGCCAGCCTTGGTGCCTGCCTGCCTGCCTGCCAGGCTTCCTGCCAGGCTTCCTGCCAGCCTGCCTGCCAGCCTTGGTGCCTGCCTGCCTGCCAGCCTCCCTGCCAGCCTCCCTGCCAGCCAGCAACCCCACAACCATGGGGAAGAAGCGAAAGCCTCAGCAACCTGCTGCCATCGCTAGCAAGAGGGACAGGGCCATCCTCCCACCCCCTGTCACTGACTCTGCTTCTGCTGGGGCTTCTGCTGCTCGGGCTCACTCTTCTGCGGCTGGAGCTTCTGCTGGCGCTGCTCCTGGCGGTGGTGCTTCTGCTCGTGCTTACTCTGCTGCAGCTGCTCCTGGCGGTGGTGCTTCTGCTGGTGCTTACTCTGCTGAAGCTGCTCCTGGCAGTGGTGCTTCTGCTGCTGTGTACTCTGCTGAAGATGCTCCTCGGCCTGCTCGGCCTGCTTGGCCTGCTCGTGCTCCTGGTCCTGCTCGTGCTCCTGGTCCTGCTGGTCCTGCTGGTGCTTCTGGTGCTGCTGGTGCTTACTCTGCTGCTGATGATCCTGGTCCTGCTGGTAATGCTGGTTCTGGTGCTGGTGCTGCTGTTGATCCTGCTGGTGCTGCTGGTGCTGCTGGTGCTGATGATGATGATGATCCTGCTGCTGCTGATGATGATGATGATGATTATTATTATTATTATTATTATTATTATGATCCTGCTGATGATGATGATGATGATGATGATGATGATGATGATCCTGCTGGTGCTGCTGCTGGTGGTGGTGTGGAGGAGCCCCTACTACCTGGGAGCCCCTCTGATGAGGGCCCATCTGGTCCTGACAAAGGGATGAAGAGGCGTATGTGACAACAGGAGAGGAGGCAATACTCCATTGAGGAGGAACACAAGGATGAGGTGCTGGAGTGGCTGAGAGAGAATGATTAACTGTGGCGGAAGGGACACCGGCTGTACAGGAACACCAAGCGGAAGCATGCTGTTTGGAGAGAGAAGACGGAGAGTATGGGCTACACTTCGGAGGTGCTCCTTGGCTGGTGGAAGCACATGCACACCTGGTACGGGAAGCTGCACCTGAGGAAATCTGGCCAGGCCACGGTTAATCTGACAGACAGAGAGACCTACGTCATGGCCAGGTGCAGCTTCCTGGAGGGTGAGATCTGCCACCGAGGAGCAGCCCCTCTGTCTACCCTCTCTCTCCGGCAACCTGCTGAGAGCCACTCCTCTTCCGGCCGAGAGTCAGTTCCTGTCTCCAGGCAGGTTTCTGTGGAGCGTGCCACGGCGGAGAACCCGCAGACAGGTGTTGTAACTGTGGTGGAACGTGTGGAGGACTCCCTGGTGCGGTGGGAGAAAGGAGACGGCGCGTCCACCACAGCCGTACCCACTTCCACCCCCAGCTCCACCTCCACAGAAAGGCAGAGAGCCAGGCAGCAGGAGGGGCAGAGCCACACTGTCCTGCTGGAGATCAGGGACACCATCCGCACCGCATAGATCTCCTCTCTCAGCTGGTCCACACCGACTCCTCATCCTCCAACCGCAAGCCCTTCCTCACCTATGTCAACCAGACCCTTGTGGACATGGCGGAACCCCAGTACCAGGTGGTGAAGGACCGGATCACCAAGCTGCTTCACAACCCTCCAGATCCAGAGGAACCTGCTCCCACCCAGTCCAGGTCTACTCCTCCACCCCAGGTGATGTCCCTCCCATTCCAAGGCTTCCCACAGGCCCTCACCTACCAGGACTACGGCTACAGGGAGGTCCAGCAGCACAGGCAGCAGCCCTTCCCAGTCCAGTCACAGAGTCATCGGACGACACCATTGCCACCGGTTCCACTTATGCCAGACCAGCACTCCAGAACCAGCCACCTTCACAGCACCTGGACCCTTCACCCCTGAGACTGGGCACACCTCCGAGTGACCAAGAGGAATGCCAGAGACTGGCTGGCTGGCTACCTGTGGACTTTATTTGGACACTTGACTTGGGTCATTTTTCTTTTACAGCTTGTTGTTCAATAAAGTTTATCTTTGATTCACACACTTGCTTCATTTCTTTTTTTTAATAAAGTCTTGGTGGAAACTTTTAGAATTAGTTTAAGCCTTTGCATGCTTGTGGGATGCGTTAAGATAGCAGTGGGGTGGGCAGGGATATCTGTGGGATAGGTAATAACTGTGGGATGGGCCAGGATACCTGTGGGGGCAGGGATACCTTTGGGATGGGTAATAGCTGTGGGATAGATAAACCTCCAGTGCAAGCATAGTGGGACGGGATGGTCCACCCTCCCTGGTGCCAAACCTATGGCCCTTTATTATCAATAACAATGTAATAATAATCCACACATGTCAACACAAACACAACTCTTTATTAAATGCCCTGATCATTGTAGGGCCACTCAACATACATGGCACAATCTCATCAGTGTGATGAGACAGGCTGAAGGAAGCATCCATTAATCATCTATCATCCTGTCTTGCCACTCCACCGCTCCAGCTTGTTTCAGGAGGTTGCGCTGCTTCTTCCCTTCACGTGAGGCTATGTTGGGGCCTTGCACATCCTCAGTGTCTATCAGGTTTTGCCCTTCCCTCCATTCCCCAGGCTCCATGTCCCCATTGCCTTGTTGGAGGTCCACGAGCCTGTTCTGCAAGACTGGGTAGCAGGTGCGCATGAGATTGTGCAGGATGCAGCAAGCTTCCACGATCCTCCTCATGGTGTCTGGCCGATGCTGCATGGTGGTGAGAAGTACCTGGAACCTGTTGGCCAGGATGCCAAAGGCGTTCTCCACCACTTGCCTTGCCCTGGACAGCCTGTAGTTGAAGATCCTCTCTTCATGGGTGAGGAGTCTGGAGGTGTAGGGCTTCATGAGGTAGGTTCTGAGGGAGAAGGCGTTATCCCCCATGATGAAGTAGGGCACATCTTGCTTGTCGTTGGGCAGCGGGTCTGGATCTGGGAAGCCCACGATGAGGTTGTGTTCCAGCCCCTCCTTGAGGTCACTGGCGTTGTATACCTGGGCATCTGAAGCTGACCCATTACCTGAAGCATCGATGTACATGAACTTGTAGTCAGCATCGACCATGGCGAAGAGGACGATGCTGAAGAAGCCCTTGTAGTTGAAATAAGTGGACCCCAACTTGGCTGGAGCTTTGCAGGCCACGTGCTTGCCATCTATGGCTCCAACGGTGTGTGGGAAGTTCCACCTCTGATACCACTGCTCTGCAACTTTCTTCCATCCTTCTTCAGTGGAGGGGCACTGGAGGAGCTCCTCTAGGTATTCTTCAATGATGGCCTGCACCACTTGTCTGATCACAATGCTGGTGGTGTTGGGTGGCACCCTCCAGCCATACTGCATGCTCCTGTAGGCGGTGTCTGAGGCCAGGTGGTGCAGAGTCAGTGCCACCTTGAGCCCAGGTTCCAGGCTGGGCCAGAAGTTGGTGATTGCCTTGGTCAACATGGGTGTCAGCCACTGCACAACTTCGTCAAACATGGCTGGAGGCATCCTCATGAAGTTCTGGAATGCACGAGTGTCTTCGTTCCTCAGCTCCACCATCACTTTGTTGTACAGTCCATACTCTGCTCTTTTCTCGATCCATCTTCGGACCCAGACGCTTCTTAGCTGCCTCTTTTTCTTCCCGTAGTAGAGTTCACAGAGCCTGTAGATGGCTTCGCACTGTTGCGGAACGATGGTGGCTGCCAAAAGGAGTGTGTTACGATCCACGGTGGACATGACTGGATGCTGTGGAAGAGGAAGAGTCAGATGAAGGCTGCAGAGGTCTGCACAGCTGGGCTGCTGGTCTGAAAGTGAGATCCAGATGAGTTGCTCCCCCTTTTTTCGGCAGTATAGGTTTTTCCCTAGGTGTCCCTTTGCATCCTCTAGGCATCCTTAACATCCGAGATAGGTCCCCTCTGCGAACTTTTTTTCCATTTTAAATGCTTTGTTTCCCTGCTGCATCTGCTAGGCATCCGTTATGCATCCGTTCTGCGTCCGTTCCACTTCCTCCCTGCGTCCGTTTACCGCTTGAGCTGATGGAGTTGCATGGATGCGCAGCGGATGCCTAGCGGATATAGTGGATGCATAACGGATGCAGAACGAATGCCTAGCGGATGCCTAGTGGATGCAGAACGGATGCATTGGATACATTTTCCGCTCAAAGGATGCATTGGATACATTTTCCACTCATTCTGAGCAGGTGAAATGTCAATAAACGGATGCTGAACAGATAGAGAGGAAGCAAAACAGTGGCAGTGTGTACAGAACGGATGCATCGCGTTAATCAACAGATGAAAAGTGTTTTTCTCCATTTGACATCCTCTTTCCATCCGTTGGTGCAGTGTGACAGGGGCTTAATATTCAAAAGCATGAAGATCTTTGAGTTCATTTCCCAGCAAAGAGTTTGAATTGCATAAAATAACATCACACTGCATACATTTCTTTTCTAATAGGACCGAACTGATTGTATAATGCCTGGTGGTTAGTGTAGTTGAAAACAGGATGAATAAAATCATTCAATCAAAGCAATGCAATTGATAAGAAAAGAACAACACATCAACAAAGAAGAAAATCCTGTTTAATAGATACTTATTTTCGTTGAACTAGCTGGTACTAGCAAATAACACACTTCCTAGTTCCTATAAAATCCAAGAATAAGCATCATCTTACTTTGTTCCTACCTTATGTGATCACTGCTTTTGTTTTACAAGCCAGCAAAGATAGATATAATCTATTTTACCTGCTCTGCATAAACATCTTATTTTGTGGAGCAAAGGTTTAAAAGGTAATTCCATTCATGCCTTGTATTGTTAGAGGTACAGGTAGTCCTCAACTTATGACCACAAATGAGCCCAAAATTTCTGTCGATAAGCGAGATGGTTTTACTCCATTTTACAACCTTTCTTGCCACAGTTGTTGAATGAATCAACACTGCTGTTCTAAGTTAAAAACAAAGTTGTTAGGTAAATTGACTTCCCCATTTATTTGGATTGTCAGAAGGTTGCAACAAGTGATCACATGACCTTGGGACATTGCAATCATCATAAATATATGCTAGTTGCCAAGCGTCTGAATTTTGCTCATGTGATCACAGGGATGCTGCAACGGTCATAAATGTGAAGAATGTGCTATAATAACTTTGAACAGTCACTAAATGAATTGTTGTAAATCGAGGATGACCTTATATTGATCACTTTTCAAAACAATTGTGAACTTGAAAGAAAACGATAGATATCAGAGCTTCTCTTGCTGATTACAATATTGAAGTGGATCCACTTAATGCAGTTATGTTCACAATGTTTAAGTAAGTAAAGCTATTTAGCAGCAATCAAGCTACCCAACAAAGTTTAAGGTTCTGAGATTACAAGTTTAAATAATTTGGGACTGGGACACCAGAGAGAAACACTTCTCTCATTTTGGGCTGTTTGGGTTATTGTAGATCTCCCCTCCACTTCACTCAAGAGATACTAATTTGACATCAGTCAAAAGGGGGGAAGGCCTAAATATCCCACCTGCTAAATAGCACTGAAATATGACATCATCATCTTTTAACAACCCCATAATCCCTTGTGGGGTGGAGTCTGGGCAACTGAATGGAGCTGAGTGTTTACTGGCCGGATGCCCTTCCTGTCACCATTGTGGAGTTATATTCAGCAGATATATTCTCAATGTTCCCATAGAGAGAAATATTTACCTCTACCTAGGCTCGAACTCACAGCCTCCTGATTGTGAGGCGAGAGCTCTACCTCTAGGCCACAGCGCCATTCACTGAAATATGACATTTGAGATACAAAAGGTAATGTGGCCAATGCAAATGGCTTAGCCATTGTGCATTTTCTCCATTCTGAAATACGCATACAAATAGACAGTCTGAAATGCTGAAGTATAGCATAAAAGAGTGCAATAATTCCATGTGCTCCATTTAGATTTCTTAACATATAATAAAATGCATCAGTAATTAAAATCATGCCAGATGCTATTTGATACATTATTTCAGGAAACTCTCCAATTAGCCTGCTGTTTGGTAATTCCTACTTAAGTTTCACTACCATTCTTTGTGAGTGGACAGGGGATAATGGTATGAATCAAAAGCTGGGCAGAGTAAGATCAATTATAAAAATGTGCAGATCCTATCTTAGATTCAGCTGGTTCTCTAACCTTTCCAAGGTTCAAATATGACTAAAAACTGACAGTTGCATCTTTCCACTTGACTACCCTGTTTCTCCAACAATATGGCCTCCCCCAATAGGAAGTCCCAGCATGTTTTATAGGCATGAAATGAAATTAAACCCCTCCCCCCAAATTAAGGCCTATATTAAAACATGCAAAATGTGGGGGAATGGTGGGGGGGGGGGCTTGCCGTTAGGAAGTACTTTTGTTGCACACCCGGATATAGTGCTGCATGCATTGACCCTAATACGAAGTTCCCCACCAAAGCCGAGGTCAACATCCAAGCTATCACTGCCCACCTGCCCGAAGATGCAAGGGGGGGGGAATTAAGTAACCCCCGAAAAGACAGCCTAGCCATTTTTTCGGGGCTCAAAAAAAAAAAAAGACCTGCCTTATTATATGAAAAACACGGTATTTCCAGGTCATTGGATTACAATTCTCAGCCACATTCATCCAGGAAATGATGTCCTTTTGTCACCTTATTCTGAAACCTGCCAAATGAACCCAATTTGGTTTCAGTCCATTCTCTTCAGATTTATTCATTCAGCTCATCCTGTGATAAAGCTTTGTGCCATTTCAATTGGAAGGCTCCTGCCTTTCAAAATGTTATTAAATTTCAAAAATTTAAAATACAAAAAAGCAAAGTACAATTTTTAAAAGAAAGGGGTGGGGCCAAAGCAAAACCGAGGAGCACAAACAAAAATGATACAAGCTGTAGAAAAGAGAAACTTCCAGCTTTCTTTGATACTAATAAAAAACTTAATAATCAATCAATCTAAATAGAGTTGAAAGGGACCTTAGAGATCTTCTAGACCCAGCCCCTGTTCAAGCAGGAGACCCTATACCATTTCAGACAAGTGGCTGTCCTATCTCTCTTTAAAAACCACCAGTGATTAAATTTAATCAGTGATTTAAAAACCTACGGGTTCTGAAGGCAAGCTGTTCCACTGGTTAATTGTTCTCATTGTTAGGGAGTTTTTCCTTAATTCCAGGTTTCTTCTATCCTTGATTTTCATCCATTGTTTCTTGTTGCGCATCAATGACATGTGTAACTAGAATAAACTGCTAATATTTCTAACGAGAATAAATCATAATAAACAGTACTTCTATCATTATGCACAGATATAACTTTCCAAGACATACCTCATATTTCTACTACATTTTTCATTTATCTGGCATCACTTTAAAGAACTTCCCATTAGTTGTATTGGAGAGAGGGCATGGTCTTGAGGGACAGAAGGAAGGGCTGCTACCAAGACAATGGTCAGATAAAACTGGTCCAAATCCAGGGCAGGAATGTAATGTGAGACTATACTTCAAACAAGGCCTTCTCTAGATAAAGGAAGGGAGATGGGAAGGACCAGATTTGCAAGATTCCATTACTAGATCTATTACAATTAAGGCAGTATTTTTCTGTATGACTTTGGTTTCTAAGTATACCTCGAAAGGCAAACAAACTATATCTTTCTATTTTTTGTTATGCTTAAGAAAAAAGTTCTACTTCAAGAACATGTTTATTTAAAAATCTATATAAGTATAGATTTTCTCTCTCTTTAAAATATTTTGTAATAAAATGATTCACTCTTGTTGATCAAAGAAATTCCATCATTTTGTTGAAGTACGGCTCATGATTTGCTATGTGCATATCATATCATATGCTAAATGCTTCCTATATTTCTGCATGCATCAAGAAAATGACATAAGTTTGCATTTGCATGGATAAAGATCTATTATAAATTATTATTATTATATGTCATATTATATGACATATTATTATATGTCTTTATCCATGCAAATTCATGATTCATAATAAATTATTATGATCATGTGTTACAGAACATCCAGCTGGGACATGGAGCCTTTCTTCATCTTCTCTTTCATTCTTTTTTCAAAATCTCCAAACAAGATAAGGCAAGAAATCACTTTTGAGTATTATAATACCCCTCTAGGACTTCATCTGCAAATATAGTAACATAAATCAATATTTTTCAGATATTTATAAATATTTCATTTTTTTAAATAATACTGTATTTACAGAGTACCTGGCCATTTCCTCTCATAATCAGCCTTGATGAGGCAATGAAGTTTCCATACATATATAATTTACAAATTATAAAATGGACCATAAATACATTTATTATGTCAAATGGCTAATTGACTCAAGCTGTTTACATAAGGAGCAGGTTTTAGAATGCATGGAAGCTAAACCTGGTTTGCAAGGCAGCAGATCTTTCGTTGATCTCTGTACTATTTTTTTACATAAATTATACAGAAAGTAAAAACTCCCTAACCCAAAAGAGGCTTGCATATTCTAGTAATTATCTTAAGGTCTGATTTGCATTTTCAATGTCACCTGTATAAATTAAAACTATTTACCACTAATAACACTGTCAGTTTATGATTCAACTGGCAGAATCCAGCCAAAGCAAATGGCTCTAATAAAACATGCCCTTACATCCATCACAACACCTTAATGGTAGATAAGAGCTCTATATTCAGAGCTCTTGCCAAGAAAATACTCTCAAACCTGCAGGAGGACAAAAAGGCAGTGTCTAATATCATCCTCATATACTGTAAAAAGCTAGCACCCAACCATCTCTGCAATATTTTGAGAAATATTAAAAAGGCAGACTGTTATATTTCCCTGGATAAATTTTTTAGAGGGAGAAAGCACCCCCCCACACACCTTTCTAAATAGCCCTCAGCAGATGTCAGACTTAAGAAATAAAGAGCTTATTGAAAGAGGCCAAGTATCTAGGTAGCTCAATCATAGATAAAATTCTTCTTCTTCTTCTTCTTCTTCTTCCTCTTCTTCTTCTTCTTCTTCTTCTTCTTCTTCTTCTTCTTCTTCTTC
>BLBF01000003.1:26255966-26282150 GCA_015471245.1 Laticauda colubrina | reverse complement strand
CCCATCCCACAGCTATCCTTACCCATCCCACAAGCATGCAAAGGCTAAACCATTTCTAAAAGTTTCCACCCAGACTTTTTAGAAAAAAAATAATGAAGCAAGCGTATGAAACAAAGATAAACTTTATTAATAACAACCTGAAAAGTAAACATGAACCAAGTAAAGTGTCCAAATAAAGTCCAAAAATATCCAGGCAGCCAGTCTCTGGTACTCTGCTTGGTCACTCGGAGGTGTGTGCCCAGTCTAATTTTTAGGGTGCAGGTGCTCTGGAGGTGGGTGCTGCTGCAGTGCTGGTATGAGGTGCTGATGGAGTGCCTGGCCCCGAGAGGACAACAGGAGACAGTGTGTTCAGAAAGGTGTCAGACAGCTGGCTCATCCCTGTGATGCTGAGAGGTCCTTCCTCCATGCCATGGGGTGTCAGCCCCAGTTCTGAGGACAGATGTACTGAGGCCGGGCTTGGCTGTGGGATGGAGGAAGGAGTAGTGTAGTGGGACTGCCTGCTGTGCAGCGAGCTGAGGAGTGGCGTGGCTGGCATCGATGTCGTCGGTGGCATCATTGGCATGGGTGGCATCGATGGCATCAGTGGAGCAGCTGGCAACGGTGCCGCCAGATGACTCTGCACCTGGCCTGGGAAGGGCTGCTGCCTGTGCTGCTGGACCTCCGGGTAGCTGTAGCCCTGGTAGGTGAGGGGCTGTTGGAAGCCTTGGTATGGGAGGGACATCACCTGTGGTGGAGGAGCAGACCTGGACTGGGTGGAAGCAGGTGCCTCTGGGTCTGGAGGGTTGTTAAGCAGCGTGCAGATCCTCTCCTTCACCAGCTGGTACTGGGCATCCAGCATCTCCTTCAGGGTCTGGTTTAAATAAATGAGGAAGGGCTTGCGGTTGGAGCAGGAGGATTTGATGGGGACTAGCTGAGAGAGGAGACCCATGCTGGTGCGGATGGTGTCCTTGATCTCCACCAGGACCTTGTGGCTCTCCCCCTCCTGCGGTCAGGCTCTCTGCCTTCCTGTGGAGGCGGCGGTGTGGGTGGATGGGACTTTGGCAGCGGTGGACTCGATGTTTCCTTTCTCCCCCCGCACCAGGGAGTCCTCCTCGCTCTCTACCAAGCTTTCAACACCTGCCAGGGGGTTCTCCGCCATGGCACGCTCCACAGAAACCTGCCTGGAAACAGGGACTGACTCTCAGCTGGAAGAGGACTGGGTCGCAGCAGGCTGCCTTAGAGTGAGGGTAGACAGATGGGCTCCTGGTGCTGCTCGGTGGCGGATCTCACCCTCCAGGAAGCTGCACCTGGCCATGACGTAGTTCTCTCTGTCCGTCAGCTTGACTGCGGCCTGGCCAGATTTTTTGTGGTGCAGCTTCCCGTACCAGGTGTGCATATGTTTCCACCAGCCGAGTAGCACCTCTGAAGTGTAGCCCAGACTCTCCGCCTTCTCTCTCCAAGCAGCCTGCTTCCTTTTGGTGTCCCTGTATAGCCGGTGTCCCTTCCGCCACAGATAGTCGTTCTCTCTCAGCCACTCCAGCACCTCATCCTCGTGCGCCTCCTCAATAAAGTACTGCCTCCTCTCCTGTTGATGCGTCTGCCTCTTCCTCCCTCTGGCAGGGCCATATGGGCCCTCATCAGAGGGACTTCAAGGTTGTAGGGGCTGCTCTTCCACACCAACAGCAGCCGCAGCAGCAGCCACAGAAGAATCATCATCATCAGAAACATCACCAGCAGGATCATAATCAGCATCATCAGCAGCAGCAGCAGCAGCAGCAGAATCACCAGCAGGATCAGAATTAGAATCATCAGCAGCAGCAGCAGCAGCAGCAAGACCAGGATGAGCAGCAGCAGAGTAAGCACCAGCAGCAGGACCAGCAAGACCAGGAGCACGAGCAGAACGAGCAGGACCAGCAGGACCAGGAGCAGCTTCAGCAGAGTATGCAGCAGAAGCACCACTGCCAGGAGCAGCCACAGCAGAAGCTCCAGCAAGAGAAGAGTGAGCTCAAGCAGCAGAAGCCCCAGCAGAAGCAGAGTCACGGACATGGGGCGGGAGGGTGGCCCTGTCGCTCTTGCCAGGTATGGCGGCAGGTTGCTGAGCCTTTCGCTTCTTCCCCATGGTTGTGGGGTTGCTGGCTTGCAGGGAGGCTGGCAGGGAGGCTGGCAGGAAGGCTGGCAGGCACCAAGGCTGGCAGGAAGGCTGGCACCAAGGCTGGCAGGAAGCCTGGCAGGAAGCCTGGCAGGAAAGCAGGCACCAAGGCTGGCAGGCAGACTGGCTGGCAGGGAGGCTGGAAGGCAGGCTGGCAGCAATGCTGGCAGGGAGGCTGGAAGGCAGGCTGGAAGGGAGGCTGGAAGGTAGGCTGGCAAGGAGGCTGCCCAGGAGGCTGGAAGGCAGGCTGGCAGCAAGGCTGGCAGGGAGGCTGGAATGCAGGCTGCCAGCAAGGCTGGAACGGAGGCTGGAAGGCAGGTTGGCAAGGAGGCTGCCCAGGAGGCTGGGAGGCAGGCTGGGAGGCAGGCTTGGAGGCAGGCTGGGAGGCAGGCATGCAGGCAGGGCAGGCAAGGAACTCAAAGTGTCCAGCAGCAGGTCTTCCCTCGGAATGCTGGCCACGTCCGAGCTGCTTCCCTTTATATCCGGGGGACTTGCGCAATGCATCCCCCCCGCATGTGCAATTAACACCAGGCATCCATTCCGCTTCCGCTGTGCATCCGCTAGGCTTCCGCTGTGCATCCGCTTCATCCGCTGTGCATCCGTTCTGTATCCGTTTTTTCCGTTCTGTGTCCGCTCTCCTGAGACCCCCCCGAAGCCCTGCGAACGCGCCATCCGTTCTGCATCCGCTGGGCTTCCGTTCCGCATCCGCTTTGCATCCTCCCTGCATCCTCCCCACGTCCGTTTAATCCACTCCAATTTTCACCCCTTTTGAGCGCGGATACAACGGAAGGAACATTTTTCCCTTCCATTGTGTCCTCTTTGCATCCGTTGGGCAGTGTGACACGGCCTTTAGCAGACTAGCTGGGACTAATAAAAAGCTAAATTCTCTGCAGAGTGGGCTGATTTAGAAAGATGATACAAGTCTTTTATCACATAGATTAAGCTAAAGAAACAAAAGGTGGGTTGAATTAAATGGCAGAAAGCAAAAAACAAAATGCAATTCTTCCTTCAGGCTTTTTATCCAGCAGCTACTCTTCTGGGCAAAAATATCCACCCCAAACACCCCCACACACACACTCCTTATTGTCTTTCCAAGTAAAATAAAATGATTTGGGATACAAAGGGTCAATCCATTATGATTTTTCAGCCTTTTCTAGTTTGGATTAACCAAAAACAAAAACACTGGCTGAAGCTGTTCTCAACCAATTGACAAGGAATATGGACTTGTGAGAACATGAGTCACCACCTCCTTCAAGGCAGATGCAATTTCCTTCTCTCAGAAAAAGGTATTTCATACTGCTTGAACCCAGCCACATATACCTCTCAGAAGGCCATAACTACACAAGAGGAACATGGTTCTAATACACAGGTGACAGAATTTAACAGATTTAACAGATTAACAGAGTTAGAAGGAACCTTGTACGTCATCTAGTCCAACCGCACCCACCCTAGTGGGAGAGCCTACATTTTTGACAAATGGCAGTCCAATATCTTCTTGAAAGTCTCAAGTGATGAAGCTTCCACACCTTCCGAGGGCAAGCTGTTCCATTGGTTGATTGTTCTCACTGTCACAAAACTTATCCTTATTTCCAGGTTAAATCTCTCCTTGTTCAGTTTCCATCCATTACTCCTTGTATGTCCTTTAGGTGCCTCAGAAAATAGCTTGACCCCTTCTTCTCTGTGGCAGCCCCTCAAATATTGGAACATTGCTATCATGTCCCCCCTGGTCCTTCTCTCCACTAGACTAGACATGTCCAGTTCCTGTAACTGTTCTTCATATGTTTCAGTCTCCAGTCCCCTAATCATCCTAGTTGCTTTTCTCTGCACTTTTTCAAGAGTCTCAACATCTTTTTTTTATCATGTGGTGACTAAAACTGGATGCAGTATTCTAGGTGTGGTCTTTACACTACAAAAATTCACCATCTTGAGTACTTTGTTCACCTCCTTTGTAATAACCAGATCAAACTTCATTCAGTTAACCAGACAGGACTGGATTCCAGTCACCTCTAAAAGATCAGCAAGCTGCAGTCTAACTTCAACTTAATCCAAACGGTCTGAACCTTGATACAACTATCATCAGATGCTCAGTACAATCCTTATAATAACCCTTATAAAGCTCCTCTAGCCTCTTCTTACTCAAAAGGAACCAAGTCACATGAAATGTGACATCAAGTTATGTCATCAAGTTATGAGGAAAAATAAGCACATTTTGCCAGCTTTATCACCACAATGTAAACATTAAAGCCCATGTCACACTGCCCAACGGATGCAAAAAGGACACAACGGATGAGCAAAATGTTCCATCCGTTGTTATCCGCTCTCAAAAGGGGCAAAAATTTGCATAACCAGAGCGGATAACACAGACGGGGGAGGACGCAGGGCAGATGCAAAGCGGATGCGGAACGGAAGCCCAGCGGATGGAAGCAGATGGGAGCGGATGGCGCATCTGCTAGGCTTCCGGGGGACCTCAGCAAAGCGGACGTGGAACGTAAAAAGCAGATGCACAGCGGATGCACAGCGGATGCACAGCGGATGCACAGCGGAAGCCTGGCGTTAATTGCGCATGCGGGGAGGATGCATTGCGTCAGCCCCAGGGATATAACGGAAGCAGCTCGGAAGCAGGTCGCCATTCAGAGGAAAGACCTGCTGCCGGACACATCGACTGCCTTGCCTGCCCTGCCTGCATGTCTGCCTGCCAGCCTCGCTGCCAGCCTTGCTGCCAGCCTCGCTGCCAGCCTTGCTGCCAGCCTGCCTGCAAGCCTTGCTGCCAGCCGGTCTGCCTGCCAGTCTTGCTGCCTGCCTTGCTGCCAGCCTGCCTGCAAGCTTTGCTGCCAGCCAGTCTGCCTGCCAGCCTTGGTGCCTGCCTGCCAGCGAGCCTTGCTGCCAGCCTTGCTGCCAGCCTTGCTGCCAGCCTTGCTGCCAGCCTCCCTGCAAGCCTTGCTGCCAGCCTCCCTGCAAGCCTTGCTGCCAGCCTTGGTTCCTGCCAGCCTCCCTGCCAGCCAGCAACCCCACAACCATGCGGAAGCACAGCAAGCCTCAGCCATCTGCTGCCAGCCCTTGCAAGAGGGACAGGGCTACCATCCCACCCCCTGGCCCTCACTCTGGTTCTGCTGGGGCTTCTGCAGCACGGGCTCACTCTTCTGGGGCTGGGGCTTCTGCTGCTTCTGCTTCTGGAGGAGCTGATGACAAGCACTCCAGCACCAGCCACCTCCACAGCACCTGGACCCTTCACCCCTGAGACTGAGCGACCAAGAGGAGTGCCAGAGACTCTTTTTTGTTTTATAGGTTGTTGTTAATAAAGTCTATTTATGATTCACACACTTGCTTCATTTCTTTTTTTTAATAAAATCTTGGTGGAAACTTTTAGAAATAGTTTAAGCCTTTGCATGCTTGTGGGATGGATTGAGATAGCTTTGGAATGGGTTAGGATACCTGTGGGGTGGGTAATAGCTGTGGGATGGGTTAGGATAGCAGTGGGATAGATAAACCTCCAGTGCAAGCACAGTGGGACTATATGGTCCACCCTCCCAGGTGCCACACCTATGGCCCTTTATTATCAATAATAATGGAATAATTATCCACACATGTCAACATAAACTCAACTCTTTATTAAACGCCCTGTTCATTGTAGGCCAACCAAACATACATGGCCCAATCTCATCCGTGTGATGAGACAGGCTGAAGGAAGCATCTATTAAGCATCTACCATCCTGTCTTGCCACACCACTGCTCCAGCTCGGGAGTTGCACCAGTGTCTCAGGAGGTTGCGCTGCTTCTTCGCTTCATGTGAGGCTCTGTTGGGGCCTTGCACATCCTCAGTGTCGATCAGGTTTTGCCCTTGCCTCCATTCCCCAGGCTCCATGTCCCCATTGCCTTGTTGGAGGTCCACAAGCCTGTTCTGCAAGACTGGGTAGCGGGTGTGCATGAGATTGTGCAGGATGCAGCAAGCTTCCATGATCCTCCTCATGGTCTCTGGGCAATGCTGCATGGTGGTGAGAAGTACCTGGAACCTGTTGGCCAGGATGCCAAAAGCGTTCTCCACCACCCGCCTTGCCCTGGACAGCCTCTAGTTGAAGATCCTCTCTTCACGGGTGAGGAGTCTGGAAGTGTAGGGCTTCATGAGGTAGGTTGTGAGGGAGAAGGCATCATCCCCCATGATGAAGTAGGGCACATCTTGTGTGTCATTGGGCAGGGGTTCTGGATCTGGGAAGCCCACGATGAGGTTGCGTTCCAGCCTCTCCTTGAGGTGACTGGCGTTGTGTACCTGGGCATCCGAAGATGAGCCGTTGCCTGAAGCATCAATGTACATGAATTTGTAGTCAGCATCAACCATGGCGAAGAGGATGATGCTGAAGAAGCCCTTGGAGTTGAAATAAGTGGACCCCAACTTGGCTGGCACCTTGCAGGCCACGTGCTTGCCATCGATGGCTCCAACGGTGTGGGGGAAGTTCCACTTCTGATACCACTGCTCTGCAACTTTCTTCCATCCTTCTTCAGTGGAGGGGCACTGGAGGAGCTCCTCCTTGTATTCTTCGATGATGGCCTGCACCACTTCTCTGACCACAATGCTGATGGTGCTGGGTGGCACCCTCCAGCCGTAGTACTGCATGCTCCTGTAGGTGGTCCCTGAGGCCAGGTGGCTCAGAGTGAGTGCCACCTTGAGCCCAGGTTCCAGGCTGGGCCGGAAGCTGGTGTTTGCCTTGGTCAACCTCGGTGTCAGCCGCTGCACAACTTCGTCAAACATGGCTGGAGGCATCCTCATGAAGTTCTGGAATGCCCGAATGTCTTCGTTCCTGAGCTCCACCATCAGCTTGTTGTACAGTCCGTCCTCTGCTCTTCTGGCGAACCATCTTCGTACCCAGACGCTTCTTGGTCGCCTTTTTTCTTCCCGTAGTAGAGTTCACAGAGCCTATAGATGGCTTCGCACTGTTGCAGAAGGATGGTGGCTGCCAAAAGGATTTTGTTACGATCCACGGTGGACATGATTGGATGCTGTGGAAGAGGAACAGGCAGATGAAGGCTGCAGAGTTCTGCAGCTGGGCTGCTGTTCTGAAAGTGAGATCCAGGTGAGTTGCTCCCCCTTTTCATAGGCAGTATAGGTGTCCCTTTGTATCCTCTAGGCATCCTCTAGGCATCCTGTAGACATCCTTAATGTCCGAGATCGGTCCCCTCTGTGGAAGTTTTTTCCATTTTAAACGCTTTGTTTCCGTGCTGCATCTGCTAGGCATCCATTCTGCATCCGTTCTTTGTCTGTTCCGCTTCCTCCCCACGTCCGGGCGGATGGAGTTGCGCGGATGCATAGCGGATGCCTAGTGGATGCCTAGCGGATGCCTAGCGGATGCAGAATGGATGAACTGGATACATTTTCCGCACAAAAGTTTTGGGCAGCCCAAAACTTTCTGAGCAGATGAAACGTCAATAAACGGATGCTGGACAGATAGAGAGGAAGCAAAACAGAGGCAGTGAGTACATCGCGTTTTCCAACGGATGGCAAGCTTTTTTGTCCGCTTTACATCCTCTTTGCATCCTCTTTGGTTCAGTGTGACATGGGCTTAATTTAGGCTCTTATCTGTGCTTGCTCAGACTTGTTCTTTTTTTTTCCCCCAGTGTTGTTCTAGGCATCTCTCACACATTTCTTCTCATGGAGCTACTTTGAAAAGTAGGAAACCTTCCAGGATCCACCTCCAGAAAGATCTCACATAATGTATACACATTATGGTTGGGTCTGGCCATTGTATAGGTTCATACAAACATTCATATGCATAAATAGACTTGTGTAATGCTTCAAAATTGATTTGACAAAGATGTTTTAATATAGGAAAGAGTGTAAATGCAGTATTGTCTGCATCTTGCCACTTTTTTTCCAGCATAGTGCAGATGTAAAAAAATGCTCTTCACAGCAGCTAAACCTGCCTAAATGAAACAGCAGCTGCCTTAATGAATTGTACAAGAAAGTGTGCTGTGTTTGTACTCTGGAACCTGCTGAAACACTGGTTCAGATTGCACAGTACTACAAACTAACTCAATATGAATTTTCAAGGCAGAGTGTGAGGTTGATGAGGTAGTCATCTGTTAAAGCTCAGAGAACCAGGCCCAAGCAATAGACTTATGAAAATGTTCTCTGAGAACTCTATACTGGTAGTCCTCAACTTACAACAGTTCATTTAGTGACAGTTCAAAGTTACAATGGTACTGAAAAAAGTGACTTATGACTATTTTTCATAGAACTGTTGCAGTATCCCATGATCATGTGATCAAAATCCAGATGCTTGGCAGCTGGTTCATATTTATGATGGTTGCAGTGTCCTAGGGTCATGTGATCTGTTTTTGCAACCTTCTGACAAGCAAAGTCAATGGGGAATCCAGATTCACTTAACAACCGTATCACTAACTTAACAAATGTAATGATTCATTTAACAACTGTGGAAAGAAAAGTTGTAAAATGCAGCAAAGCTCGCTTAACAACCATTTCATTTAGAAACATAAATTTTGGGCTCGAGTGTGATCATAATTTGAGAACTACTTGATATAGACACCAAAAAGCAAGAGATCAATTAACTTGAGTAAATATGCTTGAAAGAGTTACTTTTAAGTATTTCCAAATAATACATCCTTGGGGTTTGCAAATGGTTATCCGTTTTGCAGTCCTTGTTTAAATTTGAGCACTCTTCAATATCATTTTGAAACCTATATTTTTAATCTATCTCAGTCAAACTGGCCACAAAACATTTTATTAAAGCTATCTCTTTAGCACGGAAAGTAAGTGAATATAATCTTACCTGCATTTCATCACTCTGAAACCCTTAGAGAGTTTGGAAAATGACTATTCTCTTAAGCTGAAGTTTGGTTCAGGGTAAAGCTACATCATAACATGGTGTTAAATACCTCTTTGGATGTAATTGCTGTGGGATTTTTTTTTAAATGCAATTTACATCATCAGGATGTGAGGGAGGGCAAAATAACCCAGGATCAAATAGGAGGGAAATTTGTAACTCCTTCTTTCTTGCTGTGATCAAAATCCCTTCTTTGAAAGTTCTTCAATTTGAGGGCAAATCTCCAATGGCTGAGAAATGAGATTAACTGTATGTAATTATTCATATTAACCTCTATTTGTGTATGCAATCAGTGCAGCAGAGTTTAACACAGGTTTTTTTCCCCATAATTAGGGCATTTCAAAGTAGCTCTTATGATCTTCACTGTCACCAGGCTAAAACTACTTCTTAATTTCAAAGAGTAGGACAGCACAAGCCTGAATAAAAAAAAGAACTGGGCTAGATTCATACATATCAAAAAGCAAACCTTGCTTACTGCATCTGTCAAGATACAAACTCAAGGTTAATTGCACCAAACTTGATTGCAGGAAATACAACTTCAACAACAGAGTGATCAATGTCTGGAATACTCTACCTGACCCTGTGGTTTCTTCCCCAAACCCCAAAAACTTTGACCTTAGACTGTCTACTATTGAGCTCATTCCTTTCCTAAGAGGTCTGTAGGGGGCGTGCATAAGCGCACCAATGTGCCTACCATCCCTGTCCTATTGTTTATTTTATTTTATTTTTATTTTTCTTATATGTATCCATGTATTCATAACTATGTTTTTACTTATACCTATTATCTTCCAAGCAATTGACAAAAATAAATAAATAAAATAAAAAGAGACTTTGTTCTGACACATCCATTATACAGTAGGGAGGACTTGCTCTTAGCAGACTGTCCTTCCCTTGATGTTGCTTGAAAAGGAAGACATTGAGCTCTTGCATTCCACCTCTTCTTCCCCCACTTAATATAACATTTATATGAAATAGTTGAAGGAGGTTCCCCTGGAATTTCGAAGTGGGATCTCATTATGTTAATGATATCCAGTTTCATTGCTTCTTGCTACCCAGTTTGAAGGAAATCATCAGCATGCTTGACCGTTGTCCAGAGAAAAGAGAACGTGCTGAAAATAAATCCAGACAAGAGGAGGCTCCAACTGGTAAATAGAAAACTGAATTTGGAGACTAAAGAAACAGCCTATTTTAAATAGAGTGGCACTATCTCCAAAAGAGAAGGATTGCAATTTGGAATTTTCCTTGATCAGGTGTTATTGCTAGATTTGCTATAAAATATAAAACTGTTTTTGCATCATTATACTTAATGCACAGGTTGAATCCTTTCCTGGGATGGTCAAATTTAGCATTGGTGATTCATACCTTCATGATATCCTCACTACTACAATGTGTTTTTCACAGAACTGGTTGAAGCACAGAACTACTCTTTATGGTTGAAAAGAGCCTAAAAATTGCAGATGGTTGAAAATTTGGCATCACTCTGCCAACTGGCACAAGTTAAAGAGATCATATGAACCCTTTACTGAAAGTTCTGTAGTAATTGCTAATTTTTTTATTGGGAAGAATTGAAAATGTTGGAATTGAGAGGTAAGCCTTCAATAAGTTAAGACCTGACTATTTAAAGGACTGGCTCTCCTATTACAAATGTGTGCAAATCAGTGGTGGTGTTCAATTTTTTTTACTACCGGTTCTGTGGGCATGGCTTGGTGGGCATGGCAGGGAAGGATACTGTAAAATCTCCATTTCCACTCCATTCCAGGGGAAGGATACTGTAAAATCCCCATTCCCTCCCCACTCCACTAACCTGCTTTCCAGCTCTGTTCTCCCACCCTCATTTTTCCAGCACAGGGGAGGGGGCCTTTTCTTTCATTGTTTCCAAGCTTTGGAATGCAGTCCATTCCTATAAAAAGCACTATGAGGTTTAATATATATTTCATTATTAACTTCAGGGTTTTTTTTTTTTAAAAAACTGTTCTTGCTTTTATAGTTTTGTTAGCTACATTAAGTGCTCATTTGAGCAGAAATGAAGAGTCTAAATCACAAAAAAATGAATAAATAAAATCCATATCAAGACACATCCAAGGGTTGGTGCTAGGAGATAAAGTTTAATATTTAAGTTATAACTCTATGGTATTACATAGAATTCTACCTTGCCTCCATGTTCTTCAATATCTACATGGAATAAATTAGAAAGTTTTGCAGAGGTTGTAGCTAATATGGTGTTTCTCAGAAAATAAGGCCGGGCCTTATTTTCTTTTGAACCCTGAAAAAAATGGCTAGGCCGTCTTTTGGGGGGTGACTTAATTTCCCCCCCTGTGCACCCTCGCCTAGAGCACCCCATGGGAAAGCGACGGCAGTGGAGGAAGCTGCAGCGGAGACTGACAAAGGTCCCACAATGCAAAGTGCCCTGCCACTGCTGAAGCCA
The DNA here is from genome assembly GCA_015471245.1 of Laticauda colubrina. Lineage (NCBI taxonomy): Eukaryota > Metazoa > Chordata > Lepidosauria > Squamata > Elapidae > Laticauda > Laticauda colubrina. The sequence goes on along the minus strand of BLBF01000003.1, from coordinate 26,270,764 downwards.
ACATCCCCACCACTCCTGCCCACCTGCTGACCCAGCCTGCAGCCAGCACCATCCCTGGGTCTGCAACAAAGGCACTTGGCAGGGGTAGGGAGCTCTCTGCGCTTCGCCATGAGGAGTGGCTGGTGGCAAGGCATGGCTGCCTGCGGAGCACTCCTAACAGCAAGTTCTCTCCTCCCGCCCTTTCCCCCATTTCACATGTTTTAAAATAGGCCTAAAATTTGGGGGGGGGGCTTAATTTCACATCATCCCTAGAAAACATGCTGGGCCTTCCTATTAGGAGGGCGTGTTGTTGGAGAAACATGGTATCTTAATGATACACTATTCTATTGCTCTTACTAACCAGCTACAAGGAATCAATCAGAACGACTGAAGTTTGATTATATATTTTATGTTATTATTTCACTAGGCTTATAAATCATTCAAACTGCTAATAACGCTAGTCAGCATATATCACAACCTTCAAAAATTGAGTAATAGTACTAGAAATAAGTCAAGAATAGTTCACAACTACATATAGTTCCAAGAATATTCATCAGTATAACCAAAAATCAGAAAGATTTTCTATTATCAAAGCAAAGGAAACAAGATTTCAGTATTCCAGCCTTTGATGCATGATGAAATAGCTATGTTTTAAAGGCATTTCTAAACCCCAGGAGCTAAAGCCCATTTCCCACTTCACTTACAGATGCAAAGAGGATGTAAAATGGACAAAAAAGCTTGACATCCGTTGGAAAATGCGATGCATCTGTTGTGTACTCACTGCATACGTGTTTCATATGCTCTATCCGTTGAGCATCCATCCACTGAGATTTCATCTGCGCAAAAAGTTTTGAGCTGCACAAAACTTTTTGAACGGATGAACTTTCCGCCACGTACGATGTACATCCACGACACATACAGGCAACAAACGTTCTTTGTCCGTTGTCATCCGTAAAACATCCGCTGTATCCTCTCGGCATCCTCTGGACATCCTCGCAACTCACATCTGCTGCAGCTGAAAATGGAGAGAGGGAGGAAGCGAAAGGTACACGGAACGTCCACACAGCGTTAGTAGCACGGTAATAGAAAGGATGTAAGCAGATGCATCTCGTATATAAAGGATTAAAACGAACAAAACGTTTGTATATGGGATGTATCTCGGATATTTAAGATGTCTGGAGTATGCCTAGAGTATGTGGAAGGACACCAAGCGGAAAACAGATATTTTCTATAAAAAGGGGGAGGAAATCACCTGGATCTCAGTATGAGTCCAGCAGCCGTGGTGTACAAACCTCTTCATCCTTGGTCTTGCTCTTCCACATCATCCATTGATCTCCACCATGGATCATAACACAGTCCTTATGGTAGCTGCCAACATTCAACACCAGAACCAAGCCCTCTTCAGACTGTTTCACCTTTTCTACGCAAGGAGAAGAAGGAGACGTCCAAGAGCTGTGTGGATCCAACAGTGGATCGGGAGAAGAGTGGAGTTTGGACTGTGTGACAAGCTGATGGTGGAGCTGAGGAATGAAGACTCTCGTGCATTCCAGCACTTCATGAGGATGCCACCAGCCATGTTTGACAAACTTGTGGAGTTTCTGAAACCCAGGTTGACCAAGCCAAGCACCAACTTCTGTCCCAGCCTGGACCCTGGACTGAAGGTGGCACTGACTCTGCACCACCTGGCCTCTGGAACCACATACAGAAAGATGCAGTATGCCTGGAGGGTACCACACAACACCATCAGCAAAGTGGTCAGAGAAATGGGGCAGGCCATCATTGAAGAATACATGGAGGAGCTCCTCCAGTGCCCCACCACTGAAGAAGGCTAGAGGAAAGTTGCAGAACAATGGTATCAGAGGTGGAACTTTCCCCACACCGTTGGAGCCATAGATGGGAAGCACGTGGCCTGCAAAGCTCCAGCCAACTCAGTGTCCTCTTATCACAAATACAAGGGCTTCTTCAGTATCATCCTCCTGCCATGGTTGATGCTGACTACAACTTCATGTACATCGATGCTTCAGGCAACGGGTCAACTTCAGATAGCCAGGTATACAATGCAAGTGACCTCAAGGATGGGCTGGAATGCAACCTCATCATGGGTTTTCCAGATCCAGACCCCCTACCCAATGACACACAAGATGTGCCCTATTTCATCGTGGGTGATTATGCCTTCTCCCTCAGAACCTACCTCATGAAGCCCTACAGTTCCAGATATCTCACCCGTGAAGAGAGGATCTTCATCTACAAGTTGTCCAGGGAAAGATGGGTGGTGGAGAACGCCTTTGGCATCCTGGCCAACAGGTTCCAGGTACTTCTCACCAACATGCAGCATCACCCACAGACTGTGAGGAGCATCGTGGAAGCTTGCTGCTGCATCCTGCACAATCTCATGCACATCCGCTACCCAGTGTGGCAGAACAGGCTTGTGGGCCGTCAACAAGGGAATGGGGACATGGAGCCTGGTGAATGGAGGCAAGGACGAAACCTGATCGACACTGTGGATGTACAAGGCCCCAACAGAGTTTCACATGAAGGGAAGCAACCTCCTGAAACACTGGTGCAACTCCCCATCTGGAGCAGTGGAGTAGCAAGACAGGATGGTAGATGGTAAATGGATGCTTCCTTGAGCCTGTCTCATAACACTGATGAGATTGTGCCATGTATGTTGAGTGGTCCTATAATGAATAGGGCATTAATAAAGAGCTTTGTTTATTTTGAAATGTGTTGATCAATGAATAAATTGTTATTGATTAAAAAAAAGGGCCATATGTGTGGCAGCTGGGAGGGTGGACCATACAGTCCCACTATGCTTGCACTGGAGGTTTATCTATCCCACAACTATCCTTACCTTTCCCACAACTATCCTAACCCATCCCACAACTATCCTTACCTATCCCACAAGCATGCAAAGGCTTAACCATTTTTTAAAAAGTGTTCACCAACACTTTATTAAATAAATAAAATGAACCAAGTGTGTGAAGCAAAGATAACCTTTATTAACAACTGTCTTAAGTAAACTGTATGACTATATTAAAAAAGCAAAATGAACCAAGTAAAGTGTCTATAAGCAAAGACAAGGTGAACAGGTAACAACTCAGTCTCTGGCACTATTCTCAGTCACTCTGAGGCATGTCCATGGTCTCAGTTGTCAAACGGGCAGGGACTGTGGAGATGGCTGTGGCTGGAGTGCTGGTCTGAGGCGCCATTGGGATGCCTGGCTCTGAGAGTACAACAGGGGATGGTGTGTTCAGGAAGCTCTCAGAGAGCTGACTCAGTCCCGTGAGGTTGAGAGGCCATCATCAAGGACCTGGGATGTCAGGCCCAACACTGATGACAGATTGTCCGTTGAGGGGCTTGGCTGTGGGGTGGAGGAAGGAGGAGTGTAGTGGGGCTGTCTGGTCTGCAGCTGGGTGAGGTGAGGCGTCTGTGGCATGCAATGAACCTGGGCCTGGACTGGGAAGGTCTGCCTCTGCTGTGGGAAGTCCTGGTACTCGTAGCCTTGGTAGGTGTAGGGCTGTTGAAAGGAGAGAGAGAGAGAGCTGAGAGAGGAGATCTGTGCTGGTTTTGATTGTGTCCCTGATCTCCAACAGGACAGTGTGGCTCTGGCCCTCCAGTCTGCCTCTCTGCCTGCTTTCTGTGGAGGTGGAACTTGGGGTGGATGTGGGTTGATCTCTGATGGCTGCCGCTTCTTCCTCCATTTGTGACAGGGGATCCTCCACGTCCTCTGGCATGGGGAGTGCAGCTGTCGGGGGGCTCTCTGCCGTGGGGCCTTCCAAAGACACCTGCCTGGACACGGTAGCTGTCTCCTGGCTGGAAGAGGAGTGGCTGTCTGTGGGCTGTCTGAGGGAGAGGGTTGTCGGCCAGTGGGACCTAGCCTGAAAGGACCATCTAGATATCTTGGGGAATTTTGTTCCAAAGAATTGGGCAGTGATTAAGAACACTTGCTTTTGTGGCCCCTTGGAGATGGCACTCACTGAGTGATAGCATTTTGTCTAAATGGCATTTGCTGACTTGCAGGACTCAGAGGGTTCCAGATCTTATAGGATGGACAGATACTATTCAGAAAGATGGTTCCGAAGATCTCCAGAATCATCTTATAAGGGAAATGGATGGCATAAAAATTTAATAAATAAATAAAAATTAATAAATAAAGCTCATCTTCTTTAGCCCTTGGTTTGTTTATTCACTTTACGCTTTATATATTGGGCCAAGTGTAGTTAGATACATAAATAATTTGTCTCCGGTACTCAGTATCCTTGCAAAACAACAGAATATAATTATAAAAATGATACTAAGTATACCCCCAGTAAAAAGGGGAGATAAAAAATAATTAAAATAATAAAATAATAATACTGCAGCCACACCCATGTGGGTTAGTATCCATACACATTAGACAAAAAACTTAATTAGTTAGACTTAGTAGTCACTGTATTTTTGACAGCTGTAAGAATTAGATGTTCAGAAAAATGATGGCACAATGGAAGAAACTCTTTCTGTGACTATTTCTCTTGGTATACAATGCCCTTTAATGCCGTCCTGAAGAAAGGAGTTGAAACAATTGAGGGGTCTGCGGATCTCCCCTCCTTCTGAGTCAGCAATTTGACTTAAACCAAAGATAATAGGAGGCGATTTTCCCATTACAGTAAATAGCCTCTGAATTTGCAGTTTCAGTTCCTTAGTAGGCTATTTTGCATGTTACATTTTTAAGCCTTTTGCTAAACATTGAAGTATCTCAGAGCCATTTTGTTATTTTGCCCATTTCCTCACTATGGAATGGAAGTGTGCATAAAAATTATTTAGCATTCACCGAGACTGACATCATCCATGCAATATTTTGGGCAAAGGCTATCCTTTTCTTTTCCTTTTTATTGGAGATTCTTCTAAGTGGAGATAACAACACAGTGGTGTGTTTACCATTAAGCAGACTAAGCTCATGCTTGGGGCACCGCAAAAACTTTTATGTAGCCAAAGCTTGGCTTCGTTTGTACAATATGTACAAAAGGAGGAGGGGGCACCAAGATTTGTCAGTGCTTAGGGCACCAGTGAGTTTTAATCCACCACTGACCAAGCAGCAGATTAAACACTGGACCTTCACAGCAAGAGCTCTGTCCCTGAACTGTGATATCTTTGCCTCAACAATTTATTTATTTATTTATTTGTCAAGCAATTTTAAGATAATAGGTATAAGTATAAACATAGTTATGAATACATGAAATGGATACATATAAGAAAAATAAAAAGAAACAATATGAAGGTGCACAATATGAAGATTAAAGAAAAAGGTCATGAAGAAGAGAGACCAGTGGGGCCACTGGTGGTGCTGCTCAAATAAAGAACTTGGCACTACTGAAATTATTAGATTTCTTTAAAAAGAATAAATATTTGAATATTTATAGATCGAAATGCATTAAAACATTTCTAGGCATCACAATCTGGAATTTAGCCACTAGCTAAGTTTCCAATCTGACCTAAACTATCTCATACTATAAAATGGTTTCATCTCTCTTACAGAGAAGAATTGAATATGTGAAAGGAAAAATCAGCTTCCTTATTTTGCAGAAGGTTACTAACCAGTACCCTTTAGCAAAATTAGTCAAGGAGAATTATTGCTTTGTTAGAAATTTTATCCAATCATTACTTTGCCTAATTTTCCTGCTCAGCTTCAGGATCAATTCAAGCGAGCTATTTTTTTTCCTCCTTAATGATTAATGTTTTGTATTAAGATAGTTATAAGGAGGGCAAGGCCAGGAAATCAAAGTTGGCATAATTATATCTTTGAATCTAATTATTCTTTGAAGAATAATTTCTTTATTGTCCCTATGGTGTTTATCTTTATTACTCAATTTATGGTTCTGACAAGACAAGATTCAGGTATTTCAAAATTTGCTTATCAATAACATTCATATTTGGTCCAGATCTAAAAGATACCAAAAGTGATAGTGCTATTGGTGCATTGTAAAATGATAATTATTGAAATAAAATGGTTGAAAAAGCAGGTTTCTGCTGACATTCTTATTTAACAGTGAGACTTGGGTATCTCCAGAAAAACACAGAAATAAATGGAATGCAGAGGAAATGAAAAATGGGTGGGGAGACAGTCATAAATCTGGACCAAATTTAGATCATGTGATTGTGGGAGCATTGCAATGGCCAGAATTTTGAGAACCAGCTATCAATCCAGTTTTTCTTTTTATAGATTATTTATTGTTTTATTATTAAAGGAAAATAGAAAACAGAAAAACAAACAAAACAAAAGCATACATTCAATCCCAACAACAACAACGAAGAAAAATAATGTGTACAAAAAAAGAGGAAAAAGTGATTAAATAAATTTAACATTTAAACATGTAGAATCTACCCAGACTTGATGCTGAAAAAAGCATGTAGAAAAACAAATGGTTTCCAGTCTCTTATAAAGCTGTCTAGTCCATTATCTCCAATCAAACCAGTTAATTTTGCCATCTCTGGTAATTCAGTCAATTTCAAAATCCACTCAACAGTGAGTGTCCCTTTTTCTTTCTAGGGTTTGGCAAGTATTCTAGAAAACCTAGAACTACACCACCTTCAGTCCGATCTAAGTATAATATATAAAATCATACATTGCAATGTCCTACCTGTCAATGAATACTTCAGCTTCAACCATAAGAACACAAGAGCAAATAATAGATACGAACTCATGGTTAATAGCATCAAACTTGATTGCAGGAAATACGACTTCAGCAACAGAGTGGTCAATGTCTGGAATACTCTACGTGACTCTGTGGTTTCTTCCCCAAACCCCAAAAACTTTAACCTTAGACTGTCTATTATTGACCTCATCCCTTTCCTAAGAGGTCTGCGGGGGCATACATAAGCACACCAACATGCCTACCGTCCCTGTCCTATTGTTTCTTTTATTTTTCTTACATGTATCCATGTATTCATAACTATGTTTTTACCTATTACCTTGTAAGCAATTGACAAAAATAAATAAATAAAATAAATAAATAAAGTACAGTCCTAACTGTCACAATGTGAAGGAGCAGCACTCCAATTGTTTCAATTGGTTTGTCCACCATTCCTAAAAGAAAAGCTTCAGATTTCATTAATATTTATATTTTAAATATTTTCTGCATTGTTAAGTCCATTTTTTTCACATTGTTCTAACTTTGAACAATCACTGAACAAATGGATGTAACCTGAGGACTACAGGTATAATAAAGTGGTTGAGTTATATAAAGAGACTGAATCAAATCAAATCCATACACAAATCTATGAAGGGAGTGTAAATAAGTAAGGAAAAGAGGGAATTTGTAATTGTATAGAATCCATGAGGTTTCCATACCTCATGATATGGAGTGGTGCATGGACATAGTAGATACAGTATAAAATATCTGGTATTTTGCAAGAATAAAAAGAAATGCAATGCATCAAGTACATTTAGCTATGAGTGGTCCTTGATGCTCTCTGAACTTGCTTGTTTTTTTGCAGATATTTCATTACCCTAACTAGGTAACATCATCAATGCTGGTAAAGAGTGCTGTCAGTTTATATTCTGGTGGGTTGTCTGTCAATGTTGGCGAGGCTGGTCTTAGATATTATTTGGTTGGGCTGTTTACTGTTGGCTTCTTTGGCCGTTTATTGATTGGAGTATTGTTTACTTGATTGTTGATCTGAAGTTAACCTTGGATTTAATCTACACTGATGTAGGTGCTGGTGGAGGTTTTTTTGTTCCCTTTTGGGATGCTTGATTGACAGTCCAACCAAACAATCTCTAAGTCAACCCCCACCAACACTAACCAGGCTTAATAGCGGTATGGAACAGCTTGCCTTGGGCAGTTGTGGGAGCTTCATCACTGGAGGCTTTCAAGAAGAAATTGGACTGCCATTTGTCAGAAATGGTGTAGGGTCTCCTGCTTGGGTGGGGGGGTTGGACTAGATGACCTACAAAGTCCCTTCCAACTCTGTTAATCTGTAATCAGTAAACTGACAGTGAACAGCACTCCCTACTAGCTAGTAGGGTTAACTAGATGTTCATCATCTGATGAACTAGATATTACCTGGTTTGGGTAATGAAAACAAGCAAGCTCAGAGAGCACCAAGGACCCCTCACATCAGCCCAATATTCTCCTTTATTAGTACATTTAGCTATATATTGTTTCTTATCTCATGCCATTAATTTCTTTGGTTTACTATTCTTCTACCTTTTTTGTGCTTGACATAACATAGCTTGCCCTGATATGGAATAGCATGAAAGATACACACCCAGTGTGTGTGTGTGTATGTGTATTCCTCTCTTTATTTCATCAAGTACAGAATGGGTCATTGTTCTAATATTTTGCTTCAATAAGTTTGAACATATTTCTAAGGCACACATTAGTGAGATACATTTCTGTTTTAGAAGTTATTTGAATATGAGGTTACTCTGATCCAGAAAAAAATTAGTGTTTTGTGTGTGCCAGGTGTTTATTAACACTGCTGTTGTTGGTGCTTTTTAGTGCTTTCTGTTTATAATTGCATCCCTTGATTACACATGCAAATCATTCATAGATAATCCACCTTTTGTATAAATTGAAATCACACCAAACAGTCATCTTTTTGCTGGTTTGATTGATTGATTGATTATGAGTCATCAAGTAAGTATCAACTTAGTGATCACATAAATAAATTTTCTCCTAAATTTCTTTTTTTAATGGTAACTTAATTTGAGAGCTCATTGACTTTATTTTCAATATGGCAACTTCAGTTTTCCTTCACTGGAGCAGGGGTGGGATTCTACCAGTTTGCACCTGTTCACAAGAACTGGTTGTTAATATTCTAAGCAGTTCGGAAAACTGGTTATGAGAAGAAATTACTGGCCTAATCCTGTAAGGAAGGCAGGAAGGAAACATTCTGGTGTTGCTTACAGAAACTGCCTCTCCGTTAACCCTTATTATATTCTTGGCAGGACTAGACTTCCTGTCTCTGGAACGTCTCTGGAGTTTTTTTCCCTTCCTTTGCCAGTACTTTGCTTGTGTGGAGTGACCATTCAAAGTTACAATGGCACTGAAAAAAGTGACTTATGACCATTTCTCACACTTACAACTGTTGCAGCATCCCCACAGTCATGAGGGGCCAGGTGAGGAGATGTGTGCCTCAATGTGAGTGATATTGAGTTGGCCACGCCCACCCAATAACATGACCACCAAGGCACATTCACCCAGTCACATGACCACCAAGCCACACCCACTAATTGAGCCACGCCCAGAGAACTGGTTGTTTAAAAAATTGAATTCCACCCCTGCACTGGAGTGATAAAATAGCTATGGAGGAAGGAAGTGTTTTTGTGGCCAAAAGGTAGTCTTTACAGTATGATTAAAATCAGAGTTTAGTTAAATATTTTGTAGTTTCAAATTGCCTCTGAAAAAAAAATATTTCATATGTCAACTACTAAATCATCCTAGAAAAATAACTTTCAGAAAGTAAAACTTTAAATAATGCTTTAGGACTAACATACTCAACAATGTTCAGTGTAAGTATTTAGCAGCAGTTTTGTTATTACCAGGAGCAAAATGTTCAGATTAATGATTGGAAGGAGATACAGTTGAATGGTCAAAGTATTCCATTAAAAAATACACTTACATGTCAAGTATCAATAAATCATCACCCCAATTATATAAGGTAGTTACAAGCATGCTAGATCTGCTGATATTTTAAGGCTTTGAAAAATGGTTCAAGATCCAGAAATATTTCAAGGATTGAAAACCAACATATATATGAATTAGTTTCAAATTGAAGTGATCTGAAGACCTCTCCATGAATTGCCAGGCTTCTCTGGTCAGATGAAAAGTTAAAACTTCTAGAGCTCTTCCCTGGAGAAAATTGTGTGCTCCAAATACATACCCATCAAATATTTTTTTCTGCACCACTTCAGATTTGACAAAATGAAAATGCTTTCTTTAAAATAATAACTGTGCTAAAATAAGTCTTCAGGAAAGCAATATGCGGCCAAAGTATGTATATGTGTGTGTGTGTGTGTGTGTGTGTGTGTGTGTGTGTGTGTGTGTGTGTGTGTGCTAGCAGTGGTTCTGTCCTAGCTGAACTTAATGATTAAACTGTTCATTATGCCTTAGGACACTGAGGTTTAATTCCTTATATAAAGCCCATGTCACACTGAACCAACGGATTCAAAGAGGATGTAAAATGGACAAAAAACCTTGCCATCCATTCGAAAACGCGATGTACTCACTGCCTCCGTTTGGCTTCCTCTCTATCCGTCCAACATCCGTTTATGGACGTTTCATCCGCTCCAAACGTTTTGGGCTGCCCAAAACTTTTGCGCAGAAAATGTATCCAGTTCATCCGTTCTGCATCCGCTACGCATCCCCTCAGCATCCATTACGCATCCGTTACGCATCCGCTATATCCCATAGGCATCCGCTGCGCATCCATGCAATTTGCATCCGCCCGGACGCAGGGAGGAAGTGGAATGGACGCGGAACGGATGCAGAACGGAGGCCTAGCGGATGCAGAATGGAAAGAAAGCATTTAAAACGGAAAAAACGTTCGCAGAGGGGACCTATCTTGGATATTAAGGATGTCCAGAGGATGCCTAGAGGATGCCTAGAGGATGCCTAGCGGAAAACCTATACTGCCTATAAAAAGGGGGAGCAATTCGCCTGCATCTCACTTTCAGAACAGCAGCCCAGCGGTGCAGACCTCTGCAGCCTTCATCTGGCTCTTCCTCTTCCACAGCATCCAGTCATGTCCACCGTGGATTGTAACAAAGTCCTTTTGGCAGCCACCATCATTCTGCAACAGTGCGAAGCCATCTGCAGTCTCTGTGAACTCTACTGCGAGAAGAAAAGGAGCCACCCAAAAAGAGTCTGGATCCGAAGATGGTTCACCAGAAGAGCAGAGTACGGACTGTACAACAAGCTGATGGTGGAGCTCAGGAGCGAAGACACTTGGGCATTCCAGAACTTCATGAGGATGCCTCCAGCCATGTTTGACGAAGTTGTGCAGCGGCTGACACCCAGGTTGACCAAGGCAAACACCAGCTTCCGGCCCAGCCTGGAACCTGGGCTCAAGGTGGCACTCGCTCTGCACCACCTGGCCTCAGGGACCTCCTACAGGAGCATGCAGTACGGCTGGAGGGTGCCATCCAACACCATCAGCATTGTGGTCAGAGAAGTGGTGCAGGCCATCATCGAAGAATACAAGGAGGAGCTCCTCCAGTGCCCCTCCACTGAAGAAGGATGGAAGAAAGTTGCAGAGCAGTGGTATCAGAGGTGGAACTTCCCACACACCGTTGGAGCCATAGATGGCAAGCACGTGGCCTGCAAATCTCCAGCCAAGTCGGGGTCCACTTATTTCAACTCCAAGGGCTTCTTCAGCATCATCCTCTTCGCCATGGTCGATGCTGACTACAAGTTCAGGTACATCGATGCTTCAGGCAACGGCTCATCTTCAGATGCCCAGGTATACAACACCAGTCACCTCAAGGAGTAGCTGGAAGGCAACCTCATCGTGGGCTTCCCAGATCCAGAACCCCTGCCCAACGACACACAAGATGTGCCCTACTTCATCGTGGGGGATGACAACTTCTCCCTCAGAACCTACCTCAAGAAGCCCTACACTTCCAGACTCCTCACCCGTGAAGAGAGGATCTTCAACTACAGGCTGTCCAGGGCAAGGCAGGTGGTGGAGAATGCCTTTGGCATCCTGGCCAACAGGTTCCAGGTACTTCTCATCACCATGCAGCATTGCCCAGAGACCGTGAGGAGGATCATGGAAGCTTTCTGCATCCTGCACAATCTCATGCGCACCCGCTACCCAGTGTTGCAGAACAGGTTCGTGGACCTCCAGCAAGGCAATGGGGACATGGAGCCTGGGGAATGGAGGCAAGGGCGAAACCTGATCGACACTGAGGATGTGCAAGGCCCCAACAGAGCCTCACATGAAGGGAAGAAGCAGCGCAACCTCCTGAGACAATGGTGCAATTCCCCAGCTGGAGCAGTGGAGTGGCAAGACAGGATGGTAGATGCTTAATGGATGCTTCCTTCAGCCTGTCTCATCATACGGATGAGATTGGACCATGTATGTTTGGTTGGCCCACAATGAACAGGGCATTTAATAAAGAGTTGTTTTTGTGTTGACATGTGTGGATAATTATTACATTATTATTGATAATAAAGGGCCGTAGGTGTGGCACCTGGGAGGGTGGACCATACAGTCCCACTATGCTTGCACTGGAGGTTTATCTATCCCACAGCTATTACCCATCCCACAGGTATCCCTGCCCATCCCACAGCTATCTCAACCCATCCCAAAGCTATTCTTACCCATCCCACAAGCATGCAAAGGCTTAAACTATTTCTAAAAGTTTCCAGCAAGACTTTATTAAAAAAAAAGAAAAGAAATGAAGAAATGTGTGAATCAAAAATAGACTTTATTAACAACAAGCTATAAGACCAAAATGAGTCTCTGGCACTCCTCTTGGTCGCTCAGTCCCAGGGGTGAAGGGTGCACGTGCTGTGGAGGTGGCTGGTGCTGGAGTGCTTGTCATCAGCTCCTCCAGAAGCAGAAGCAGCAGAAGCCCCAGCCCCAGAAGAGTGAGCCCCTGCTGCAGAAGCCCCAGCAGAACCAGAGTGAGGGCCAGGGGGCGGGATGGTAGCCCTGTCCCTTGCCAGGGCTGGCAGCAGATGGCTGAGGCTTGCTGTGCTTCCGCATGGTTGTGGGGTTGCTGGCTGGCAGGGAAGCTGGCAGGAAGCAAGGCTGGCACCAAGGCAGGCAGGAAGGCTGGCAGGCAGGCAGGCACCAAGGCTGGCAGGGAGGCTGGCAGGGAGGCAGGCACCAAGGCTGGCAGGAAGGCTGGCAGCAAGGCTTGCAGGCAGACATGCAGGCAGGGCAGGCAAGGCAGGCAAGGCAGCCAATCCGTCCGGCAGCAGGTCTTTCCTCTGAATGGCGACCTGCTTCCGAGCTGCTTCCATTATATCCGCGGGGCTGACGCAATGCATCCTCCCCGCATGCGCAATTAATGCCAGGCATTCATTAGGCTTCCGCTGTGCATCCGCTGTGCATCCGCTGTGCATCCGCTTCATCCGTTCGGCGTCCGCTGTGCATCTGCTGTATCCATTCCGCATCCGCTTTGCTGAGGTCTCCCGGAAGCCTAGCAGACGTGCCATCCACTCCCATCCGCTTCCATCCACTGGGCTTCCTTTCCGCATCCACTTTGCATCTGCCCTGTATCGTCCCCGCGTCCGTGTTATCCGCTCCGGTTTTGCAAATTTTTGCCCCTTTTGAGAGCGGATAACAACGGATGGAACATTTTGCTCGTCCACTGTGTCCTTTTTGCATCCGTTGGGCAGTGTGACATGGGCTTAATCAATAGAAATGTCTGGATAATTTTCAGCCAATCATTCTTTCTTTTAGTCCAAATTCCTATATCTGTTTGGGGGAAATGAAGGGAAACCCGCCATGTATGTCATCTTGGTCTGCCAAAAAATATAAATGTAATTTAGTTATATCAGTAATATAAGACAACGAGCGCATCCATCAGCACTGACTGACAGTCAGGAGACAAGATGAAAACTCCTTAATCTTGGAACACATGGACTGACTCAACCTTGTTTCAACTGGCAAACGTTGCGCATCCTAGACCAATCTAAATTTAAAAGCACGGGGGAATCCCTGGAAGGTTCACATTAAGGAAAATCACCCGTCAACAGACACGTAGAAATAAACTGTATTTAGAAACCATTCCAAAGAGACAATAAAAAGTTAAGAAGGAAGCAAAAAGACACATCCTCAAATAAGTAGGGATTAACACCAGACAAAAGTCAAGCAGAAACCATTACTCTAATCAAGGAACACCAAGAAGAAAACTAAACCAACTGACAGGTACCGTACATAAACAGGGAGCAAATTCCCTGTTTCTATGCTCAGAAAGTTGCTCAACTATGTTGCTCAACTATGCTCAGAAAGTTGCTCTTATCTACTGTTTGCTGTAATTAACTGTGCAGTTAGGTATATCTGAGGCCTGTTTCTTTGCTTTTCAGCAGGCATTAAATTAACTTAATGTTAATTTTTTTAAATTAAATTAAATTAAATTTAGGTACTACAGTACCTAAAATGAAGTGTGGAGTTTTTAAAATTTTTCTAGGCAGAGGCAACATTTTGTGCCCACCTGTGGCTATTCTGTTTATCTCTTTAGGTAAGCAAATACTGACAAAACAAGGCCCAATTGGTCATAGGTTCTCCAGTACTTTGTTCAAAGAATAAGGAGGGATGTTTTATTATGTTGGGTGGACTTGTAAAAAAGCTAGACAATTTTGGATTCAAATCCATACACTGATTCAGAAGATTTTGAGGTTTAATATACAACTCTACTTCCAAGTCAGTCTTATGGTGCTCCTATATTTTTTTGTCTATTTTAAATCTGCCAAATAACAATGTTAAATGAGAGAATCTTGACAACTATATCCCTCTACCACCAGTTCTTCCCTTCATTTTGTTTTGCATTCTCCTTGACAAGATACCTCACAATAAGTTAGCCATTTGTACTCATCTTTTCTTTCTTTTTTAATCTATAAAGTACTTGTTCTGCTGAGAACCACAAAGATATTTTTGGAAACAATTTCCATTTGTATCTATTCCATATTCTCACTATGGCAAGTGAAACATAATGATTTTTAAAATCCACATTGACTTTGACGCATCACAAATATCCATGCCACAAGAATTTTAGGTTGTGTTCTTCTAATTCCAAAATCCTTCTATTTCTCAGCAACCTCCCTTCTTTCATCCAGACTATCTATCTATCTATCTATCTATCTATCTATCTATCTATCTATCTA